>JAVDPK010000213.1:150611-173101 GCA_034780415.1 Cichlasoma orientale
GACTTGTCAACATCCTTTTGCTTTTGTTGAGTGTTAAGCAAGCTTGAGCTGACCTCTGAGGGATTTTACTCAAAAGTGTAGCAAAGTCTGCAGTCTGAGCAAAGAGTAACAACAGAAACAAAAAACACAGACACAAACATGAGGAGACGGTTCGTGTGCACGGATGCAGATTTCACTGTTAAAACTGTCGCACACAAACATAATTACATCATGCCCTCGTGGTGCCGTGTGTACGCGCCACACAAACACGTGACAGTTCTTATTTTAAAAAAAGAAACCGTGTGATATCATAATTTCTTATCCCGACAAATAAATGAAGACATCGGTTCCTTGAGGCTAACTTCTTTTCCTTGCCTCCCTTAGCTCATGAGCCTGAGGAGTTTCGGATACACGAGGAAAAAAAAGAAAAAATACAAATGCACTCGACTAAAGTGCCTCATTATGCATGTCAAATGCGAAAAACACACACTGGGGGGATGTCTGGCTGACTTCAAATTAGCTTGAGGCATGTCTTAACAAAACTCTCTTCCTGCTAACACATCAGAAGAAGAAGAAAAAAAACAGGAAGAAAAACACACTCACCCAAACGACAGCAAGTGTTGTGTCAGAAAAACACAGCCAACAGAACGCAAACAGCACATGAGTTTTCTAAGCCAGGAGGCTCCATCCGTTCACCGTCTGCGGGATTTGCGTCTTCCCGGGATGTGGAGGCGACTTTGAGCTGCATGTATAGTAATGAAGGGTGTGCTTGCTGTGAATGGCACCGAGGCCTGACAATAGAAGCCATTGTTTTTTTCAATGTCCGAGGCTGAACTGCACTGCTCTGTCCCTTCCCGACTCCCCCTCCTCAGAGCGGAGCAGGGGTGTGAAACTGGGGCTGAAAAGGAGACATCTGCAGCCCTAGGTTCCCACTGACACACATATACACTTGGCAGATCCACAAGTCTCCTGCATGCTGCTTCAGCTTACAGCCATGGGGGAAGAAGAGAACGTACACACACCTCCTCCTCCTCAGCAACCCCCTTTCCTCAGATGACTCCTGTGCAAGTCCCAGTAGCTTCCCCCTCAAATGCATTCATCTCAGCGTATTTAAACTAATTTGCTTCATGGAATTTGTTCAAGAGTGCGGTCGATCACTTGTGACTTGTGAGGCAAATGGACTTATGTTTGCATGAGCTTGAACCACAGGGCCACAGAGAAAGTGACTGCTCACCCCCCTTCAGAAACTACTAAACACCTGCTGCAGAGATGCTACTCAGTGGCTCGCAGATGAAGAACAGTAAAAAGAAATGATTTGTTGATTATTTTACAAGATGTGCTAAAATAGTATCGACAGACTTGTTGCTACTCATAAAGAGACTATTAATCCTTGATTATAGTCATGTTTCAAACTAAGAGTTTAACCTTAATTAGACTCACAGGTGTCTTCAAGCTCAAGGTCAAGTACTCACTTCCTGATCACACCATCCTTTACATTTTGAACAATAATGGGCTCCGAAAACCACAAAAAAAAAGCCAGAATTTACCAAAATGAAGGTTGACAAGCCCCCAAAGTTTCTGGAGAAAGTTCTTTGGACAGATGAGACAAAACTGGAGCCCTTTGGCCACTCATGCTCTCTGTTTACAGAAGGAAAAATTCAGCTGTAAAAGAAAAGAACAACACAACTACTGTGAAACATGGAGGGGGCTCGGCTCTGTTTTGGGGCTGCTTTGCTGTATCTGGTACGAGGAACCTTGAATCTGTGCGGGGCACAATGAAGTCTCAAGACTACCAAAGCATCCTGGAGCGAAACATACTGCCCAGTGTCAGAAAGCTCAGCCTCAGTCACAGGTCAAGGGTCCTCAGACAGGATAATGACCCAAAACATACAGCTTAAAGCACTCAAGAAAAAACAAAACAAAACAGTGGACTATTCTTAAAAGGCCCTCCATGAGCCCAGATCTTAATCCTATTGAACATCTATGGAAGGATGCAGTGTGGAGACGCCACCCTTCAAACCTCAGGAAGAGCGGGCCTGCTGGCAAATGCAGACGTCCCATCGTCAAGTACTATAAACAATAAGAGATGCCATAACAGACACACAAACTACAGAGCAGAGAGGAAGAGAAAGACCACAAAGAGACAACATGATGTGCTCACAGGCAAACTAATCTTAAATGCTGTCTGGCCTCTGCGCTGGGATTTTGTGACCCAGTATGGTTTGAAAATAGTGAACCAGCTGTAGGTCACCGCTCTGCTGCTGTGACCTACAGCTCAGCCATTTCTGCCAACATCCCGAGTTACGGAAACAAGCAGCAATCGGCCGCTTGTCGAGTTTGAGCTCGCTGCTGCAAAAGCAGGCGCACGCACACGGGAGGATTTTAAGGACACGTCTAAAAACAACATGACCTTTGCATCACGCCTCCAGAGCGATGAGCATCCCCGTGTGTGGAAGGAAGCTATTTATGCCTTATATTACACACAATGTCTGAATCTCATTAAGGGGTATTTTCACGAAGGCACCGCTCATTCCAAAAACACTGGCTGTGAGGTGCATCAAAGTAGCGGCCTGAGGGCCGATAATCCAGCCCGCTAAATGCTTTCCAAAAGCGCTAAGCATGCGAACAGTGGACCTCTTATGCTTGTCACGGTGATTCATGCCTTTATTAAACGTATCATTTTTGAAAGCCAGTTTATGCACAAGTTATTCCTATAAGTGAAAGGCTCGGGCCTCCGACTGCTGACTGCATGATGTCAGAGAGGAGTCACCATACTGGCTATGACCGCAGAAGCCCCACCCACCAGCTGTTCCATCCCCAAGATGAAATTGAACTGTGAATAATGCAAAGCTGCTCTAGCAGAGCCCAAGGTTAAAAAATATGGAGCTTGAAATGAGCAGAATAGGTTTTAATATTCACGCTCGAGGTTCCTTCCAGATCCCCTAAATACAGAAAAAGTGGAAGACTTTACAACTCTGAGAAGCATTTTATCAGCAACTCATTAATCTTTTGTCAGAATGACTGTACCAGAAGTACAACATTCCTGTTACAAAGTAATCCACCTGAATATTAAATTTGTACATATGTATTTTTGAGACAATGTGCCAACAGCTGGTCGGTGTTTATTCACACTTTATTTTCTGTACAATGTTTACTTTAAGCCAGCCCTTCATAAGCAGTATAAAGATGTAATAAATGTTTATTACACATGATTATGTCGCTGTGAGAAATAAATGTGTTTATTAACAGCTTAACACCTGCAAGTGGAGGCTGTAGAAACGGTCTCGCAGTGAAACGCAGCTGTGGTATTGAGTAATGATTTCGCAGGAGGAGCTGGGATTCTGCACAGTAACACTGAATCATCCCTGCTCACATTCACATCATGCTTTTAATTAGATATTAAATGCTTTTATATTGCTCATAAACACGAGGACTCAGTGAAACTCTGTTTTTAAGGATTCAATAAGTTTAAAGAAAGGCTGCAAAACCGGAACACAAAAACTGTGGATTGATTTCACATTTAACACTTCATCGAGCTCCATTAAGCAGTAAAAGTTGTTCCACACTTGATCTACTCTGAAGCACTAAGGAGCAGAATGCACTCTTTATGCAGTGAGCAGTATTTTAAACAGACTTTAGCGACTGCTTCCTGTCTCGTATACGAGGAGGAAGTTGGAGTTAGAATCCATCCAGTGGAACCTCCAGAAAGCATTGAAGGATTTGCTGTCAATGGAATCTAAACTTAGGATTCACAACTGAAGGGACAACAGATGGCATACAGCAACTTTTATATGCAGTAACCAACTTCCAGGCAAAGGAAAGCAAAGAAGTAAAAACAAGGTTCAACGAATTTTCTAAAGTAATCAAAAAACATGCTTGCAGTCAGACTTGGCCACGCCCACATGAGGCACCCATTATACCGCTTTCAGCACATTTACCAGTTATTAATACATATTCATACTGAGCTTAATGTGCGGTTTAATGGGTGGAAACAAATGCTACAGAAGTTTCTGTGCACTGTTCTTTTGCAAGAGCCTAACATTGGATTATTAAATGCAACCACAGTGGACCTTTTTTAAACTCGGGGGATGCAACTGTGAAAAAGGCATCTGTCCATCCATCAAATGTCTTTGCATGCTGAGTGACAACGGCACGAAACAGAGCTAGTTCTCAATGTCTATTTTCAGCTTAGCATCAGACCGTTTCCACCACAAACCAACACGCTGCAGCATCTTCCCCTCTGTGTCATCTGCATGAAACGCCCATCCTCACAGGTACGCATGCACAGCCAAATGTAATCAGAAAGCAGTTCATTTTTTATATAATTCCAACTGCTGAAGGAAAAATACGACAATAATTAAATACACACACCATCTCCTGTTGTATTAAACGACACGAAGGCTCGGCTATAAATATGGCTTCAGCTACAGCGAACTACATATTCTGTTCCATTAGTTATTCATAAAGTCGAGCAGAAAGGCCGTTAGACTGAAACGTTGAAAATCACTCATTCGCTTGTGTTGCTGTTTGTGTGTGACACTCACGTCGAGCAGTGTGTGTAGATGCTGGTCCTGGAAAACACTGTGGAGGAAGTCTAAATCCTTTTCACTGCAGTCCGTCAAAGCGTGGATCTCCTCTAAACTGTCCAGCACCTGAGACACGGCACCTGCAAAGCACACGCGCCACAGATCCGTCAGCCGCTTAGCAAATCTGATACCTCTGCATGCGCTTCTCTAATAAACACCAAAACATTTCCTGAATTATTCAGTCCACCACAATAATGAGCTCAATTACCTATCGTGCAACACTGATTCTAATCACTCCAGTTCCTGGAACTGAACCTTCCCCAATTTAAAATCATCTTTTTCTGCACTTCTGGACTGCGTTTGTCATGTTCAGTGGACTTTCTGTTGTAATCACCTGCACTGCACACACTGTGACTTCACCACAGACCTCAATCCAACTTCTGTTTCAAACTGACCCGAATTATGTGGCAAGGACCATCGTCACGACAGCTGGGCCTCCGGCTACGACCCAGTGGTTTGTGGTCCAAGGAGCCACAGTTTCCAAGCGTCGGGGCAGCGTGTCAATTTAGGAGTGAGACTTGGAGGGTGCTCATCGATTTAACATTCACAGAGCTGTCTGTGTGAGATCACCACAGTGTGCAGGCGAACAGCTCATTTTAAAAAAAACATTTATTTTGGCCACCACGAGAGAATCTTGGCTCACCCTACTCATCAGTGAATCAAAATCCACTAAAAAAAAAAAAAGTCAGCTTGAAAGTTCACCTTTGTGGTGCAGATGCACCGTGCAGCCGGACAGAACGCACCTTCCAGGAGGTGCACGAGAAGTTCTCATTTTATATCCGGTAACTTTTATGGGCCGATTGCCAAAACTTCGTGATCTCACCTCGTATGTGCACATGACCTCAAAACATTTTTGCTGAGCTGATATTAACGCGTGGTTGTAAATATATAAAAAAGAAAAAAAACGCCAACCATGCTTCAGCCAACGTGTACACTTCACACCGTAAGGTGTAAAGCGTGGATGTAGCAGCTATTTATTTTTAGGTGGCGTAAAATGGTCTTAAAATAACAACAAGATTGCTTTCGACAGTTATTTGTGCGGAACACATAACAAAGGTAGTTATGGTTACAGGGCTACACAAACAGCAATATTACAAAATACCAAGAACAGCTAATAATCACAGCACAGAGAGAACAAACAGATACCTACGCTCTGCTGCCAGCAGTCCTAGCAGGTGGGAAGCATTAAGAGAAACACACAAACAAACACAAACATTTACGCTTTGCATATGCTGCCATCAACATTTAAACACTCAGAAGCAGTTTTATCACAAGTGAGCTGTGAAGTTAACACTAACACTGCAACTTCTATTAACCGCCATAACGAGATAATCAGCAGATCTTCTGAGTACAGTTTGTTTGCTGTCTTTTGTGTACATTTAAGAGCATGTGGCACGTAGTTCCCCGTGCGGCGCCTTACAGAGAAAGCAGAACTCAAACAGGAAGGAAAAAAAAAAGAGGAAGGAAGTTTGAGGGAAGGTGTGCGCTTATTCAGACAAAAGGGCAACAAAGGGCTTCTGCATCTTTGTGTACCTGAGGATGTGGGATCATCGGAGAAGTCGTGGAGCTCCTCAGGTGGGTCTCCGTAGAAGGAGTTGAACTTGTGACTGGACACTGCGGCCAGCACGGCCCCCTGAAACCACAGCAAGAGCGTCAACACGTGCATCTGTGACTACTTTCATCATCAGTACACACCGAGATGATATCATGACCCGAAGCCTCGAACATTACAAAGCTTTCACAGTGCACGTGAGGGAAATGTGGGTAAATGATGTCAACCTTGAGCTTCCTCCGGGCGTTGAACTTTCTCAGCTGCTCCACGGTCTCCGGGAGGTGGATTTTGTAGGCGTAGCGGTCCCTCTCCTTAGAAAGGCAACACAGAAACACAAGCTTAAACTGATGATTTTGCTGCTCAGCCATGTTTGCCACTGTCATTCTGGCGTGGAGCGTGCATGCTTGTAACAGAAACCCTGCCAGTCAGGGAAGGTCAGATGAACGATGCTGTATTAAAGGACAGGTATGGACTAAATAATGGATTTACACCTTGAATTAAAATGCTTTCTGTACCTGGAGATATTAACTGGACAAGGAAAAAAAAAAAAGAGTTATGCTGATATAAATGCATGCAAAATGCATGGGGATCAGAACAATATCAGATCAGCTAGCCCACACGTGGAGGCTGTCTGACTCGCGTTGTGATCAGATCCCAACAGATGCTTCAGTAAAAGCTGTGATGGCAGAGCAAAGCAGGAGACGTGGCCCGTTGCTCGTGCAGTGGAAATGAGGAGCAGGCCACTCAACTGCAGCTTATTTGTCTCTTAATTTTCAAGATCTGAACAGACTTTGGTGTGTAAAATGTAATCCAGTGGTAAACCTGTAAAACTTGTGTGTGTGTGTGTGTGTGTGTGTGTGTATTTAAAGCCATCGGACTATTCCCGACTATATGTGGAAAAGTTAGAGCTCCAAAAAAACAAAAACACTGCAACATGTTTATAAAGTATTGTTCTGATGAGAACAATAAATCACACAAACTAACATCGCTTGCAGACAGACTGCTGCAAACAAAAATGTTTCCCAGAACCTTATTAAATAATGTGGTTCTGGCTAATTAGTCACATGGCGCTGCTGCCTCGCACTGTTTGTGTTGCTGTCAGGGTGTCTGAAAGCTGCAGTGGGAGTTCTGCCACACAAATGCTGCAAGAAGCACTGCTGCAAACCTATTTTAGGTTTAATAGCGCTGTCATTAATGTAACCTGGTCACGTTGCCGCTCCACTAATTTAATATTTAGAACCCGGTTAGGGTTCACGCACTGCACAACTGTGTGCGTTTACCTGATATTCTGTTAAAACGGTACGTGACGCGACATCGGGGGAAAGCAATCAGCACTAAACGGAGTCTTACGCCGCTCCAGCTCGAGCTCACAAACACTGATTTGCCTGAATCCCAACAAATCAGGGACACCTATAAAACTCAGAGATCTGATTGATGTGTCAGACCACTCCCAGACAAATTCCAAGTCTCTTGGCAGAATTGTCAAGAAATCATTTTTAAGTACCCCTCCATCCCTGCCCACAGAAGAAGACACAATAAAAGCTTTTTCTGACAACACATGACAAGCACCAACACCACTGAGCCAGCACTTCCTGTCACTGCTTTCCTGCTTGAAGAGCTGACTGATCATTGCGTGACGACTTCAGGCGACGTGGCATCGCTATTCCGCTGTTGTGTCAAAAAAAAAAAAAACAGGCTAAAAGTTTCACAAAAGTCAAAACTTTGGATGCATGTCAGTGCACGCTCACCATTCTTCAAAGCAGAAATGCCCCCAGCATAACGGTCAAACCACATCGGTTTGTCAAATCAGATTGAGAGATCTAACAACGCCAACATTGAGGAATGTTCTCAGTGCCCTGCAGTACCTTGAGCCAGGGGTGGTTAAGAGCCTCGTAGACTGTGATTCTCTCAGCGGGGTCTAGCATCAGCATGCGCCTCACCAGGTCCTTAGCGCTCTCTGAGATGTGATTCCACTGGCGGGGATTCATCTACGCACACAAAAATGCAAAAATGGGACAGCGATCATCATCCAAGCGTCCCTGCGCTACATGTGCAGCAACCTCTGGGGCTAATAACCGAAGCCAAAGCGGAGGATCCAAAAACTGCAGGTCGCAGACCTCCATGTGAAAATGCTGAACTTCAGTGGTGAAATTAACATGTTTATAGCCTAGTATGAAAAGCAGTTTTCATCTCTAAGGACTGAAACAAGTATGTGGGGGTGTGACAGTGTATTGGATTCAATTACATTGTATTTGTATAACCCAATATCACACGTAGAATATGTAATAAATTTAAGTATTGATGCTGTAGAGCTGTTTTATAGGAGATCAGTTAAAAGGAAAACAGCTTTAAAACATCCTACACGTGGTGGCTGTTCTCTATACGTTTCATGGAGCACACATCTGTGGACTGTGGCTGTTCTTTGAACAAAGCCCTGACCTTGTATTTGCCCTTGCAGATGGCTTCAAACAGACGCTCCTTGGTGCCGTAAAAAGGGAGGCACCCCGACAGGAGGATGAAGAGGATAACGCCGCAGCCCCACACGTCCACAGGTTTACCGTACGGCTCTCTCTTCACAACCTCTGGGGCCATGAAGTGGGGAGTGCCTACGCGACCTGGAGTTACAAACAGAGAGGGCGAGTTCAGGTAACAGTTACGAAATGAAGAAATTAAAATCTAAAATTATGAGACTCTCTTATTAGTTCCTTAATCGTTTCTATTCTTATGTTTGTTGAAACAGAAAAGGAAGTGCTGCCAGTTTTACTTCCTTCCTTTCTTATCCTAATTACTAAATACCCGAAAGTTCGGCCTCACAAACAAATTGCATTTTGAGTGTTTCCAACTAAAAAGAGGAAATGACCTTTAACCGTGTGTTAACTTCCCATTTTTGGTGGAAGCTTGAGGAACCGCATCCTTTTCATCCAGCTTCAAAACTGAAACAGTTTGTAACGTGCAATATTCCTAAATTTTGATCTTCTGACTCCAAAGTTCTCAGTAGCTGATACCGTCTACTACTACTGTCCCGAGTGAGCTAGTGATTGCTGCAGAATGAGGCTTGTTTAATCTCTTTAGTTTCAACAGGCAGTTAAGCAGCTGAGCAGTAAAGAGTTTTTAATGCTCACCAACCTGTGAGGATTTAAGGACTGCTACGACTGTTGACACTGTGAGCTTTCTACTCGACGGTGTGCTTGGCAGTCTGGGCATTTGTTGTACAAAATCTGACTCATGAAGTGGGTAACGCTGGCTCCTCTGTATGGGACACCAGTGCCTGTCCAGGAGCTACTGTTGGCTCAGAAAGAGCCGGTGAGGATCAGCATCAGCACCGACTCAAACGCTGTGTTGTTTTTGGAAGGAAGCTGCCGTGTGTCTCCAGACAAAGATCGGCTCCTCCCACAGACACTCGGAGTTTAAGCTTTGCCAAGTCGATCACGTACAGTAATGATGACTTAAGCGTAGTGTGCACAGATAGACAAAAACAAAAATCTTAAATTTAAGTGCGACGGTGCTCCATTTAAAGGTCACTAATAACTGCTTTAACATAGTGTCATTCAAGTAGAGGAAAGTGGAATCCTGCAGCTCCTCTGAGCTTTGCTTTAAGGCTTTCGAAAATCCAGCCTGTGATGGGACACTCTGCCCAGCTGCAGGTGTTTTAAGGCCACATCAGGTGATGTACTCTCCATGTGTTCTCACTGTGTCTTTTGCAGCATATGTAATTGTGGAAAATATCCCTCCATTACTCATTCACCATTAATTTATTACAACTGGGAAATGGCATTGTTATATTAAGAAGTATTTCCTATTCTGCTGTCTCCTCATCTGTCCTGCTTTAACTAAGGCGATGAAGATGAAACACTTTAAATCTCACCTTTATTAAAGCATGCAGGACCTCTGAAGTCAGATTAATTCATAATACCAAAACGAGAAGAAAAACAATGAAAACTGAGTTACGCTAAAACCATTAATTCACTCTTACACAGTGTTTCACACAACTAATGAAGCGCCATCACGTTTACAGTTCATCTGTGGGTTTAACAACTGTTCAAAGTTTAAAAACTATCCACAGATTAGGAAGGCATGTTATAATACAGCAGACTTGATTTTCACACATCTCCTTTCCTTCCACAAAGGATGCTCCAGTGTATCCTCCGCTAAAGAACGTAAAGAACAGCTTCTGGGTCATTTCACTTTGTGGGGAAGTTTGCAAACTGACTGCAACTAAAGTCTTCTTCGGGAGTGAGATGAGTTAATCGCAGCCAGACGAGTGCATTTGGCTCTGTGAAGCTAAATGCACTCGTCTGGTTGGAGGGACTCGGGACAGATTTCTGCCTGCTGTAGTTTTAAGTGGTTAATTTATGAATTGGTATGAATGAATAAACAATTCAAATAAAATCCCGCCTATAACAAGTGTAAAAATAAGCTTCTGGCAGATCCTGTTTACAATGTATCAATAAATGTACAGACTGAGTTATCATTAGTATCAGTTTCTGTCTAAGAATGTGTATGACTGCTTATTTACATGCTGTATGGTACACTTATATCATGTTATAGACCGTGTCCTTCCAGTTCTTATGGGTTTAAATGGTGTCTTTAATAATAAAGATCAACAATAATAACATTCAGTTATGAAGTCTCTCTGATGCTGTCATTTTTCCACAAATCAGAAAACCGATTCATTTTCAAAACATCAGTAATACTCATGACCGTCCTGAACAAACGGTGAAGAGGCAGGAAGGGGAGGATCCCTGTGCGTCGCGGTGTTTACTGTACCTCCTGCCACCAGTCCCGACTCTCCGAGCTGGATAGCCACGCCGAACCCGCCCAGCTTCACTGGAGCCGAGTTCTCTTTGGACGCCAGCAGCACGCAGTGAGGCTGAGAACGACACAACGGAGAAGGGAAGAGAGCTAATTAAAGAGTGAAATTCTCCTATAAATAACAAAGACACACCCAAACCACCACCTACCACGGCCACACGCACAAATAGCCAAGAGTGTGGGAAGATCATAGAGCCATATGGATTTTAAGGTTTTATATACTACATTTACTTTTGCTTCTACTGCGTCCAAGCTGTCGCCTACACGACAAACACAAAAGAAGAAATATTAAACCTTATTAATATTTTCTTCCCAAGCGTCAAAGTAATACGACCACATTTGAGTCAAGTAGTTTTTTACGTCTGCGACGTGCATTTAGAGTTTCACAACTCACTTCGTTTACATTTGTGGTTGAATGTAGCTTCCCTTTTATCACACCGTCTAATTTTATGATCAATTCTGCATTTATCCCCCCCCCCACACACACACATTATATTATATTATTTATATATATATATACTGCCAGGTAGCTGCTGCACACACTTACATTTGTGGCTCAGACCTTTCTAAATAATTCCTGCAAAGTTTTCATCAGCCCGGCTGATGAAACACGGCTTTACTCTGAGGAAGCTCATTTCATTCATGAGAGCACATCAAATGCTATTTTGGGGAACTTTTTCTTTCACAGATTCCTCCAATAATCAGAGCTCAAAGTGAAAAGCATTGTATATACATACACACACACACACACACACACACACACACACACACACACACACACACACACACACACAAGATCAGCATTCCATTTGATCTCACTGCAAGCCCCGATGTGTGTAATCAGAAGGCCGACTCTCTCTCTCGGCTTTGCTTCTGCGTGGTGGTTGTGAGGAAAGGAGGAGGGGTGACCACAGTCTGAAGTTGTCTCTATGCAACATTACCACATTCTGCACTTCAACATTTCTGACTGCACAGCTGGGGGCAGCTGCTTCTCATAACAGTGAAATAAAAGGCAATTAGGGAAGCAAAAAAAAAAAGAAAAAAAGAAAAGAAGAGAAGAAGAAGAAGAAGAAGCTGACTCTACGCAGAACTTTTTAATATCTGGTCAGTGTGAGATGGACTACGGGAGAATATTGAACTCGCAGTGACACGAGGGAAACGTCTTCAGCTTCATCGGTGTTTCCAGGGCAGCAAACTTCAGGTGATTTTTCCTGCTTGTTCACCTTAAAGGGATATACCGGAGTGACTTGGAAGAGGAGAAAAGGACTGCAAAAACTGTAAGTGTGTATGTTATATTTGGGGACTTATCCTCACCTTCCACACAGAAGCTTTCACAAAGAAATGTGCTTTCTTTCATGAACTTCAATGACTCGGTGAGTTCTTTGACAAGTTCCTCTTTGTAAGTTTAGCTACAGATTCTGGTTTTCTACACTGTGTGTAAGACGAGCGTGCTGAGCTGTGAGGAAAATAAGCAGCTTCCTTTGACTCCTACTTCAGTTACTGATCTTTTGATATGACTCCTTGGCAGTAATCGGACTGAGCACGTAGTCATCGCTGCAAAACTGCTTGGCTGTGCGTTAATGCTCAAAAGATTCTAAAGAAATCACACACAGCTTATGAATCACACGTTTCTGGGTACTTCCAGTCCGTGAGGGTACGATGGTCAGACTGCGTTTTACATCACTAGAAGGGTCGGATTACCCGCACCAACGAGACTTTCCCAAAGTGCACTGACGTTAACAAAATATTTCATGTGCTTCGCCCCATCTGTTTGCAGAATTGCCGATCCCGAACATCACCATGACAAAGAACTTCTCCTGTAAGATCCCAAATACAAATGCAACCTTAATCGACCCCTGTGGAGACGACAATGCGCTGCAGGTGCCGCTGGCAGCGATCTACTCTATAATCTTCGTCCTGGGTCTGGTTGGGAACCTGGTGGCTCTGTGGGTTTTCTTCTGCGTCCACGCCAAGAAGAACTCTGTTCGGGTGTTTCTCATAAACGTAGCACTCGCGGACCTGCTGCTGGTGGTCTGTCTGCCATTCAGGATACTCTATCACAGCCGAGGTGACAACTGGAATCTGGATCCCACGTTGTGTAGAGTAGTGGGCCTTCTCTTCTACATGAACATGTATATTAGCATCACTCTGCTGGGGATGATCAGTGTGGACCGCTACTTTAAGCTCCACCGGAGTGTAGGCATGCGGCACAAAATGTGTTCCGCAAAGTTCAGCTGCGCCCTCTGTGCCATCGTCTGGATTGTGGCCATTTCTGTCATTTTAGTGATGGTGATATCAAAGAGTCACTCTCCTGCGCAAGGGTCTGTTTCCAGGTGTTTCCACTACAAGAAGATGGATGATCAAAAGTGGAAAGCCTACATCAACATGTGTGTGGTGGTCCTCTTTTGGCTCGTCTTCATCTCTCTGATGGTGTCCTATGGGAAGATCGCCCTCAAGCTGCTGAGGACGTCACAAGCGAATCCAGGTCTGCCCAATGCGACCCACTACACTCGAACCGCCAAGAAGTCCTTCTTCGTCCTCTTCCTCTTCTGTATCTGCTTTGTGCCTTATCACATGGTCAGAGTGTTCTACATAAAAACGCAGATCACAGATACTTCGTGTTTCTGGACGTGTGTCGCTGACAAAACCAACGAGGTGGCTCTGCTCTTTTCTGCCCTCAACAGCTGCCTGGATCCCGTCATGTTCTTCCTGTTGTCCTCTTCAGTGAGGAAGGAGGTTCTGCGCTTGATGAACAGCGTGTTCTGTGCGCGAGATGTTTCAGGCATCAGTGGGAGCAGCTCCACTGGTGACTTGGACAGTAGGAATGGGAGGACTGACCGGGGACAGCCAAACAGCAGTTTAATTAGTGATCTAAAGGTAGGAAGCACTTTCTAGATCCCACACAGCTGGGTCGTAAATGAGAGACTCTGGCCTTGAGTGGCAGACGGCGCTCTCATTAAACCCCAAATGGATGTTGCACAAGTCTGCTCCAACTCTGCTCAGAAGCACAACAAGTAGACAAGACAGGAGCAAAAAACTGCAGCAGACAACAAAACACAGAAT
Source organism: Cichlasoma orientale (assembly GCA_034780415.1). Taxonomy (NCBI): domain Eukaryota; kingdom Metazoa; phylum Chordata; class Actinopteri; order Cichliformes; family Cichlidae; genus Cichlasoma; species Cichlasoma orientale. The sequence goes on from JAVDPK010000213.1 coordinate 164,604, forward strand.
TTCTGAATCCTAATGGCTCCAAATAATGCAGCGTTTCACTCGATTAGGAAGTTCACGCTAACTTGTGGATAAAGTGCTCTGAGCGGTGGGTTTTTGTGGGCAGTCTGAGACAAACTCCACACCTTGTATGAAAAGAGCTTCTGGATGCAGAAGGATATTCATGTCTGCATTCGTTTCTGATGTTTTCTTGAGAACATTGTAACCATGTACCACAATTTTTCTTATTTCGATTCGATGTGCATTTCTGAAGTTATGAATCATAAAGAATCATAAAGAATCCTTCCTGTCCCTGGAAAAGATTTCACGTAAATCGATCTGTAATAATCCTGAAACCACGATCATGTAACCTCTCTGACTTTGATAATTACAGAAAGTTTGAATCCAGCCTGCGTATCAGTGACATCACAGTAAAGTTGATGCTCAACACAAACAGCAAATGTCTTTACTGGTTATAAAGGCTGGTCTGTGCATTTGTGTCACAAGACATTTCCTGCTTTCACAAAACCTCGTCTGCAGCATCGTTTTGATGTTTGAAGTTTTATGTTTACATTCAGCCAATTTCACGGCAGACAACATTTTCACTTATGGCATGACGAACAAAAATGAATAATATAAATATGTATATATCTGGCCCTCGATGCAGTTCTCATTTCCCAGCGTGACCCTTGGTGACCTCCTGCTCTAAATGACAGGCGGGGTGTTCGACTATGAAAGATGTGACAGAAAAAGAGCAAAAACAAAAACACTAGAGAAGCAGGACAGCTTCGATGGACTTTTCTTGATAACAGATTATGCAAGTAAATAATCAATTCATCACTTCAGTTGTGGGTGAAACTGTGCACTTGATCGGGGACTTCTTGTGCAGTGAGCAGAAGTTCCTTTCCTGTTCTTCTGCTGCATTAATCTGGTATAATCAGAGATAAACATGTGACAGAAACCACAATTAAAATTACAGATAGAGGACACACACCACACACCCGCCCACTTTTCACTGCATGTGTGAAATCAAGTTGTCAAGTACTGTTAAACCATAAACAAGTGAACCAGCGCATGACCCCGCAGATGACCAGAGTACCATAAGCCCAACGAGGGCCAGTTCAGGAAAGAAGTGACGGGGAGATGATGGGAATGTTGCAGACTAGATCAAAGCCTGAACCTTTACAACAAATTATGATAGTGATAACAAGCTCTGTAAGAGGAGCTCTTACAGAGATGAAAGCACTCTTCACAGGACAAAATCCCTTTTACATATCACAAAGCTCATTTTCAGAAGGCTGGAGCCAGCGTTTGTACTGTATCTCGATGTGATTTGTTTTCTCAAATTCACATTAATCTGCCAAATCGTGCTTTTCTAAATTTACAGAATTAAACAGTTCTGTGCTAGTTAGTGTTTATTATGCAAGGGGAGTGATCCATGAAAGAACCCTTTCTGCTTCTCAGCTAGAACAGCAGCGCCACCCCAAGGCGGAACAGAGACAGTGTTCAGAAATTGTTACAGCCCAAGCTGATCACCGTGTGCAGTTAGGGCGAAGGTTCAAATTTGCATGAGAGAAAATAATGTATTATTATTGATACAGTTATAAACCTGAATCACTGATTTGAAAACTTAATATGCATTTCTTTGCAAAAATCTAGGAAGAAGTGAAAGGAAAACTGCTCACATAGAAAGGTTTGAGAAATACACATCACCACAGCTGTTCCTTATTCTCATACACCACACAGCAAGCCCTGTAACACGTACACAAATGCGGAAGCTACGCCCCCGTCAAAAACAAGTCACTTACAGTATTTACAATAAAGCTCCACTCTGCCGAGAAGCACCTTGCAGAGACGTGGTGTGGTCATGCCTGCTGTTAAAAAACACTTCTTCCACCTTCATATGCTGGAGTGTTCCTGCTGTTTGATGCCAGCATCCTTTTTTCAAAGATCTCATCAGAGGACTAGTTATTGGTATGTGTTACAACCCAGACTCATCTTTGTGTGATGCTGTTTATCAAGTACACTTATTGGTCAAATGTTGCCTTTTATCATTTGTAACATACCTGAAATATTTACTTTTAATGGGGTCTGATTTTCAAATAGTCACAGATGAATACGAGATGTTCAGATTTTGTTCTTAGCAAAATTCCACACTGCTGCTTTTCCACAAGACTTACACTTCCTCACATAAACACGCGCCAGGAGGAGCGTGGGCTTTAGCTTCTCGCACAACCTGCGACCTAAACGTAACCGGTAAAACTCAGTCACAATCTGTACTGACCTATAACACAAACGTTGGACATTGAAGGCACGAGCAGCAGTGTGAATGTGGTTGTGTGTTGGGTGGTGGTCGGAGGGGCCGTAGGCGCGGATTGGCTGCCACGCTTCCATCAGACGGCCCCAGGGCAGCTGTGGCTACTTTAGTAGCTCACCACCACCAAGTATGATTGAGGTGTGAATGAATAGTGCACTAAAACTGTAAAGTGCTTTGAGTACCATGAAAAGCGCTATATAAGTCGAAGGCATTATTATTATTATTATTAAAGTGTGAAAACCAGAGGAACCTACTCAATTTCCTATTGATCAAATGCCTTTAATGCTCTGTGGAGTTTTACAGATGAGCAGATCAGTTTCTTTAGCCATCCCTGTAAAATCTGTATCAAAATGTGTCTATTTCCAAAAGCAAGACATGTTCGGTACTGCCCACGCTCCAAGCTGAGCTCTCAGATGTAGAGCAACATTATAAATACCTGCAAATCTGGCTCGACATCTTGACCTGTTAGAATCTAGCAGGCTGCTTAACATTCAGGTTTAGGCTGCACTTTAGCCACGTGCTAAACAAGCACTTTTTTTTTGGTATATTAGAAGATGCTAACTTTCAAACTTTTCAATCCTTGATGTGCTGCACTTTAGAAAGGATCAGCAGGCTTCAGCTGTAATATCTGGCTATCTGATATACCAAGATATCTAATATATGTTCTGATTTTTCTAAAAATTATTTGTTGATGGAAAAAACTTGATGTCACTGAGATTTAAAAAAACAAACAGCCTTTAATGTCTTCTGTGTTCTAACAGGTCAAATGGAGGTCACAACTGCAACACATAACACTTCCTCCTCTGCCTGTAATTTCTCCCTCTGCCCCACTGCTGTAACCTTCTACTTCCTTCCCTTCATCTACACGCTCCTCTTCCTCACTGCTCTCCCGGGAAATGCACTCTCTCTCTGGGTGTTCCTGCGGTGCATCTCCACCATCTCCCCCATCCACATATATCTGTGCCACCTGAGTATCTCCAACCTGTTGCTGTCCTTCACCTCGCCCTTCCTCGCAGCCTACTATGCCCGAGGTTCGGTCTGGAGTCTGAGTCACGTCCTGTGTCAGCTCGTCCTGCACGGCATCACCCCGGTGCTCCATGTCAACATCTACATAAGCCTCATGATCCTCACTTGGGTGGCCCTCAGCCGCTTCGCATCTCTAATCCAGAACACCCACGCTACGAGGCCCAGCGCCTGCACCACCCTGCTGCCACACGTCTTCTTCACGAGCCTCAGAAAGGTGTCCTTCGCCAACACTGTGTGCATCGTGGTGTGGCTGATTTCAGTAGGGTGCATTGTGCCAGTGACGGTTTATTACTCCGTGAACGAGGCTGTGAGCAACACCACTGAAGCTGAGAAACTAGGACATGTGGAGTTGTGCTACAGCCCTGCTGTGGAGCTAGGAGGCAGCCTGTCTAGGACTGCCACTGTGGCCATTATAACCTTCTTCTTTATGCTGTACCTGCTGGTGCTGCTGTCCTACATGACGGTGTTGAGGCATATCGGACGCTCGCGGCGCAACACAAACGTCACGACCTCCCAGAGCCTGCTGAGGAGGGTGCGCCGAAACATTGTGGTCATCCAGGTAGCTACGAGTAATCTTATACTTTAGTTACTGTGTAGTAACTTCATGCCCACCTCGAGTCAAATAAAATTCCATCATGTGTCATATTTCATTTAGTCTGACATAAAAACAGAACCGGCTCTCTGCTGGTTTGTTGTCTGACTGTTTTTAAACTGACTCCACACAGGTCGTTCTTTCTGTTTGCCTGCTGCCGTACCACATCTTCAAACCCATCTTCATTTCGCTGGTCCATGAACAACTACAGCTTCCATGCTCCCCCGCCCAAGAAATCTTCAACAGCTGCCACCCACTCTCCAGCATTATTGAGGTGACTACATTTCATCTACAGATTAAAATATATATATTTTTTTAAAAAGTAAAAATTTCCAGCTATATGTGGAGTTACGGCAGAATGCACGATGACGACTTTTTTTTCTCCTCCTCCTCCAGCTGAAGAACTGCCTGTTTCTTCTCGCTGCAATAAGAAGCTCAACCGACCCAGTCATGTACCTTGTGCTGGACAGGTCATTTCGTCATCAAACCCTCACACTTTTAAGGTGGAACCAGAAAAACTCCAAAACAGGGCAGGCGTCCTGGTCAGTTACAGGAAGTGCCAATCAGAAGCCTGAACAGCAGAAGGAGGAAAAAGCAGGTTCTGGCACTGCGGAGCTCAGTCATGCAAGTGTTTTGTAGTTGATATTCATAATCTTTGGAAAGCTTGATAATAAAAAAAAATACATGCATGCGAGGAAACCATCAAATGTTTATTTTGAGTTAAAGTTTCTACTTATAAAACAACTTGTGCAGTGCAATCCGAGTGGGGACGCCCTCGTTCAGCAGAATACTGCAGCGGTGACCTGCGCCGTGCAGGAAGCATAAACGGGTGTGGCTGCGTGATGGCGTTAGCGGCGGCGGTGCACGGCTATACTGGAACCTTTATGAATCTGTGGCTTCAGCCATCACTCTGCTGTGAGGGTGCAGGGCTGCACCAACAACAGATCAGACCACGCGGCTCTTAAAGCAGTGCCCATACACGCAGAAAATATGAAAACATTTTCCTGCTTTATCAGGTGACCCTTTAAGATACAGAGCAGCCTACAGGAGCTTTTATCAGTTAAATATGGACACTTTGTTTACACTTGTTTATGGAGCTCTGTGAAATTTTCACTATTGTTTTGTAATAACCTGATTCATTAGTAAGGTATTATCTAATACCTTTCTAATGCTTAATAGTGTGTCATTATTATAAAATTATCCAAAAACCAAAAACAATTTCATCTATACCTAAACACTTCTTTATCCTCATGCACACACTCATACTCCGATGGATGCATCAGGTGCAACTCAGGATTTAATATCTACCCAAAGAGACTCTGGCACATGGAGGAGGAGGAGCCGGGGGTCGAGCCACCGAGCGCAGATCTTCCTCCAAGAAATTTTCAGTGCCAGACACTTAATTTCCTGCATCCTAGTGAAGCTGGATGCACCAGTTTGTACCTTCTTCTAGATCAGTGTACAGTGGAAATGTACCGATTATGTAAAAAAAAAAAAGACCTACGAAAACAGTCACCAGGCAAGAGCTCACCGTGTGCAGCGAGGCCGTGAGACAAGCTGACAGCTCAGTGTGATCTCAGGAATCTTTGATGTTTGGGGAAGTTAAATGTGCATTCATTACAGTTTCCATTAACAACAAGTGTATTTAAATTTGTCAGCCCCTGGGTTTTAAGCGCTCAGCTGCAGCTCAGCAAGATTCCTGCTCACGCTTAAAACACTCTGCAAAACACACCACACATCTGCGTGTTGTTGTTGAGATAACCGTGATTCTCAGGAATCACGGTTATCTCAACTTATCGAGGCCGACTGAAAAAACACCTATAAGCAGTCAGAAGCTTAACAACACTTTTAAACCTGAAATACAGCAGCTCACAACTATTTTTGGTCTTCTGAGTTTTTTTGACTCCTCTGTGGTTATAAAAACTGTTTTTTTAAAAAGGAAAATACATAAATAAATACTGAAGATAAAAAGTGGGCATTTACTCCAGAATCAAGTCTTGAATCTCCTGTTGTTGCTACTACTTTTTAATCCCTAAGACTCATCGCTAACCTTAAAGCTCCTGCCCACAGTTGTATTGTTGGGATGATCTGCTTTGTCCTTCTGTAGAAAAGCCATTGCTTTATTCTTAATAATATTATTCTTGGTCTGCTTGATTATTTATTCTGATGTTTCAGGTTTCCTACGTTTGAAGTTAATAACTCTTGATCTTATGGAAACGTGTAAACTTATTTTTTGTATATACCTGTGTGTGTATTATGAGTACACAGTGCTGACTGAACTGCTGCCCATCTTGGCCCAGACGTGGCCACGTAAGAGAACAGTGATATACCCGGCAAATATGCCCACATGGGCCCACAGTGGGTAGCTGTGGGCAATCCACACTTACCTCACCGGGGCCCAAGCAGCTCACAGCAGTTCAAGAAAGACCACACAGGGAAATGTGGCCTTTGTGGAGAAGAACAGGTTTTATTACAATGTCAGAAATATGAAGCTCAGAGAAGGTGACTGATTCAAGCCGAATCAAAGTTAAACTGGATCTTATTGATACACTGCAAAAGATCTCAAGCAGATATGAGACCATATTCCCATTTTCTAGGTCAGACTAAGTTGTATGACAGGATTTGAGGTTGGTCTAGTTTACATGTTTGGCTGTCAAGCTTAAAAGATCCCAGGTTCAAGGTTGGGGTTGTGTCAGGAAGGACAGCCCAACCAACTCCAGTGGGGGGAATAATGATCTGATCCCTGCTGAGTTTGTAAGTTTGCTCACTCACAAAGAAATGAACAGTCTCTGATTTTTATGGTAGTTTCATTTTAGTGGGGAGAGAAAAAAAAATGGTGCCATGAAGTAACATTCTGGTCCATGTACCATGGGGCACAGGTGGTCAGCCCACTGAGGGTCCCGGTACCAGCGTCAAATGTGGGGCACACAAACACAGAAATGTTTGTAGAGAGCTCCTCGTGTGCAACAACAGGCCCTCAATGTTTGATGTCTGTGTGCCCATTAAAGAGGAAGCTTTACTGAGTGTACACTAGCATTTGTGCTGAGGATGTGTGAGAGTGCACTGGGAGAATTTTCAAGACGACAATGTTCTGTGAAGTGTGGCCCCTGCAGATGTGCATCCCCCTGCCCCAGGGGCCTCAGCAGCTTTTCAGACTGAAGCAAGCAGCAGAGAGTATCAGACACCCTCCAGTGTGCTCGCCCCCAAATACTCACAGACAGACAGAAACAGGCTAGAGGGGAGAAAAAAAAAGCCAAAGAAACATCCAGGAGAGACTTGGGGGTCTGGAAGAGGGGGACAATAACAACACGTGAAGATGTGCTAAGTTTAGCTGTAGGCCATTTTTGGAGCTTTCTGCTGGCTGGAATATAAGTGAGGGTTGTCATGTAAGTGGTGGCTAAACCTGCTGAGATATTCCTTTTGAATGGAGGATTACAGTGTAAATACTTTCTTCTACACAGGCTGCTGGTAGTCTCACTGTTGGACTTTCATGGACAGCCATGAAAGTATTTGCTTAGTCCTGTTTAATTTGTGTAATCTAATGGCTTTTGCTGCCATGGAGGAAGCATATTTTTTCGTAAGTGAAACCAAGTTCACAGCTGTCTTCACTGTAGAAAGATCCAGGGACAAAATCCCAATAAATCAAGTCAAAGCCAAGAAATGCCACTGTCACAGATAACGAGCTCCAAAAGATGGTGTGAAAGAAGCTGTCAGAAAAAAATGATGCAGAGAGAAATCGACTCACTTCAGTCAGTCAGTCGGCTTCATGGTGGCTACATCCACACGAGAATGACCCTCTTACACACGACTGACTGAGCAGACGTTTGATGAAGTAGCCAAACGCTCTCACACTGTCAAATTCAAATGCAAGTCCCACTTCAAGTGCAGCTTCTGAATAGCGTGCCCTGCAACGCTGCCAGCGAGCGCTGGACAAAGTGAACAGGCTTCAACTTTGACTGAGAAAAAAAGGGAAAATTTTTCTGCCTATTTATTTTTGCTTGTTTATTCATCCAAAATTCAGAATAACCTTTAATGGGGGAAGCTGCCACATTAAAATTAGAACAAATCACTGACAGGAATACTAAAAAATTATTGTAGGCATTCGTGAATTCAAGAAATTTGACCTATATTGCTGCTTTACTTTGTAGTAATCCCACATTTTATCTATTCTCTCATTTCCCCCTTTATATTTCTGCATCTTCTTTAAATTATGAATCTTTTTATTTCTGTATCATTGTCCCTGAGCTGGGGATATCTGAGTGACAATGACACTGCAACATTATCTAGTACAAATACAGCCTACTCCATAATGGGTCTAATAATGAGCTGAATATGAAATGCTTTTTTTACAGGCATTAACATGAACAAATTAAAATGGTTTTAATGGTGGTCCTCCAAGTGAATTAGAAATAGTCATTTATGCATCATGAATTGCTTTCCCAGTGTTGAATATTATAAAACAGTAGATTCAAATAAACACCAACTGTTACATCCAGACTGGCGTATTTTACTGCCTTACACACACACACACACACACACACACACACACACACACACACACACACACACACACACACACACACACAC
>JAVDPK010000213.1:173201-186605 GCA_034780415.1 Cichlasoma orientale
ACACACACACACACACACACACACACACACACACACACACACACACACACACACACACACACACACACACAGCGCCTCTGTCAGCTGCAAATCTTTGCGTGGAAGTATTTCTGTGACACCTGAGTCTGCAGAGTTTCCTGTCGACCTGCATCAGATATCTGATTGGTCGGTATTTAAAAATGTTTGAAAAAGGGGAGCACGTGGATTCCAAGGCACTCACTCGTGAAGTGTACTGCTGTAAGTAGAGAGTGATGAGGCCAACTCAAAGACCCCTCGGCACATCTCGCAGCTCCATCGTGACAGATGGGTGTGGACTAGGTGCAAAATGTGATTGGAAAAATGACCCGGTGAGAATTTTACCATTATCTAATAAACTGTAGTTCAGACTGACTCCAAAGGTGAGTGAGTCCATGTAGAGTAAGCAGCTTGAGGCATATGTTGTTGTGATTTTGCAGCATGGTGGTTAGCACTGTGCCTCACAGCTAGAAGGTCTGGGTTCGAATCCACCTTGGCCCGGGTCTTTCCTCCCACAGTCGAAAGACATGCAGTTACTCGGGTTAGGTTAGATGTCCATAGGTGTGAATGGTCTGTCTTTTATAGCGACCTATACAGGGTGTCCCCTGCGACAGCACAAGTGGAAGAGAATGGATAAATAACTGAACTGAATTGTACTGTTGGTTCCATTTAGAACATTTTAATGTGAATCAGCAGAAAAATAACACGGTGTGCTGTCTATGCTCCTGCTGGCGAGAGATATTCAAGTATCCACTTGCTTTGTATGCAGCCTGCTAACCATGCTTGCTAGCATTAGCTGATAACCAACTGCTACACCATCTAAGCTGAATATGGTCACAAAAACAAACACCAAGATGCCAAACAGCTGAATTTCAGTACACAAACTCCGTGTGATCTGACAGTTGTATTAAGAAAACGTCACATATAGCGCAATGAATATAAATGAGGGAAAAATCCAGAGTTTTCTGAATATATCCAAAATAAAACATGTTCAGTGATAACAGAAGCTGATGATCAGGACATGTGGCCCTGTGTAAGTATCATGGCTGTAGGTTGCTTTCATTTTCTTGTGTAATCGTGTGTGTGTTATCAATTAACAGTTGAAATATGTTAGCAAGAAGGGTAGCTCCAGTGAATTAAGTCACACACACTTACCCCCCATTAACCTGTGGCAGCTCACTGATTGCCACTGTTATTCACATCATTCTCCCAATCATTCAGCTTCATTAGAAACGCCAGAGGTTTGCATCAGAGTTTCAACAAAAGACCTCAGCATGTTTTAGAGGTCTATACACTTTCTGTTTGCACGGTAGCATGCGTGTGGTGATTTGTGTGAATCTCCTCGGAAGTTATGTTAGTTTCTGTGGTTTTCCGCTGCTGCCGCTGATACACACACAGGCAGTGACTGATCGCCGCTTTCGTCTGGCTCAGGCAACACGCTCTCGGACGCAAAAGAGCATCACTACCAGCAGCTTCAGGGGGTGTTCAGCTGGTAGTGTCACCCAGCACACAAATGGCCAAGAGCATCTGAAAAGTTACCAGACACACTACAGCCATGTGCAGGATCCATTCCTTATCTCAGGACAATGCATACCTCATATAGGAGTGGAGTGCTGTATGCAACAGTCAAAATTCAAATGCACCCGCATGCAGTCATTAATGCAACACTTGTTGTATCTCACATTTTTAGCAGCTGCAAAGCTTAGCACGAGCAGACCTGGGCGAACTAGCAGCAGCTGGCCCGAGAGAGAAAATGTACTTCTTGCAGTGTGTGTGTGTGTGTGTGTGTATAAAATATAAATAATTGAGAAGAGAAAGGGGCGGGGAAAAGCAGAAGACATTATTCCTTGTAGACTACACAATATCATGTTCGAGCTTTTGTGGGTCTTTTGCTTCTTTGAGGTTGACCAATGAACCACACAGGGCTCTGCCAGTCTGCTGAGCTACATCAACCGGGCTAGTTAAGGAGCAGGGATTTTTGCAGTGCAGCAGTTGTGAAATAGAGTAACACAGACCAGCCAGCATCACACGCACACGCACACACACACACACACACACACACACACACACACACACACACACACACACACACAATTCGGTCGCCTTGTCAGCTCACATTCGTTTTGTGCAAAAAAGCCAGCTAGTGCCTCCTTCCTTCAAGAAAGGTGGCAAACATGACGGATGGGGGAGCAACACGTAGTCTGTCACGTCTGTCAGTCATGGAAAGGCAAGACTTCTTAACTGTAAAGTTTTGTGGAGTCTGATCCTCACATTAGTTGAGTTGATGACGACTCACTAGCCTAAAATCAAATATGTGCCTGTGCAGATGTCTGAGTCTGATAGCAGGGACGTCATTAAACACAGGAAGACAGACTTTAATACTCACTTTCAGAAGCAGAGTGAAGCAGAGCACTAAACATGGTGCCCATCACATGCATGTGAGGGCTGAAAAACAGCTGAAATGATTTCAGCGTGGACATAAAAACACACTAAAAGCGAGTGAGTGGAATGTAAGCGCTCATGGAGCATTTGATCCTGTTAATCCACACCAACTCTGACCTCTGCTATGCATCCTGGTTCAGCAGACTCTTCGTTAGTTGGACTGACGACTAAAACTTACCAGATAAAAACGCTGGCTCGGCTGAAGGTAAGCGGCATCGTTTTTACATATGGACTGGTTGATTTAACGGATCTCCCCAGCCCCTTTCAGAGGGTGAGGGAATTTAAAGTAATTTCTGTTTAGATTAGAGAAACAAGAATAGCTGCAAATTCATAACAAAAACTGCTGAGCACTGGGGTACACAAAGGTGTAATTTCGCCATCATACGTGGACAACTGAGACACATTAAAAAGCAGCAGCACACGTGTCATGCATATTAGTGAGCACGGCTGCGAAACCACAATGCCAGAGTTTCATGGTTGACACCTCAAGGGCCATTGAAAGCCATTGAAGCCGTTCACCCCACCCATACAGCCACCCATCATTACACAAACAGCACTAACGACGCTGCTAATAGTCCTCCAAGTGTATCTCAAAGACGTCTGAGAGCAGAGCGGCCGTTTTACCTCGTAAAAACAGCTGGCATTCAAGTAGCTGACGAGTGGGGAAATGAGTCTCTTATCAGTCACACTTGTATCTATTGATATGTAGAATGTGGCATTTGCTTCAAAGCCAGCCCAGAAAAAGGCGAGGATAGGGTGTGACATGTAAGCACAATAAGAGTCAGATAACTGTACTGAGCTCCGTCTGTCCTCCATTAACAGGCGGAAACTAGTGAGCAGTCAGAGGGGATGGTTAGTTAGCCTTTACTGATAAGGGCACAAAATTGTGTGTCAGGCATTTTACAGTTTACACGTGTAAATGAATTCACAGGATTTGAAACAGTGACACTAACAGATCAGAATGAAATATACTCACATGTTTAAGTATTAGTTGTAGGACGTAACAGTAACAGAGGCTGCTGCTCCTTTTGCTGCATTGAGAGCTTCAGTAAAGCAACTTTAATTTGGGTCTGCAAATGTTACTCATGCTTTTGACAGACGCTGTGCTGTGTGCGTCGCAGCAGGCAGAGATGACTAATTTACTAATGATTTTAAAAAGGGAGGAAAACAAAAATCAGGGTAGTTGACTAAAAGTTAATCTAACAGATGAAGTCAAACGCCGTCCATACAAATATCGTGCACGCATTTACGAGCCATCTGAAACCATTAATGGCACCCCTCAATAATCACACTGTATTTCAAATGTCAGTGAAGCCTGTGACATTTCAGACTAATTTACCGAGTGCCAATTTCAGCGTCACATACCCCCAAACTTTGCTGCATCTGTTAGCATCTGTGCATTTTTTCCCCCTCGCCTGTTTACCACTTCCCATCACAGGGGAAGGGGTGCTGGCCTCTGTCTAGGCTAGCAGCAGGTGACGCAGCATCTTATAAGCAGAAATAAACAGCTGACTGATGAACAGACTCTCCTTTGACTTCACGATTTTCCAACATGCTGCTTTTTCTGCAGAATCACGAATATTCCCGCAGAAATACATCTGAGAACTACATTCACAGTAAGAGAAATGCAGTAGTTACATACGCTATGCTGATTAAAGGCAAAAACCAAAAACAGCAAGCACTGATCGGTCACAGACCAACAGCAGCTTAACAAGGGACAGGCACGAATAAAGGTTTGCCCACAGTGTACAACACGGCTCTCTCAGAAATTTCCGTAGAAGGCTCGGAGGCTGACGTTTGTGCAAAGTTTTCTTGCAGAGACACAATGTTATATGCAAGAAAGGAAAACTATAAAATTCACAGAGGGAACACCTCCTGTTTCGTACACTGACAGGAGATCTCCTCACCTCAGAGCACCTGGAGGATGAAGAAATACTATTGTTGCAAGCTAAGGTATAGGTGTGTGTCAGTGTGAATCTCTCTCGATTCATGTTTGCATCAAAGTTTTGTTGTGTTTATGGATTCCTCAGACAGATCAACACAGAGCCAGGATATACTTTGCAGATTCAACATTCAGCGTGACTTTACTTCAAAACAGCTCGCTGTATAGAACAAACACTGGATATACGAACGCTCCCACAAAGGAAAAGTTCACCTTCAATCTGTGCCGGCTTCCAGCTCTCAACTTTTGCATTCAAAACTGAGGCAGATAAACTCATTCTGCCTCACTGTTTGCGGTGCATTTGCATGCGCGCAGTCTGTAGCGGTGAGGGAGGCCAAAGATAAACACACAGATTCACAAAAATAGACATACAAACACGCCGGTGCTGCTGTCACTGGTAGAGGTCTGTGGTGAAGCGAGAAGGAAGATGAATACGCAGCCATCATGGTGATTTATGAACAAGGGGATTCGGATGAATTCAGTGACTTTTATGCACGGAAAGCTCACACTGTTCCATATTCAGCAAGCACAGCTTTGTTGTAATGCACAGTATGTGTATGTTCTATTTTGTTTGTGTGCCCTGTAAAGGGCATACGTCTCAGCAGTACATCTAATGAGCTGGAGACAGGGGCTCACAGAGTCACTGTTAGATAGTGATAACAGAAGTTTAATGCTACCCTGGGACAACGTCAAAGCTGCATTTGTACCTCGCTGATCACACACACAGGGTGCCTACAGAAGCACGCCAGTCAAAATTTTGTGTGTTTTAATACCGCTCTAGCTTCTCTAGCTCTTCTTGTTTCGTATACTAATCATTAAGGAGTGTGGCTAGCAAGCTTCCTTCTTCATTATCCCAGCAGTCCACCGGCGCTGACTTAATATCTAAAACTAAATCAGACTAACTGTCTGGTTTCTGGATCCTCACTGGGCCCAGCATAGAGGATTCAGCACATGCTAAACAGTGAGCTAATGTATCTCATTAGCCTGCTGTTCCCATTAGCCAGTTTTACATTAATAAAAACAGCCTGAAAGGGTTAGCCGAACTGCAAAGAAGTTCTAAAAAGTACACAAGAACCAAGCAAATGGTATAAATTAATGCAAATTTACCCATTTAGCTGCGATCCCTCTACTTATGTTCACTAATATAGTTAAGTTACAGCATTCGTAGGTGTATGTGACTGATGCTGGTCATGATTTTCTTCCTGGAATAGCGTGGGGCATGGATCAGTCTGCTCCAAAACCAGCTCGGCTTTAATGGCGCCGTTACATTATGCTGCTCTGTGATAAAACTTTCCACGGCGACAGGACTAAAAACTTTTAAGATCTCTCCAAACAGATGTGAAAACAATTTATTACTTTTAAGATCTTTTACATTTTAAGACTTTTAAGGGCCAGTGGCTACAATACACATCATTTCAAACATTCCTTCTCTGGTCACGATCTGTATTCCCAGATACTGTATTCCCATCTACACTGCCCAGATATAGAACAAATTCAACCTATTTCACTAGCATATGGATAAAACCAGCCAAAATGTTGGGCTGCTTCATTGCAGGGCTCATACAGTTCTTTGGCAGTCCAGCTGGTCCTTGGTTGTAAGTGTGCATGCAGTTTTGCTCACATTATGTACCTATACAAACACAGCATAAACAACTAAAGCATTGCCAGTAACAATGTGTCCATTAGCTGTTGGCTCATTGTGTACAGACACCAAGCTGCGATAATACCAAAACTTCAGAGGAGATGAGTCCTGGGACCCATCGAAACAACACCCTTTCACACACAAGTACCATGTTTAACTGCAGGGACACCTAATCAAAGATGTCTCCTGGGGGACAGTAAAGTTGAGTGGGGCCTTGCTGATGTCAGTTAAGATAACAAAGGCGCATCATTAACATTACAGTGCATCTTTCTGCCTGCCTGGTGGGCGTGCCATTATAACACCTCTCCTTGTCTTCCGCATTAAGGACCACAACTTACACAAAAGAAGTTATGCAACATGCTTGACCTACTTTTCAGCTGTCTCTAAACAGGGATTGAAAGTGGAATCTTATTGGTTGGGTTACCTATGGGGTACTTCAGAGGTTTCTGGAACCCACCCAGTTGTACTCTATAAATGTGCCCAGATCAGCCCCTGTTATTCTTCCAGATGCCGATGGTCACGCACTGAACTACAGCGGAGATGTCACAGATGAGCAAGGAGGACTGCCAGCAGACTCGCCTCATGAGGGCAATGGGACAAGTTCAGGACTTCAAGCAGTATCTTGCCAGCCTGGGCATTAAAGTTTCAGTGAGAACTGCAAGAGTTCGCTACAAGGAGAGACGACCCCGCAGAGGAAGTTGGTAAGTAACCAAAGGCCTGAATTACAGCGGTGCCTAAGTGGCAGCATACAGTGTTTCTACAGAAAAATACTTCTTGCTTTTCTCTAATGTTTGTCTAATATTTGCTTTGCTAAATCCTCTACAGCAATATCTTGGCTGCCATTGATGAGATGACGAAAAGCAACGAGAGAATGACTGCCCAAGACATTCAGCTAAAAATCGAGGACCATCTGGGAGTTTCATTGAGTCTGTCCAGCATACGCCATGCCCGCAGACTCCTGGGCTGGAAAACCCCCTCCTTCCAAATGATGGAAGAGTTCAGCAGCGACGCACGGTTGCAGCCAGTTCTACAGAGGATTGAGTCTGGGGAGATTTGGGATGATGCCGCAGAAGCTCCGGAGCGAGAAGCTGGACCGCAGCCGGGACGTGTCATCAAACTTCACATCTGGGGGGTGATTTCAAAACAAGATGCATGTCCTAAAGCCATCTTCCGTGGAATCCTGGACAAACGCCGCTATCAGAGAGCCATCATCCAAAAGGTTGCTGCTGAACGGCTGGGCTTGGACGACGACGGCTTCTTCGAGGAGACCGACATAAACCGCACCGCTGCTGCTGAGTCATCAGCTTTAAAGCACATCCGGCTTGTTGTTATTGCAGTTGTGAAGGACAACTGAGGGCAGAGAGGTGATTCATTTACACCAATTCACACCCAGTTGTACAATGTGCCCCTTCCACACAGTGTGATATTTTGTTATTTGATTTTGGTTTTGGGCACGGTGGCGTGGTGGTTAGCACTGCGCCTCACAGCTAGAAGGTCTCGGTTCACATCCACTCCCAGGCTTCTCTGTGTGGAGTTTGCATGTTCATGTTCTCCCCGTGTCTTTCCTCCCAAAGACATTCAGTTACTGGGGTTAGGTTAATTGGTGATTCTAAAATTGTGTGAGTGTGAATGGTTGTCTTTCTCTCTGTGTTGGCCCTGCGACAGGCTGGCAGGGTGTACCCTGTGTCAGCCGGGATAGGCTCCTCCCCCCTGCGACCCTGAACAGGATAAGCGGAAGAGAATGGATGGATTGTTTTTGTTTTATTTTTTTTGTTTTTTAAGGTTTCTGTCTAATGAAACTAAATCTGTAAATCTAAAATGTATCCATTTTGAAATGTATCAAATAAAAACTTTAAAAGGCCAACTCCTGAGTTTTGTCTTTTCCAGAAGAATTCATTATCCTAAAAGATTAGTTTAGTCCCTATTTTTTACTCATTCAATCCAGGAATTATTAATCAAGCTCATTTTGCATTGTTTAAATATGAACAGATGTTGAATTTAAAACAGTGATGACTAAGTACAGTAAGTGTTTTGGTGACTAGCTGACAACCTGGCAACAGCTGCCTTAAGCCAAATGCAGCTGACAGTAGGAATTAGCAGACTCATTATCACAGCGCTGCTCATTTTAAGGCCTTGTAATGTGTAATGTTTATTTTACCGGAGAAAAACTTTCTTGATGTGTAGGTGAACATTTGCTGCTTACTGATCCAACTACCAGGATTTAATCAAAGTGGTGCAGTTCAGTTCAGGTAGTGCGGCCCAGGTTTTGCTTATAGCTACAGTTTACAGATGTCCCATTAAATGCCTCATATTGCAATCACCAAGTAACTGTTTGGAAACTCAGCTATGAGGAATGCTTGTGTGATTGTGCCTGTTGTGTAGCACAGGCAGATTTCTTGAGAACTGAACTGATTAACCAAAAGGAACTCGCCATAAGAAATAAATGCAGTTAAATTAATTTATGTGCAGCTATCTTTGTAAGAGCCAGTTTTTAGTTCATATGTTTTAGCGTTCGGAAACACTGGGGACAGAGAATGATTGCATCACTCCATTAAATCAAAAAAAAGAAAAGAAAAAACAGGCAAATCTGAGGGGAGGGAAAGCGCCAACCTGACTGCCTCACAATCTGCTGAATTTACGTTGAACTTATTTTGACCCAGGAAGAATCACAGCTAGAAGATGAGCCTGTAGGTACGTAGGTACAAAGGAGATGTTACAAGCCAAGGAGAAAAAAGGAAAAACAAGGCAATTTAAGAAGAGCTAAATTTGAAACCACCTCTATGTACTTCGAGGGCCTGTAACTCTATCCAAAATATGAGAACCACTCAGCCAAAGGGAAAGTTTGACACCTGACAAGCATCTAACTATCCCCATGCACATCCCGTCAGTGATGTCACAGGTCTACAACACAGTAAAATCATCAGGGTTATTGATCGCTTGTTGCCAACTGCAATTAATTTATTAACAACAACAGAATGTCTGTGTTGATGACTTCATAATATGTGCTCTGCAGACAGCATGCTGCAGTAACACAAACACGGCTATGAGAAAGATATAACCACACCAAAGGAGTGTTTTAATCCTCATGCTGGTTTTGAGACATAAAACAAGACAGTCTGATTTTTTTGTGACTCACACACCAACACTGAGACACTACTCTGAGACAAAGAAGTGGAAAGTCCTAACAGAGGAGAAGGTGGAAGAGAGAGATATTTTGATGTTTAGTCTTAAAGAAAAGAAAAGAGTGATGTGATCAATGATTTTATCTGACTGATGCGCATTACCATTACAAGCTTTACTTGTAAATGGTCAAAACACAGCAGCTTGTGACAGGTTTAATATGAAAGCAGCTCCAACTCTCACTTCCAGAAAAGTCTCTCCCTTTGCTGAGAGACACTTTGTGAGACTGCGCCTAGCTGAAACAACACACAGGAGGAAGTGCTTCAGTGTGAAACTGTCTCCGGTCTGTGTCCTCATACACACATACACACACACACACACACACAATACAAAACCAGATGAAATCACAAGTTTACAATTTAAACACGTCTACAGAAGTCAAACATGATGAAATGTGGGGTTTTTAGGCTTTTAAGATGCTGAACTTCACATGAAAAAAAACGAAAGAAAAAATAAAAAGCAAAAACAAAAGTGAAATAAAAAGAAAGTTCAATAACTGAAACATCACGGGGGTTGGTATCGCTGGATGTGAGCAGCCATTTTTATGCCGCTCAGATTAAAAATGTAAATCTGAAACAAAAAAGACTTGAATTGGTACGATCGCTGGGTTCAGTGATATTCCACAGAAATTAAACCGAATCAATAACTGCAAACACAGCCGGCACACCGAGGAGGATTCGTAAAATAATGAATACAGAGGAGAGAAACTAAAGAGCCAGACGGACGCGTTCTTTAATTGGTGAGATTTTGGTAAACATGAGACGGATTCCTGTGAAAACAGATTGAAGTGTTACAATAAATCAAATTTTACAAATACTTTTCTAATATAATCTCATCGACGGTGGTGGGACCTTATATTCATTTATTGTGGGTAGGAAGAAACAAGAAGAGCTACAATAAAAGATTGGAACAAAAATAACTGACACCAATAACAGAAACAAATATCCTCTGAAATTCATGTTCCTTATTTCAGAAGGAATTTACTAAAATGAGGAATTGGTAATGAGACACTTCTTCAACAGAAATTACAATGGTTGAGAAATTGAGAGTTTAAAAATAAAATCATCCCAACCCGAGTCAGGAGTGATTTATTTAGAACAGCACTGACACCTTTGGGTTTATGTTAATGGAGGTACGGCACATTTACATTAAATTATAATTATATACTTATTATTTTATGCAACTGTGCATTTACATTTGTGTTTTTGCTTGTCATTGTTTATACTGTTTTCATGTGTGTAATGTAATTCTCTTCCTTCACTCCCCGTCTTTCTTCGTTTCATGAATTGCAGTTTGTGTCACAGTTTTTGTACACAGCTCTGGAAAAAAAAGAGAGCATAATAAAAGATGCTGCATGTTTGTTCACTGCGACTCTTCCTCCTTTAGCTACATTTTGTAATTTGAGAATCTGAGTGTGTTGTGATTATTGACGATGATCAACTTCGGAAGGGAGGTGTTGGTTTGTGTGAATCCGATTTCATTTTGGGATGTGAGGACCCGACAGCAGTGCTGAAAAAAGATTAAAAGGTGAAAGAAAAAAGAATCCACCGAGTGCAGAAATTAAACCTGATATCACAGCTAGTGCAGAATGGGAGAAGCAGGAGCAGTGCAGTGGGATAATAATGACCGTGAATGGCACTAAAACACGAACTATCACTGCAAACAGGCAGCTTTATCAACTCATGCCCCTCCAAACTCTCAGGCTGCTATTGCTCACATAAAGACAATGAGCCTAAGCCAGTGATTCAGCAGGGATCCATGTAGGGGAGCAGCCGAGTGAAGACAAAGAGATATGACTGTATAGACTATGATGACTAATAACCAAGGCACAATGCTGAAGAGAAAGACAGTAATCCAAAAGCTGGGAGCTGACTGTGACCAAATAATATGCATTATGGGTCTCTTGGACAAGACTGTAAAGTGCTAATAAAAAAGCACTGCAATTGAGCTCTGAGAATATCTCATAAAAACATTAACCTCACTAACTGCAGAGGGAATTGTGTTTTTACACCCTGTTTGTAAAGGAAAGTGTGACACAGCGTATGTAAAACTCTTTTTTCCCCCCCAAGCTCGTCATAAAAGCTGGTTAAAACTGACACAACAGATACCTACTGCGTGCAGCACACGGGGATACCAAAGACTGACGTGCAATCAAACAATTGTCACACTGACGCAAGCGATTACATTGACCTTTTCACACACGCGTGTAATCAAATATCTGCAGGTCGTGTGAGAGAGATACTGAAGGGACAGGCGGGAGAAGGATTCCATATTTGTTCCACAGCGGAAAAATGAAGAATTCTCATATCCCGACATCAAGATTTACCACTGCACAAAACTATAGGGTAGCTGTCAGTCCTCTGTTTTCTGCCATGTATCACGCAGCAGGCTGCAGCCAGAGCTCCATTAGGCACACTCAGCATTATGAGTTGCTTCACTTTGTCTACATGACATCTGATTTAAAGTGTTTTATACCCAACACCAAGTCTGACTGTGAGTGGGGTGGAGGCAGGTTCTTGGCTTGTGCTTGATTTGCAGGATGATCACGTCAAAACCAGGTGATCAGTGTTCGCATTACAGTTACAACTATGTCGTTACTTGTGTTACAAACGTTCTTCAGTTACCTGCGTGAGGAACAGACTAAAAGAAACTTGTGATATAATCAGCTGATTTCACTTTGTGTTCGGGTGAGGAGCAAAGCAGCGTCACGGTTTCCGCCGTCTGAGCGTTGCTTTTATTCTTACCACATTAAAGGACAAGTACGTGACATTAAGAGCAAATTGCGTCCAGGTCAGTGTAACTGCTGGTTACACATCAGCTCTTTGCAGGCATCTGCACAGACAGCTAACACAACGGCGGCAGCAAAGAACCCAGAGTGAACCCATCAGTATATGCCTAAGGTTTATATTGTTAACTGCGTGTCAGACCATGTTACGGACTAACGCAAAAGTAATGCAACACGCAGTGTCACAAATCACTTCCTCCGGGGAGTAATTAAGTAATAAAGCATTGCCTTTTTTAAAAAGTCAGAAGTGTAATATGTTACGTTTTTGATCCTGAAACTGGAGGTGATGAAAGGCAAGCAACCCATCTCCGCTTTCTCTCAACACCAGCACACTGAGAGTCACTGAATCAGTGTGACAGCAGTCCAGCCACACCCACCAGAAACTCTATTGTTTCTCATTTCCACGCAAAACTCACAAGGACTGAGGAGCGAAAGAGAGACCAGGACAGGGGAGTGATACTCATAGGATCACATATTCCTGTTGGAGCGGCGGCACTCACGTCAGAGCAGTTCTGCTCATGCCAAAGCAGCAGCAGCAGCGATCCACCGAGTTTTTCCTCTTAGCTCGTGATGTCAGCTTTAGCCACAGTGTTTCGAGAGAAGCCCTGCTGATACTCTTTCCATTACAGCCCCACACACAGCAGAGCTGCACTGCTGTGGTCCTGCTTGGTAACGGCGGCAACAACAACTAACCAATCTCCTTCCTCTGTGTCTTCTGCAGTGAAAAACGTGCCTGTTTGTGGCTCAAATTCTACCTTCAGCCCTAAATTTGTACTCTAGGGTTACTGTTTTCCACATATCAGTGCTAACTGTACTTTACTATTATTATTATTTATTTATTTTTTTTTACCAGAACCAGTTGCTTTAAAACATTTTGGAAGCTGCATCAAGTTACCAGCAAATACAAACAAAACCTTTCCTCCTGCTGTTGCTTCATATTTAATAGCTTTCCACTGGTGAACTGCCTGGATGTTTTTACCATGGGGGGGGGGGGGGGTGTAATAGGAAATGCAGAAATGCAATGTGTTAGCTCAGAGAAGAGTCATTAGCTGTGTTAGACTGGGATGCTGTGGAAAATATAAAACAAAAAATCCAATGATTTACAAATCATTTAAACCTTCAATCCAATATTTACTTGAAAATAGTACAAGGATGATGGGAAAATGTACGCTCATTTCCTGTTTGATACCAGCATTCACTGGGAAGAGGTAAGCAGACTGCTTGTAAAACAAATAGTGGAAAAACTCACAGTACAGTGAGTACACAGTACATCGATACAAACAAACAAACAAACAAACAAAAAGAATTTGGGGATTTGGGGACACTCGAAGTTAAACAGATATTTCTTTATTGTTCAGGGCAGGCATATTTTATAGGCTATATAATGCAATATAACAA
>JAVDPK010000213.1:202002-215382 GCA_034780415.1 Cichlasoma orientale
TTGGTGGAGGGGGGATTATGGTGTGGGGGTGTTTTTCAGGAGTTGGGCTCAGCCCCTTAGTTCCAGTGAAAGGAACTTGTAGCCCTTTAAGACCTATAATAGAACAAGTCTGCCAGAACATATCTTTACAGTCATACATGCTGTAGCACCATCTTGTGGAATACTTTAACTCACTATACCTCAATAGAACCCTAATTATAATAATATGTATGAAGGAAATTAAAGGTACAGCACTCTGGGACACAGTGAATTCATGATATGTAAGTGTAAATCCTCTGGTTTTATATGCAAAAAGAATTATTGTTCTATCGTATGTAGTTGCAATTCTACCTGTATTTAAAAGCAGTTAGCGGTTGGGAGCACCGAAGCTCCGGCCGGTCACAAGGGGCCAGCATACCAAGACATTTGGGACAATTTCATGCTCCCAACTTTGTGGGAACAGTTTGGGGATGACCCCTTCCTGTTCCAACATGACTGCACACCAGTGCACAAAGCAGCTCCATAAAGGATGAGCCAGTTTGGTGTGGAAGAACTTGACTGGCCTGCACAGAGTCCTGACCTCAACCTGACAGAACACCTTTGGGATGAATTAGAGCGGAGACTGCGAATGGTCCAAAATCACCATAAACACTCCTAAACCTTGTGGAAAACCTTCCCAGAAGAGTTGAAGCTGTTATAGCTGCAAAGGATGGACTAACATCATATTAAACCCTATGGATTAAGAATGGGATGTCATTCAAGTTCATATGTGAAGGCAGATGAGAGAATAATATAGTGAATGCTTCTGCTGCTGCTGCTATAAAAATAATCTAGCATTAAATGCTTATTGATTAATGGCCCAAAAACACTAAACAATTCAATTAACACTTAAACCACACACAGAAATGAGCAGAAATCTAAGCGGATGAGAAGAGCTGTGCTGTGTATTCACACATAGTGGCATTTCAAATGAGCAATTACAGGAAAAGTTGGAGGAAGCTATATATATCTTGTTGACTTTAAAGCTGGCACACAGCCTCTGGCCCTCACTGGGCAGCTTATATCATGGATTAACATGAGCTACATTTACCAGTGAAACTTCACATTTTTCACTGGCTCAGTGTGGCTCATAAAGGATGGATGGGCTGAAGGAAACACTGGAAGTAATAGAATCAATCATTTATTCCAACAAAATCACTTAATTGGTGCTGCAGTTTGGCACAATTAAAAAAACAAAACAAAACGTGTGAGTATCCTCGGCTGCAGTGGGGAAATACATCTTATTCCCACTGTTTACATGTTTACGCCCTCTGCTTGTGCATGCAGTGCCTGTGTGCAGACAATCTGCTGCTAGCCGTGGACTGCTCAGAAAAAAAAAAAAAAACAAGAATGAATTAAAGTTCTAAAGTTGGCGCTGAAAGGAAAGACAATAATAAAAGAAAGGGAAAGCGAGATGAAGAGGGAAAAGAGAGGGAGACGAAGAGAGGGGAGGTGATAAACAGATGTGATCTCTACAGTGATCCCTGCTCCTCCTGCTGGGAGTCAAAGTCTGCAACGGAAGGAGGCTTTGCTATCACACAGAGCTGCAGGTGTGTGAGTTTGAGTGTGCGTGTCAGCGTGTGTGTCATGTGAGACCCAACTGGGGTTTTGCAGATAGTCAGGACAAGATGTCACGGCAATCTAATAAAAAGATTGGAAAGCCACACAAGCACAGTGCTGGAGCTGTTATGGTTCAGGAGGAAGACAGGAGAGAAAAATTAAGGTGGTAAGAGAAGACACACCATGGGGAGAAAGAGGGGAGGAAAAAGGAAATGAAGAGTGGAGAGCTGTAAAGAAAAAAAAAGGGTGGTGGTAGTGGTGGGGTTAGAGAAGGAATCAGGGAGGTGGAAAAATGAAAGGAGGTGGAGGGAAGTGAGTAGGCGATGGCACATGATGAATTTTGCTCATTCTCTGGCTTGCTTTTCTCTCTCCTCCCCTCAGAGGGCTGACCTATTCATCAGACAGACCTCCGGACAGGCTGAAGAGAAATAAGCTGATGTGTGCGTGCGTGTGTCTTTGTACCAGGCCTCTGCTGACCAATCCATTGCCAAGACACGAACCATTTGACCCACTTCCCTTGGTCAGAGCGCCGCGCAGGGTGTTTTGCGTGTGTGTGTGTGTGTGCGTGTGTGTACATGCGAGGCAGCTTGATTACTGTGGTGCTGCGTTACAGATGCCCGCTCAAGTGAAACTGCTCTGATTTCTACAGGCAACAAAAGCGGAGGGGGGAATAAAAAACAAACAAACAAATCAACAATGAGAACAGCCGGCTGGCGTCTGGAGGGAGCGCAGAGTTTGATGGATTCCTGAGCAGTGCAGGGGAAAGGGGCTGTGACTGGGGAGCATGCTAACCATGTAGCATACTGTAAGAGCGCACATACACACAGACAGAAAGCTAGTGCACAATTTTTAGTGATCGTCTGCACCGCTTCTGTGAGGAAAAGTTCCTGAGAAGAGCGATGACAAAGAAGAGAACATGTACGGAGTAATGACATCCTTTTGTTGGCACATGATTACGGGTGATTTATCAAACAAATCCTCTCCCTCCTTAACGTTTCCTGACGTAAAGGATCTATTTTGCCCGTGTGAATCCCACAACCATGTTAGCAGCTGCTGTGCACGAAGAATAAAAAGGAGAATGACCAACCGTCGCTCCAGTTTGTGCTTTGAAATCAGCACGTCTGTAATACAGTGTTGGATATGAGCGATTTATTTGCTGCCAGTGGCATTAAACACAAACTTGCAGAAACCCTTGCTGCATTCAGAGCTTAACAACAGCTACAGTTTAAAAATAAGATGACTGTGAAAAAGAGGAAGGCTACAGCTTTGTGCTAAACCTCCCCCACAGAAACCCTCACTGCAGAGCATCTTGTAGTAGAGCTGCACACTCAGGGACTCACACAGAGGCCCTTCACCAGCCCGAACCCTCCACTCCCCCACTGCACCACGGAGTTAAAAATACATCAGCAAACTCCAGTTAGCTCATCCTTTGATGGAACTTTGATCGTGATGGTGTCCAATTATCTGCCGTGATTTATGCTCCCGAAATCAGCTGCTGGATGTGAGGACCGGCAGCAGCTAGGTGGGCCTATTCAGTAGCTATTAGGGTGACAAGATGTCCCACTTTCTGTCAGACAGCACAGCATTTTTATCCCATCTCTTGTGCCACATAATGAGTTGTCTTCCAAACCCTTTGCAATATGAGCGCACAGATGGGCCGCTCTAAAGTTTAGTAAAGTGAGCAAACTGGACATTGCATCTTATCCCAAAGAAAACTGGCACTAACTCAACAGGCAATAATTTGTGAAGAACGCATCCACTGATCCTGAGACCCTCTGTGATGCAGGCCCTTCTCCTCGCCCGCACTGAGAGGCTTCTGAAAACCTTCAGGACCTAAAGCTGTTTGATCAATGTGACATGTCCAATCTGTGATATAGAACATCTGAATATTAATGCTGTTTTCTGTACATTCCTCAATGAGTGTTCAAATATGATTATATAAGAATATCATTTAGACACAGAAGGAATCCTGGCTTTCAGATGAGACTGTTATGAAAAGGCAGGTAAGAAGGAGAACTTACTACAATTTTGAGCAGCCACCTACCAAACATGGTGATACGACCCTTGAAAGTTTATACAAAATGTCATTTTTGAGATTTTCTCGAGTGTATCATCAGAAAACAAACAAACATCCGCTGTACAATGTTTCTGTTTCTCTACATCCCACATGTTACATGCATGCAGTTTTTCTCCTAAAAGTAACATGTATCTCACAGTACTGGCGCCGAAAGCTGTTCATAGAAAAAAATCATCTAGATGAACAAAAGCTTTTTAACTTTTTTGCCAGCATCCAATTTTGCACAGGGGAGAATGTGTCACAGTAGCTGTCATAGTAAATATAGTCACTGTGAGTCTCAACAGGTGGCTAAAAAACAAAAAAAAAGGGGAGTGGCTCTGTGGAAGCTTGCTGACAGCTAGCGACATTTTTTCCTCAGGTGATACGGTTTCTTTGCACAGAGCGAAAATACCTGCAGGTCTTTAAAACGAGACGAGCGATTTCATCTTTCCTTGAAGAAACTGGCCTTGAAAACTGAACTAATTATTTTAACACACTGTTTAAAAATCACATCCAGGTTTTTTTATTTAGTTTTTTGCTGGAGAATAAATGTAAAAGTTCAAATCAGCAGCACTGGCTGTCTCCAAATAACAGAACCTCAGTTCTGCTCCTGCTCAGGTTAGGAAGGTTTAAGGACATCCAGGGTTTTGGGTCCTTGTAACTCGACAGCGACTGCTGGGACTTTGAGTTAATGGCCTTCAATGGTAAAACCAGGTGCCATCTGAAACCAGATCCTAATGTGAACGGGGGTAAGGAATAAAAGAACAGGACCCCTGTGGGACTCCACAGGTCAGGGAAGCATCTGAGGCTGAAAACACGGCAAAGCTCCCGGAGAAGCTTCTGTTCTCCAAATACGATTTAAGCTACAGACGCCTGCACGCTGTGCCAGACGAGACAGCAGGACACTGTGATCTACAGTAAAGTTCATTCATCTGCGCTTTACTTTTTAGTATCTCAACATTTATGACTTTATAGACCACTAATTTAAAAAAACGTAGCTCTCCACCCTCAAACAGTATCAAGTGCCTTCATGCAAACACTGCTTTCTGTGTTTTTCTATTTAAAGTTGTGTCAGACTTCCTCTTTCTTGTCCCTGGCACAGACTCGTATTCACAGAGTTGAGGAAGGAAGGGAAAAGAAAGTGTGAAAACAGAATCTCACTGATTGAGAGCGAAGCGTCCTGACATTCAGAAGACGCTGACCTTCAATTAAGCAGCTGGTGCCAAAAAATTTCTGATGGACTATGAAGCAGTTTGAGACGCCGGTGAAAGCTGACCGGGCAGCAGGAGCAGCTCAAAGGTGAAGCACAGAAGAAGAAAGAAGGTCAAATCAAGAATAGCTGCGTCCTAAACAGTTCATGAATACATTTCATTATTAACATCCTCTTTTCTGGGGGTGTCCAGTACTGTCCAGTTTGTACAATTCTAACGAGCTTGAAAGTAAATATTTAACCATTATTCTCCAACACAGTCTGAACTCTTATGCCGCGTTTCCACTAATACCTCCTCAGCGTGACTCGGCACAGTTTGCAGGGTCTTCCATTAGGTCCTGGTACCAGGTACATTTTTAGTACCCACTCAGCCGGGGTTCCAAGCGATCTGAAAATGTGATGTCGAAGAACAGCGTGCCACTGATTGGCCAGCGGGCGTAGTCACTAGCTGAGTCATGAGAGCGACTCCGTCACCAGAATCAAACACGCCCTTTTAAAACCCGGCAGTGAGGGAAAGCCCTTCCTTAAGCATGGCTTCTTGACACCCTTTCTGATGAGGCCTCAGTGAACAGTAGATGGATCAACTGTGAAACGCCAGCTGCATCTCTCAGGTCCTCTGTCAGGTCTGTGCTGGATTTTCCCCCTTGATTTCTTAAGGACGTTACTTTCAGATACTGTTCATCTGCTGTAGATGGTTTTTAGGCCTGAGACTTCTTTTGTCCTCCACTAAAAATGTGTTCTGCTTGCCCATTTTTCCTGGAGAAGGTTTGACACTTTGGTTCGCTTTGTGTAGCATGAGAGGAGCAGATTGGCGTTTTGTCATTACTGTACAAATAAACATGTATTATCAAAAATGCATGTACATCGTTTTTCATCGCTTGAATTTCAGTGTGGGTTTTGCATCTTTTCTAACTGGCTGCGGGACACCGACTAACTCTTCAATCAGATGTGTGTTGTGGTTTTGTGTAGTTCAATGGTAGGCCTGTACTCAGCGAGGGAAAAAGCTCTTCATCTAACAAGCATTTTATTTTTTCCTCGCTGAGTAATGCTTATATTTAAGAAGTAAAGAAGAGGGTGAGACAAACATTCCACTTTGTTTCAGCAAATTTGAACTTCAACCACTGATTATTTTTATCTTGCTTTTATTGCACCTGCTGTAATGGTGATGATTATAGCAGCTCTTGTAAAACACACACACACACACACACACACACACACACACACACACACACAGAGCTGTGTGTGTATTAACTGAGCCCTGTTATTTGTAACCAGAATAAATATGCAGATTCTGAACCTCCTGCAATCAATCACTGTTAATGACCTGCATTTATGAGGATGGAAAATAGTCTGCATACTATTTTTGCTTCAGTGTAGATGTAGAATGGGATGTTAAAGTTTTATGCTGATATATATTTTTTTAAATGTAAGCAGTATTTCCAGGTGTGTCTGCCCTGGACATGACCTCAGTATCAACTCCAGCATGTGAGATTCTCATTAGGCGAGCAGACCTACACCCCCCGCTTCTCTCAGCTCTGCCGTCGTCTCTCTGATTTTCTAGCCATTAAACATTTTGTATATTACTGTGTGTCACAAAACTAGACTCAAAAAGCAGAAGCCACCACTTCTTTAATGATCTCACACCATAAATAAAAATGAGATCTGCAGCTTTCCACACACTTTACTTTAAAAGTCGCACTCTAAAGTCACACTGCATGATTGACTGAGCATGTTATGTCTGCTGTATTGGGGCTTTACTAAACTACAGAGTCTCACGCTGGATTATGTAGCTCAGATCAGTGAGAATGGATTACAGGAGGTAAAGAAAGCTACTGTGTAATGTGGCAGTAAACCCCTCTGAGAATCATTAATTGTCTCGAGCTCATAGCATGTATGCACGGTCACACGGCCAAAGACTGAGGAGAAATAGGAAAGAGCAAACTATCCTCAACTTGAAAATACCAGGCTTTGTTAGAATTGTGTCAGATGGAAAAGAAGGCCAACGGCAAAAGAAGGTAAGATCATCTTCATCTCACCAAATATTCATTTTGTTTTACAGGCTTATCTGGTTCCAGAAAGTACCAGGTACGTTCTTAATACCTACTCAGCCGAGGTTCCAAGCACGCCGAGCCGATCCGAAAACGTGACACGTGTTGCATACAAATGATGAAATAAGCACACTGCAAGTCTCAGTGAACAAAACGCTCGTTCCTATGCTGTGAAACGTGTGCCCCACTCTGCTGCCTCTGTTGTTTTAGTTTAACAGGCTAAACAGTATCATTCATCCAGCACCTTCATGGCAGAGAGTACACCACTGCAGGTGCTTTACTGCTTTCCACATATACCTGTTCTATACCAGTATTTATACCAGTGCTGCTTGAATTCTCTTTCTACCATCTCTCCACAGCTTTCTCAGTTCACCTAATAGTTTCTGTCTTATCACCCCTAACTCCGCCCCATAAATATCTTTAATTCAATCTCTCCTCCTCTCTTGTTCTCTCATCCGTTCCCTCCGCCTCTCCTCCAGCCTGTGGGAGATATCCGATAAGACCGCTGCATGTTTTGTCTAGACAATACTTGACAGTCTTTTCTGGACTGGAGCTACAGCACATCTATACATGAAACCCCGCAGAACAGAATATGCGGAGGCTGTAACATTTTTGTTACCTTAATGGTTTTCATGTGCATGCTAAACTTGTATTTAGCATTTTCTACCCGTCTGTAAATGAATCCAATGTTACTTTAAGTATTATCGACGGTGTGAAAATGCTGTTTTAGTGTCAGGCACGGATTTGGAAAGTTTCACTAAAATCTAAGCTGAAATCAGTGTACATTGGAGAGGCAGTGCACTTCTTTCCTGAACAATCACTCTCAAGGTGCCCTCGGAATGGCTCAGTAATTAACTGCTTCAACGGAAAAGCCCTGAGACAACATCAGATGACTACGACTGAACTGGGAATCTCCCTAGTGTGGCTGTGAGCAACCGAGTGAATGAAAAGTAGCTCTGTTTTTAGAAGAGCAAGTGTGCTCAGAGGATTTGTTTGAAACAAACAAAAAAAAAACAACCCCCACACACACACAAACGAGCATCTGACCTCTCCTCCACATCAACTTTGAGCATTTAAGTCGGCGAGATGATTTAAAGCAATTACCTCCAGTTATATTTCTGGGACTGCAAACAGCAGAGTGAGTAACGGGCTGAAGGAATGTGATGTCTTACCCTCTGTGCTGAGGCCAGGGCTGGAGGTGAACTGGGCCACATCCACGATTTTGACAGCAAACTGCTGCCCCGTCTCTCTGTTGATGCATCTTCTCACCACACTGAAGGGACCCCTGAAAAACACATAGGAAAAAAAAGGTAACATGTAACTTATTACTCATTAAGCCAACAATAACTGACTGATGGGCCACATGGTAGCAGCAGAAACAAGCTGATGAAGCGGCCCCTTCATATTCTCAGGGTGTCAAACGCTGCCGCGATGAGCAGCGTCTGTGGGTCTCCCACGGCATCCCGAGAGTCATTTCTCAGCGTGTACGGAAGGGCTGTCACGATATCACATTTTCACTTCACAACTATGGTGACTGGCACACTTCTGTGGAACTTATGTTCCTGAGCTGGTGTTTAGCTACACAGAGAAAGGGACTGCAGGATGTCAACGTACACGCAGGCACTTGCGTACAGTCTTTCGAAAAGTAACCGCATTCTGCAGCCCGTTGACCAGATATGCGTATTTTTAATGCCAACTTATTGAAAGGTTGGGTTGATCGGGAAACGGAATGACACGTGAGATTGCAAAAAATGCACCGAGGACGGCTGCAGCGGACAAACACTCAGTTTCAGTTATCCACAAAGACCTTTTCTGTCCTCCTCGCCCTCTCGTCAAAGCTGAAGGACCAACAGCTCAAACACTGTGTTGCTGCACATGTTTTTGTCACTGCCCCCTGCCTGGTGCCCCCTGGTGACATGTAGATACGGGTCTCCAAAGCACATTGTAGCACCTACAGACTACCAACACAATTCCGTAGCACACACTTTCCTCCATCATTTCTATAAGCTCCTAATGCTGACTTATTGCTTTTTTCTTGTTTTTGGTCTCTAGAAACTCCAGAGGGAAACATCTGCTCTGCAGATACTAAATCCTTACTTTATGGTGACAAAGGTGGCTTTTTACAGCTTCACTGCAGAAAACCGCAGCAGTTGGCCAACTAAAGATGTAAAGCTGTGAAACCAAATGAGCAAAGTGAAAAAGGCTGAACTGCTCCATAGAGCTGATGGGAGGGGCTTCAGAGTCATGTGATGAATCTGTGTTCACCGCATATGTATAAACAGTCATTTGATGCATAATTAATTTTAAACTTTTCATGCTAGCTGCATTAAGAGGAAAGAAGGATCCATTAGGTCTATGCCTCGGTTGTGTCACATCAATTTTCCGCTAGTGAACTGTTACAAAATTATGATGACAAAAGGCTTTTTTTGTTGTTGTTGTTTGATGCAACAAAGTTGTGTTGGAATGGTAACCCAAGAGGCATAAAAAATAAAGAAGAAGAGTAAACACAGTGTGCAGCAGAATATCAGCATGTGCGGTGAAGCCAGAGCTGGACTTTGGCTCTCACTGCTGAGGTCCACACCATGAATCATCCCTCCTGCAGAGCGAATGCATCAGCCAGTTCAGTCACTGGGATAAACAGAGGTCTACCACTCAAGGTTCAGAATTAACAAGCCAGCAGGTCAGGGTTACAGTGCACTACAGCGGGAGGACACCGGCTAAATACAGCTCCTGGCTGCAGCTGCACTCAGGTAATAGGTTTGAACTGACCCGGACACACTGAGGAATAATGTGTATTGATGTGTGATTAAAAAGTGAATGTGTTGGCAGCATGAGGTTTAGCAGCAGCGAGGAGGGAGGGAGGGGAGCTGGTGCAGATTCAGACAAATGAAGCAATGGCTAAGAATGTATAAGAATAGACACGCGGGAGCATAATCCCATCCATGTTCTTTCTATGTCTGATTCCTGGAAGCTGTCCCCAGATGCACCGGGTGAAAAGCAGGGACATGGCACGGACGGGTCAGCAGGTACAGCAACGCTGAGTAAGATTAACAGGGACACAGAGTGTTGTTAGTAAGGCGGTATTTAGAGGAAACCACAGACCTCAGAAACAACATACTGTATTTTTAGACCATGAGGTAATCATATGTATATGTATGTATGGCCATTATGCTGATTTTCCATCAGGTTTTGCAGCCAAATGATCACAATGAGTATGAATGCACTCACCCTGGTCATTAGTGGAGGTATGTAAATATTTTTCTTCTTCTTACTTATGAGAAGTTAGGTTTAAAAAAAACAAAAAAGAAAGAAAACATCATGATTATATTACTCCTACATGCACATTTTCCTCTGAATAAAACACGATTTTCCTGCAAACTTTTTCCTATCTTGCTTGGAAGAATTTCTCTTACTCCACTACATTTATTTCAAGGCTTTAGCTGCCATTTTTTCTTATACATTTCTAATATAAAATACCTTTATTTAATTGTTCTCATTTCAATTATATCTAAAGTTCCAGGAAATCCCCAGTACAAAGGAGCCTGATTTTATAGCTTGTTAATAATAGTGTTAAATAACTGAGAATAATAATTATGAACATTGTCATAATTAAGCTGGCCTACTGAATGCCAGTTTTTTAAAAACTTGCTTGAATATTGGTACCCAGCTTTGGAACAGAGATAAAAAGTTGACATCTGCCATCTGTTGCCTTGGTTACAATACCCCAAACTCGAGCTATCATGAAAGCACATGTCAAGATGACCCACATATAAAAAAAAAAAATTTAAAAAAATCATGGCTTGAGAGCCCGTGTGAAGTTGAATAAAAGTGACTATGTCCAAATGACTGCCCATTGTTGAGTACCTCCATGTGTGTCTGTGGATCTTTTTCACACTGTCCTGTGGGTGAACTGGGAAATGCAACAGTCAGCTGGGTTCACCAGAAGAGCAGCTTTTAACTAGCACAGAGACACTGCTAACCCTCCAGTACAACTCTGACTACCTGCAGCAGCCTTCTGTGAATTACACATCCCACAGCAAATTGCACTCAGCACAGCCTCAGTGGTAATGTGAAAGCTCCCATTTCACAGCTAAACAACACGCCGTCTCTGCAGCAGACAGCACCGGGGCGGCTGGCTGAGGTCTGAACGCAAGGAGTGCTGCTCCAGTTTGTGTGTGTGTGTGTTCACACAAGTGGGTGAAGAGGAGTGTGAGTCTCTGTGCACAAACACAGACTGGCTGAACAGATGGTGATCAAGCTAAAGCAGCTTAGCGTCAGAAGGGTGAGGTAGGACGGCACAGTGCCCGAACATGGAGACACACACACACACACACACACACACACACACACACACACACACACACACACACACACACGTTTCCAATTCCATGCACATGAGCGGTGTAAACATAGATCAAACTGAGACTGCAATAAACACTATGAGCAGTATTGCTGAATAAACCGCCACTTTGACCTGGATGGTTGTACAATGTTTCTACACTTGGTGCATGCATGCAGCACGCTCCAGCTCTTACACACACACACACACGCACACACACACACACACACACACACACACACGTTATGGTTTAGTGAGCATAAACATTCCTCTGTTTCCCTTTTTTTCCCAACATCCCATGATAGTCATTTATTTTATGGGCGGCTTCTGAGTGCAATTATGCAAGACACACTCAGAGGGAGGTGGTAAATTCCACATTCACTCGCTAAATCCACGTGTTTGTCCATCACTTTACTCACTTACGCATCTGAGGATGAGTGATAGTTTTAATTAGAAAGAGGCGCTGTTTGTGATTAGCCTGTTCACCCTAAAGAAGCAAAGTGTCAGCCTAATTATTTAAGAAAGAAACTGTTTACAGTAAATGTTAGCGTACAGGGTGAGGATTATAGCCACATATACTGTGCGCTGAAAGGCAGGAAAGAGTGGCACAGACGATGGCTTTCTTCCAGCTTTTTTTTAAAGCCTTTTGGATTGTGAAGAACTGACTGGCTCTGCGGGGAAATCTAACTTTCCAACTGAAAGATAACACCAGCTTGCAAACAATGAATTTTTCCATTTCAGGAAGTCGGCACTTAGAGGCACAAAAAGTCTATCTGAAATTAAACTCCAGCAGGACTATGTTTGAACCGCAACTTTGTTAGAGCAGGTGCATCGGGTCAAAAAGAAAACTCGTTAGTAATGCAGCCGGGATCTCCTCCGCTGCCTTATCGCCCTCTGCGCCACAGTCCAGTCACTTCACCTCTGTCCCACCCACCTCTCAGCAGCGCCCGCCGCAAATGTCAGGACTCGCTCGAGGCTGCACTCTATACAGCCGCGAACAAGAGGCCCCAGAGGAGCTGGGACAAAAAAAAAAAAGGGCGAGAACACAAGAAGAGACGGTGAGATGCGAAGTAATGATAATAATAAGCAGCTCACTCGAGGAAGTAAAAAAAATACAACATGAAGAGGACCAGGAAAATAAAAGGGAGTGACCTTGATCTTCAGCCATCAAAATGCTATTGATTTCATCTGTGAATGTTTGTGCCATATTCTGCATTGCTTGAATATAAATCAAACAGGTGACGCTTCATCAAAAGCAGGCACGGCTCAGTAACAGTGCAGGAGCATCCTCGTGTTCAGCTGCAGACAGTTCGCTTCATTCATTCAATATCATCACTTACAATTACAGCTGAAATTAACTGTAAGTTCAGCGATTAGTCAACTGACAGAAAATTAAACAGCAATTAGGGATTGACGTTTAACGACTTAAACATTTTTAGTCTCCAGACTTTCAACTGTGTATTTGCTTTGGGTTTAAAACTGGGACTCAGGATGAATTTGAATGTTACCCACAAACGTCACAGCAGGAGATATAAAGTACTTTTTCTTAGCAGCACAGCAGCAGCTTGTATCCTCCGTTGGTATCGACAGAGGATGCATTCAGGTACGGGGCTGATGATCCCATTAGGCAAATGTCTTTCTGCTTTTTACTTTAAAGCAGCCACTCCCTTTCTGCTAATCCTGACAGGTGCACCGTTCAATCTGACAACCCTGCATCTCCATATGGCTCCACACCAACCCATGTCTGTAGCATGTGGATGTGTCACAGCTGCCATTCTAATAACTACATATGAATACACGATCGCCAGGTCCAATTTTTGGGCCACACTTGGCCTTCACTCTACCCTGCCTACACTATCTTTTTATGATGGCCCATCTTGGTTGAACCCTCCAATACTACAGAGAAAACTCCAACAATTAGATGCCCCCCTATGTGCAAGCACTTGGCAACAGTGGGAAGGAAAACCTCACTTTTAACAGGAAGAAACCTCATTTACATGAACAAATGGGAATCTATTAGATAAATATGATTCAAACCGCCGCAGTACCTTTAATACCTATGGCACGCTCTGACCTCTGTAATAAAATGTTGTGGTCAACAGTATCAAAGCTGCACTGAGGTCCAACAGGACAAGCACAGAGATGAGTC
>JAVDPK010000213.1:215506-226512 GCA_034780415.1 Cichlasoma orientale
ATTGGCCTATAATTAGCTAAGACAGCTGGGTCAAGTGATGGCTTTTTAAGTAATGGTTTAATTACTGCCACCTTAAAAGCCTGTGGTATGTAGCCCATTAATAGAGACAGATTCATCTCTATTACGGGGCTATTGAGGGGTTTCCAAGCCAGCCAGAGATGTAATCTCTCCAGCTGGTTCTGGGTCTACCCGGGGGTCTCCTCACAGCTGGACGTGCCAAAAACACAGCATTCATAAATGCTCCTACCTCCTTCCCTCACTTATGAACTAGACCCTGAGAATCTTGAACTCCTCCACTTTGACTCCACTCTGGACCCCGTTTTCAAACTGTATCGTTTTCAGGGACTGGAAACGCTGTTGTCGTGTAAACGACAGGCCAAAACGCAACAAAACTTTACTTTTTCTTGGATCTGTATGATATCAGTGAGCGGGTTTCCCACTCACTAACAAGCAGCCTCAGACACATTCTGTTTACAAAAGGCAGCCAATCAGAAAGTTGGCTTAAAGGGAAGGGGAGAGCTGCTAAGACAGGTCGTTTCACACAGGATGACATGAATACTGTGAATCCTGCAAAGCTATTCTAGTTGAGTCAAAGAATAAAAATAGAGAACTGGAAATGAACATAATAGGTCCACTTCAATTGTTTATTTTATTTGTTAGTATTTTCCTTTTTCATGAGTGGCTTAGTCATAGCATTAAGAAAAAGGTGTAAGAGGCACAATCTTGGCTTGCCACACTTCAAAGCAGGAAGCATTCGCATCAGAAATTTGCCGATGGCGAGGAGGCAAAAGGAAGGCAGAGAGAAGGAAGGGGATGATGGAGTGGTGGTGGCTTTGAACCACAGACGGCTGAAGTGGCGGAACAGGGTGTCTCATAAGAACTCAAACTGTGCATGGAGGAGACATTCTGGCTTTGAATGGGGCTCAGCTGCACGCAGTGTCAGGCATGATGGCTCTGAACAGAAGTCAGCTGCACATGGGCTGTTCTGATGATTCCTACACTTTAGCCACCCTTACTGAAATAACAGGAAGAGGATGAGAGCGAGGGGGAAGGCGGTGGCGAGACAGAAAGAGAAGAGAAGCATGGACAGGAAGAGGGGAGGAAAAGTGGGAGGGTGAGTCCCGTTTGTGCAAGCATGTCCCCTTTATTCATTTGTAACCCAGCTTTTTCTAAAATGCTGCAACATGCTTTACATGGATTCCTATTACGTTACCGCCTAAATTATGGAGCACAGGTTCGACCAGGTCACTCAAAAATGTGCTGATCTCATTACAGCAATATGTTGTTTTGGTTTTCTTTGCAATTATGATTTATCATCTCATCATCATTTAGTAATTACACAAAATGGGTTGTTCAAGGTCACATCATGTTGTTTACCTACTTATCAAATTATAGTGATAATTACTGCTGCCAAAAACCCATTAAACCCTTACCTTTAAAAAGACAAGAAACTAGGTATGCAGAGCTTTGGCAAAAACCATTTATTTGCAATACGGGACTAATACGACTACATATCCTATAATAACCATGTTGCAAAAATATAAATGTCTATTATTATTTAATTTATCATTATTTTATGTTCAGACTCTGTCCCCTCCCTTTAAAGATGATTGGATGCCTCTCATTAAAAGGTCTGAACAGCAGGTAGGTGCTCACAGACCTGTGTGTCTCAGATAACAATATTAGGGATGTCCACCCTCACTGATGTCATACGTGGATGAAAAAAAAAAAAGAACTGAAACAGAGCATTTAGAGCAGTCTGAAGCCTGAGCTGCTGGCTCACAGGGAATACTTGCACATACACTGACCTCAGTATTTGCACCTTTGGCCATACTTAATATACACACTTAAAAATTGTGGTTCTGTGTCAGAAAATGATGAAAAACATAACAGTTCAACTTTAAAATCTAAAAATAACTGCACTCCAGTGTAATGTGGGATTTTTGGTCTTGCATTACAGGGATCTGTGCCTGCACTGAATTAAGGATTATGGATATTCAGTGGTAATGAGGCTGTGTGTAGGTGAAAGGCTGGAAAGTTGGCTTGAACGGGAGAGGAAGAAGCATTGCTCGAGAGAAGCACAGACAGCGTCTGAAGTGGAAAGTTTTTATTGTTGGTTTCACTTCAGTACAAAGATGTTCAGAAAATTCTAACGCTTAAAAAAAGTGTCACCCACATTACCAGCTGTGCAGCACATTCTGGAAATTATCCCCTGGTGACAGTGGCACAACTACAACATGTAAATGTGGGTGTAGAAAAGCGTGT
Source organism: Cichlasoma orientale (assembly GCA_034780415.1). Classification (NCBI taxonomy): domain Eukaryota; kingdom Metazoa; phylum Chordata; class Actinopteri; order Cichliformes; family Cichlidae; genus Cichlasoma; species Cichlasoma orientale. The sequence goes on from JAVDPK010000213.1 coordinate 217,772, forward strand.
GCAGGCAATTACAACGTACTGCCACGCCAGGATATAAACACAGATACCAGAGATAAAAGCTGCGCAATAAAAAGGAAACCCAGTAAAACATCAATCCATATCCAACGCTCAAAAAAATAATCTTTTTTAATCAGAGTTTAGCAATTCAATTAACGTTCAATTAAGTCAGTGAAACCTCTGGGATATTGATCTGGTCAGTAAGTAGCAGAGGGGGGGGGGGGGTTGTTAATCAGTTTCAGCTGCTGTGGTGTTCATGAAATTAACAACAGGTGCCCTAGAGGGGCAACAATGAGACAACCCCCATAACAGAAATTGTTTTACAGGTGGAGGCCACTCACATTTTTTTTCTCCTCATCTTTTATGACTGCTGTTCACTAGTTTTGCATCTGGCTAGGGTCAGAGTCACTGCTGGTAGCATGAGGTCATACCTGGACCCTACAGAGGTTGCACAGGTAGTCCAACTCCTCCAGGATGGCACATCAATACGTGCCATTGCCAGAAGGTTTGCTGTGTCTCCAAGCACAGTCTTAAGAGCATGGAGGAGATTCTAGGAGACAGGCAGGTACTCTAGGAGAGCTGAACAGGGCCGCAGAAGGTCCTTAACTAGGACCGCTATCTGCTCCTTTGTGCAAGGAGGAACAGGATGAACACTGCCAGAGCTACAAAATGACCTCCAGCAGCCGCTCGTGTGAATGTCTCTGACCAAACAATCAGAAAGAGACTTCTTGAGGGTGGCCTGAGGGCCCGACATCCTCTAGTGGGGCCTGTGCTCACTGCCTGATTGGCATTTGTACAGCGGCAACCAGCTGTCTCCCACACAGTGAGAGGATGGTCTGATGAGTCTGAAGAGGCTCTGAGAGACTGTTTTGAAATCACAGTGTGGGAGGAACTGTGTGATCCACATGGGGAGGACATTGACAGTCTCACTAATTGCATTACAGACTATATTAACTTTTGCATTAAAAAGACTGTTCCCACCAGGACTGTACAGCATTTTTCAAATAACAAAACCATGGATATATCCTGATATTAAGGCCCTTCTCATGGAGAAGCCTTCAGGTCAGGCAACAGAGAGGAGGTGAAAGCAAGAGCTAAGGAGAAAGATCAGGGAGGGGAAGGAAATCTACAGGAAGAAGATGGAAGACCAACTGCAGCAGAACAGCACCAGGGCAGTCTGGAGAGGCCTGAAATCCATCTCAGGCATCAGAGAGTCCGGTGCACAGGCTGAGGGGGACCAAAACTGGCTTGAATTTATTCTTCAACAGACGTGACCAAGCATCTGCCCTACCCTGACCCAGTCCTCCCTGCAGTTATCTGTGGCCCCTGTGCCTCTCACCACCACCCTCACCTCCCCCACCTCCACTCCAACAGCTCACATTCCGCTACCACCCCCCACTGCTCTTCCACCCTACCCATCCCCTCCCACTCCCAGCACACAGCCCCCATGCTTTAAGTTGTCCTTCACAGAACACCAAGTGAGAAACGAGCTCAGGAAGAGCAAGGTGAGGAAAGCAGCAGGTCCTGATGGCATAAGCTCCAGGCTCCTGAGGTCCTGCGCAGACCAGATGGGTGGGATAGCTAAGTATCTCTTCAACTTGAGCCTAGAGCTGAGGAAGGTGCCACAGCTCTGGAAGACATCCTGCTTGGTACCAGTGCCAAAGACTCCCCATCGTCGGGGTGGACGATGCTGTGATTTTTTTCCTACAACGAGCTCTTTCTCACCTGGAGGAGCCTGGAAGCACTGTGAGAATCATTTTCTTTGATTTCTCCAGTGCTTTCAACACAATCCAGCCTACACTTCAGGGGAACAAGCTGGCGCACACTGGAGTTGACCACCACCTAGCATCCTGGATCCTGAACTACCTCACTAAACATCCACAATGTGTGAGGCTGCATGACTGTGTCTTTAACAGCTGTATGCAGCACAGGGGCCCATTCACCCAGTTGTCATCTGCAGAAGTTTTCTGATGATTCTGCGATCGTCTGTCTCATACATGACGGGGATGACAAGGAATGCAGAGAGCTAATATGGGGATTCTCAGACTGGTGCCAAAGGAAGCACCTCCAGATCAATGCAGGGAAACCAAAGAGCTGGTGGTGGATTTCCATCGGCACAAGCACACCCCCCCTACACCAGTGAATATCCTGGGAATGAACATTGATAGAGTTACATCTTATAAGTACCTGGGTATTCACCCGAAATATAAACTGGACTGGTCAGACAACACCACCGCACTTTACAAGAAAGGCCAGAGCAGGCTCTACATGCTCAGGAGACTGAGGTCCATACTAGGATGCAGGGGGCACTCCTGAAAACCTTTTATGACTCTGTTGTGGCATCAACCTTTTTTTTTACAGTGTGGTGAGCTGGGGGAGCAGTATACCAGCTGCTGACAGGAAGAGACTCAATAGGCTCATCAAGAAGGCCAGCTCTGTCCTGGGCTGCTCCCTGGACGCTGTGGAGGTGGTGATGGAGAAGAGGACGATAGCAAGGCTGTGCTTCATATTGCCAAATGACTCCCACCCCATGAGTGACACTATGACAGCTTTGAGGAGCTCCATCAGTGATAGGCTGCTGCACCCCAAATGTTTGAGGGAGCACTATTCCTCCCTGCAGCAGTCAGACTTTTTAACCAGCGCTGCTCCCAGACATACAAGTGGTCTACTGTGTTAGCACTGATACACCTCATTTCAAACAGGTGCAATATAATAATCCATTTTGTAAGATAATCTTCATATAGTATGTTCTGTCCTCCATTATGTACATATTATTTATACTGGTACATACGTCTATACTGTACATATTGTTTATAAAGATTTTTTTTTACCATTCTACTTTCGACTTTACCTCTTATACTTTTTATTTTATTGTACCCTAGTTACTGTTTATCCTCTGCACAATACCTTTGTATAATCTGAATTTCCCCATCGTGGGACCAATAAAAGGATTTCTTATCTTATCTTATTTGCCATAGAATACCAGAATTGGCAGGTCCACCACTGGCTCCCTGTGTGTTTCACAGATAAGCCCAGGGTCACCCTGAGCACATGTGACAGGTGTTAAAGGGTCTGGAGAAGCCGTGGAGAACATTATACTGCCTGTAACATTGTTCAGGTTTGGTGGTGGGCCCGTGATGGTCTGGGGAGGCATATCCATGGAGGGAGGCACAGACCTCTACAGGCTAGGCAACAACACCCAGACTGCCACTAGGTGTCCCCCATTGAGATCTGATGTGTTTTTAAAGTGTTGATTTAATTTTTTTTTTGAACAGTGTACATTCAACAGTGACTTTGTTACGTACACGTGTTCAACTGCTCATTAACGCAAATATCTAATCACCCAGTCACATGACAGCAATTAGGGATTTAAGGATGTGGAAAACCTGCTGAACTTCAAAGGCTTTAGAACAGGGAAGAAATGTGATTTTAAACTTTGACTTTAAATGTGGAACAGTTGTTGGTGCCAGTCGGGTATTTCAGAAACTGCTGATCTCCTGGGATTTTCCTACACAGCCATCTCTGGGGTTTACAGAGAATGGACCAAAAAAGAAAAATTTCAGTGAGTGAAAATACCTTTAAACTGCAAAAGAAAGCTTAGTCAACACATCCACAGCCTATCAGGTTTAAATTCGCTGTGTAAGGTTGCCTGATTGTGCTAAAATAGAGCTGTAGTGCATGAGCTAAAGTGCATGAAAGTGTGTTAACTAGATATGGGGGCGAGCAAAGGGGAATCGGCTCCAAACATGTGACCTTTAGTCCCATAGTTCACAGCAATAAAAGCATTTAATGAGCACACAACAACGCCCGACCTTTACTCCCTGCACTTCAGCTGATCTCACAGGTAGCCTGGAGCCTTCCTCTGTTGATACAATAACTGAGTGAGTGAGAGGATCTGGCAAAAGGCAGAAACATTTGCTGCATTCAGTGCCGGGGTAACCACCGGGAATTTACCGTAGCATCAAAAAGATAGGTTGCCCTATATTGCACAACATCCATTTGCATCTTTGTGTGTGTGTTGCTGTAGTAAAAGGTGATTTGCAGGCCGCACTCTGTCCTGACTTCATAGTGCATCACTCACCCCGCGTCTCATTCTGTGAGTGTCACCAGCTTTACGACACACACGAGTTTACAGCATCACTCGCATCCAGCTCTGCCCTCGCATACATGCATGTCAGTCAGGCAGGTCACTGGAAGCAACAAAAGAGGAAGTAGCACTAAGCTGCTTTAAACCAGGCTGCTCTACTCAGCTGGAGATGATGATAGTCACATTCTCTCGCGTTATTAGATTAGCCCGCCACTTCTAGCGTGTCGATTGGAGTCGCAGCTGACTAATCTGTTCCCCAAATATCAGCACAAACAACACAAATGCAGCTAAATAATGCCATCTTCCAACAAAGCAGAATCAGTGCGTGTGTTCCTGCAAAGGTAAAAACGTAACGATTAAATAATCGCACGCTTATTCTCACACGAGACTGATATGAGGAGAATGAACGGGGACTGAAAAGCTCAGGACTGGAACTGACTTAATGTTATCGGGAGCCATAATGAAATGTCAGCCTGGAGGAGACATTAAAGAGAATCGACAATAAATGAATGTCATTAGCATGTTTACACCTCGCACAGAGCCGCAGGAGAGGAGGAAGCCGGAGATAAGTGAGAAGGAGTGGCACACGGAGACACAGGAATGTGTCCGAGACATCCCATGTTCTGTTAAAGGCCTGCCAACGATGCAGCAACACCATGACGATAATGATGATGATTCGCTCCAAGTTAACTTTTGCTTGTCTGTCAGATCACTTTGTACACTCTGATTTAAAGGTGCTATATAAATAAAGTTATTATACTGTAAAAGATTAACCTCTTTTTCTGGGCTCAACAGCAATCTTTCCAAAACAACTCTAATTATACGGAACTTTTTATCTATTCCTTGAAGGGTTTTTTTTCCCTGTTAGTTACCATGTCATGACAAAAATGAGCCTCTCAACAGGAAGAATGTGCTAGGTGAAAGGCCAGAGGGTCACAAGCACTCACTCTGAGGAATCTGAAAGCACGCGCTCACTGTTAGAACACAGATTGACTAGCCGACCAACTAATTTCCCCGTCTTTCCATCCTGGAAAAACAAGAATGGTCACCTTGATGCAGGAGGAATTGTTAAACAGCATATAATTGACAGCTGAGCCAGTCAGATGTCTAAGACCTGTGTTCTTCCCCCCTCTCTTTCTCACTCATGTAGAGAGACACAAATTGATTCAGCTGCTGACAGTGGAGTTTCAAACAGCCTTCACTCAGCTGCCGCCGGGGCTTTTGATTCTGATATGTTAAAGTGACAAAAATTGGAGCAAAAACAGCGTACATGAGACGCTAATGCAGCCGAGAACATCGGGGACGTAGACGCAGGGAACGCGGCCTCTGGTGGTGCGCTATGAGAAAACTCCTGAGTCTGCAGTTTAAAGTGAACAAAGCAGAGACACAGCAAACATTACAAGAAGAAAAAAAAAATACAAGTCTCCACCTCTCCCAAAGTGAGGAAGCTACAAAAACAAAGACGGCTCAGAAAGAAAGCTGCGGAATACAAATATCCAGAGAGAAAAAGGGATAACCTGAGGGTGCGTGCAACAATAGCTTATGTGTGAATAATAAGAATGGTAATGATTTATCTTCAGTTGTTAGGGACAAGGCTCTCAGGAGCAGTGAAGACGTGTTTACAGAATAACCACTGATCTATATCTCATACAGGCCTTAGCACATATTTGCCAGCTCACGCTTGGTTATGCTGACTGCAGGTGAATGTGTGTTTGTTACAGAATTGTTTAATTGACACTGCATATTTTCAGACAGTTTCTCCTGCTTTGTGCTGTTTTACCAGGAACCTCATGAGAATTAATGGTTTGGCATGACTGTGCAAAAATCATCACAGCCTTTCAGAATATTCCAAGTCAAGTGATCTGAAAGGAAACTGGACTCCTACACCTCCTCTAGGCTCTGTTTTCGCTCATTAGTAAATCTAGCTGGCGACAGGAGACTGTGGCCAATCACGGCTCTTTTCAGAGAGGTTTGGCATGTGGAGGAAAATCTGATACAGTGACAGAAAATCCTGCAGGAAAAGTTGCTATTCCAGCATCAGCGACAACTGCCTGCACTGCAAAACAAGCTAAAAAAGAGAGACTTAGAAGCTTGGGCTGTAAAAAAGGAGAGCCCAACAGAATGTGTGCAGAAGACGGCAGCAAAATATTTTTGACCCACTATAAAAATATCTTCCACACTGCGAGTAGACGCCACATTTCAGTTTCACCCTTCCATCAGACAGCCCTCTCCGCTGAGGAAGGAAAGCCGTTATATCTATATATGCTGCGTTAGTTCGGAACATCACGGCACCGGAGTAACACACGGGAGCACCTCGTGGATTTGCTGTAATAAAATTACAGTTTTTGTCAATCAAGTCTGGTGGCTTTGCAGACATCACAGATGGCTGTAACAGCCTGTCTGATCACAGGGTAAAGTGGTGAAAGGATTCTCATTACAGCGCACAATTGGGCCTCTCTTTAAATGTGGCTAAAATTCGTTTTGCTATTGACCCCGTCTACAGCACCGCGTTTCTCAGCTTCCCCGCTGGTCCTCCTGTCTGCTTCTCCAAATTGGGGGCACCATCTATGGTAGGCTACACACTGACTATGTTAAGTACCTCATGCAACCCCCGCTTCATAGAATCCAACCAAACCCCTTCCCCCAGCGTTATGATTTCATTTCACTGTTGGTATGATGACTTGTCCAAAGCCATTTCTCCAATGTCATCTTGCTAATGTGATTATCAGCAAAACTTGAAAAAGTTTCACCTCACAGAGGGAGAGAGCGCCTCATGAATGCGAGCAAAAGTTTGAAGTGCCTTTAAGGCCTCTTAAGATAACTTCACTCCAGCATTTTAAGCGCTTTATGTTAAAATGACACAGATAACCCGTCTTATAGGAACAGTCCCCTGCTCCCTCCTGATCTGCCTTACATCCTGAAGAAAGCATAGCGTTACAATAAAGAGGGTGCAGGCAGGAAGCCAGTGAGGAATCACATTCTTGCTGCTGCTCTAATGATTTTGCCTTTTATTTTAAGAACTTAATACCAACTCCTCTGCCCAGTTAGAGCTTAAACAAACGTAACATCTCCGATGGACTTATAAAACAGCCTTAGTTTATCACCTGTGATATGAAAACATTCAGGTCTCCTGGCTGCTGCCCTAGTTAGATGCCACCACAAAGACTAGCTGGTTAAAGCAATGATTGATATTTCATTAATGCACAATGTCAGTTAAATGCTGGTTCTAAGCTGACACAGTTCCTCTCTCTGTGATGGGAAGCTGTGAACATGCAAGATGGAAATTAAGACTGATGACAGCCGTGTGCACTTTCATGTTCCTGAAATACTTTGATCTCCAACATGAACAGTTGCATGTAGACTGTGTCAGCATTGACTGAAATGTGCCCACTCGTCAGGAGCGATGTGCAAGCACATTCTGCACAGGTGTGTGGAACGAAGGCTCAGGGTCTAGCACTTTTAGCATTAGCCATATTTTGCGAGTCCACAATATTATGTGGCGTGTAAAATGCAATTTGAAAGGTTTCATATTGTTACAAGTACAAGCAGCCAAGATTTAACCTCATCCATTAGATTTTGCTCAGTTCTGATTGTTCACTCATTGTTTTCTGTATTATAGACTGGTCCCATTTGTTTTGGCCTCAGACACAGGCTTAGACGCCGGTCAACAACCCCCTGGCAACCTCTGGTCCATTATCACCACCTCTTCTTTTACATCAGTTACTTTTATGGAAGCCAAACTTTTACGTTGTTTAAAAGCATTCTGTGTTGTGCAGTGACATTGCACTTCTGTGCATGCTGAAAGAGAAGGGAGAATTCAGGGGTTTCTTTACACTGTATTCATTTGATTCTCAAGATGCAGCCATTAAAAATGCAGGCTGCTCTGAATTATCCACCTTCACACAGAACTGATACCGCTGATGGTTTAAGCTGGATGCAGACTTCCACTAGGCACGAGCACCTGAGTGAGGCAAGAACGCGAAGGGACAGTTGTGGAAAATCAAAGCTCTGCTCAATATGTTCTGACACTCTGACACACACACACACACACTCACACACAGCGACTCACAGCACAACTGTCGCTCTGATCATAGCCGGGCGTCCATGGTCTCCATGTGAGAGCAGCTACCGATAATGCAACAAGTGAGTATTGCTGTGCGCTGCTGAGGATCACTTCAAGTGGATTCAACATCACTACTAATTCAATTAAATGTCATTTCCAAGCATCCACCCAGGAGCTCCACTGTACAGGCAGGGAAATGGCAAAGTGTGCAGAAGAACGATTGAGAGTGAGGACGAGACTGCAGCAGTTAGAGGAAAGTGTAGTCAGATGGACCGTGACAGGCAAGGAATGAGAATAGGAGAAAAAGGGTAAGAGGAAAAATAAAAATAATAAATAAACAATCAAGAAATTGCACCTATACATTAACATCTTCCTCTAATTGTAGTCCTGCTGTCATCTCTCCCTCCTCTCTGTGTCACAGTGGTTATGTAAGGCAGCAGAGCTAGGCAGCTTATTTAGCCTCCCATGAGGATTAGGCAGAAGCCTGGACATGCCAGCACCTGCAATGCTCACTGACAGTCCACAAATACACACACACACACACACACACACACACACACACACACACACACACACACACACACACACACACAC
>JAVDPK010000214.1:14492-26018 GCA_034780415.1 Cichlasoma orientale
CACTTACTGTACCAAAGTGGTAACTGTAGCTAATTTACTGCAATGCGTTGCACTACAGATGACAGTTAACTCAGACGGTGCCAAAGACGCGGATGCTGTTAAAACAAAACCAAGATGCTTCTTAGTTCCATGACGTCTGTGTGTTCTCTGCACCGCTGAGGACACACAGAAACCACTTGCAGGTTTCTTTTCTAAGCTAATGTCTAACAAAAACAGAGAGTGACAGCTCATTGCTTCTGTGCAGTGAACACAGTGACACATATAACATCCTTCTGGTGTCTTTTTATTAAACTGTGACCCAAATATTTTTTTTAGCATTGTGGTGACACACAGCAAGCCAGATTACACATGTGGCACATGGGAAATAAATATCATGATTTACTGAAGCAACGATTTAAGTCAATACTAATATGCAGCTTTTTTCCCCGTCTTTATTTCAGGAAAGACATTTAAGGAGATGTGTTTCTTGGGACACCAGAAAAGGTTGGAACCCTTTAGAGGCCAATAATCTTTGACATTTGTAATGTTTGTATCTGTATTTCCCATTCCATGTACCATAATTTCCAGTCTGATCTATATTTTCCTGCTGCAGATTCTCTGCAGGTGAACTGGTTGGACGATGGATGTGAGACACAGCAGAGAGGAGAGAGCCACACTGTGTGCCTGTGTAACCGTCTGGCTTACTTCACTGTGCTGGTGGTGAGACGTGCAGCAGACACACTGCTTTTAATACAGTCTATATAGTGTCATATTTTGGCATATGAAGGCCTCGTTGCACTGTCTCCTCTTGCAGTACCTGGAGCGTCGACCAGTGCGCCACCTTCTGGCACTCAGTGGCATTAGATATCTTGGCTGTACTGTAGCTATCATCATGGCTTTTGCTCTTATAGTTTATGTCAGCAGAATAAAGGTATGTATGTATGTAGTTATTTAGTCTATGAAAAATGTATGTAATTTTTTACAATTATTCAACCTGCTTATATTCTATCCACTCTCCTTCATGAATCTATGCTCTGCTTCTTTGTGGTGTCTCTTGCCTTCATGAGCCTGATGTTTTTGTTTTCTACAGTCCTGTACTATGAAGTGAGTTCAGTATAGCCAAGGTATTATTCCGTTATCTGGATTCTCTTACCTTAACACTGGTGACCCAAGGCTTTTCCACGTGTGTTAACATGAAAGGGGCGGCGTTGGCAGCATCTAACCAATCTAAAAGGGGTGTTTCACAGGTCATATGACTTTTCTTCCACAGGAAATGATCCCTTTGCCCCCTACACCAGAGACATTATCAAATGCTGAATAAAAATCTACAAGGAACATGAAAATATGACAGTAAAATCCAATGAATGCTGCAGATGAAAGCTGCAGAAAATCATTAATCATTAGCGCACAAAGCTGTAAAAACAAACCTTTTAATTCCAGTGAATAATTTTATTGCTGCGTGCGCTCTCAGTGCTGCTGCTAAGGTGACGGCTGCACATCAGAGTCTGAAACTTTAAACTGGATCATTTAAACATGTAAGGCCGCTGTCCCACAGCCTGCTGGAGGAGACGTGGTAATCAGTAATCAAAGTGAAATGAATGTGACTGATTGGTGTGTTCTCTGCGCTCACAAATTAATACGCACACATTCAGTGGTTTTAGTGAGGCACGGCATAACAATATGTACATATAAAACATGTTCTCCCAGCAGAGATCCTATACTGTGCTTAAGGCACGGTGTAAATAAAGACTCAGTGAAATCGTGGCACTTCCAGCTGATCTTAAACCGACAGTCTGAACATCGCCTGATCCTGACAGTTTTAGTTTTTATTCTTTCAGCTGCAGACTTGCTGCTGTTTAAGGGTTTGAGAGTTAGGATTAAAAATAAAAACAGATTTATTTTTTCCACATTTCTTTCTCTCTTTCCTGAGGCAGCGTACTGTTTTTATGAAGTAGGCCAGTGAGGGCAGGCACTGTGGCTGTGTGTGAAAAAATACATCCCAGCTAGTCTGAAATCTCTGGTAGTTATTTTTTTAACAAGAAATGACTTTTTTTAACTTTTTTTAAAACTGCAATATTCAGCCACAGGAGCAAAAGCAACTAGGAGTGTACGTCTGGTTATTATACATAAAACATTTAACACCCTTAATGTTCAGCTTACTCTTGATATGATTTTCCGTAGAGTTTAAACCACAGCCATGTGATTGTTGTGACTAATCATCAGCTCCATGGACATGGGTGCCACATCTGGGCGTGTGAGCTGCATCTTGCTTAGGAGGTCTGACTACAGGTTCTAACCCATTCCTATGTCTCCCAGCACAGTCTCAAGACCATGGAGGAGATTCCTGGATACAGTCAGTTACTCCATGAGAGCTGGACAGGGCCTTAAACCATCAGCAGGACCAGATAACCTGTAAGCTGGAGAGGAAATGGCTTCTCTGTAATTTAGAAGATGCTCATTTAGCCTGGAAAAGGAGTTTGTTGCTCTATAAAAAACCCTCCATAAAGCGAGGACATCTTACTATTCATTACTGATTAAAGAAAATAAGAACCTCAGGTTTCTCTTCAGCACTGTGGCCAGGCTGACAAAGAGTCAGAGCTCTGTAGAGCCGAGTATTCCTTTAACTTTAACTAGTACTGACTTCATGAATTTCTTCACAAATAAAATTTTAACCATTGGAGAAAAAAAAAATCATTCCTAACCATCTCAAAGACTTATCTTCATGTTTGGCTGCTTTCAGCACTGCTGGTATTTATTTCAATGCTTTCTGAAATTGAAAGCTGAGTTACTGGAGTGACTAAGCAGAGATATTACAGACACATCCAGCAAATTCTTAGACCCATTTCCTCCATCCCAAAAGGCCTGGCTGTAAGCTAACCTTATGGTTTATGTTTTGTTTTGTTTTTTGCTGGGGGAAAAGACAAATTACTAGTATATTAACTGTGTGATAATTGACCACAAACATCTTCATCACAAAATACTGAAAAAATGTTTTCAAGCTGAAAAACAATGAAGGTTCTGAGCATATGGGAGGTGACGTATGTGATCAGTTTGTATGCAATAACAGACAGCACGGTGCTTTGTGGACTTTAAATGACCAGGCAGTGGCTTTTGTGTTACTGCGTCTTTATTATCTTTTAGCTGTACTGCTGATCGGAACTGACATGTTTATTGGTGCATTCAGGAACATAAAAGCATGTCCTTCCAGCCCCCATAAGAAAATGAGTACTGTTATTTCACCAGGCCTAAACCAGGCCTTGGCTTCCACTGACCCTGCCAAGTGAGTTTCACACCCAGACATAAATTTTTTTTTTTTTGAGACTAAGTAACCTTCACAGTCACTTAAAAACACAGATTTTACGTGTCGCAGCCACAAATGCTCATCAATGTAAAAATAAAAAATCCCTGCCTGCCAAATCAGTCCTGAAACACGTGTCACCAGACGTGAACATATTCAGCTTTAATGTATGAATGCTCTCTTAATCACAATGTATTCTTACCTTTATTGTGATGGCAGTATACACGACCAAACAGTGATTATACTTTATTTAAACACATCAACTCTCCTTATTTGTAACTAGTAACAAATAATAAAAAAATTAAACACTTAAATCATCATTTGAGTCCATCTTTGAACCTCATCTTCATTTTGACTCCAAACTGCAGCAATATTACCCGAACACTCCGGGCTATGTTCACATGAAAGGCACAAAATCAAAAATGAAACGAGTGTGGAACAGCTTTCAACTCTTCAGCTATCAAACTGGGCCTGGCCTGAAAATCCACAGTCACAGCAATCTGACAGCAGCAGGGTTATTATAATTATGAAAATTCAGTGAATGTGAAAGACAAATGGTGGCGCTGATATAGCTACACATGCTGCACCATTGGCAAACCTGCAATAAAAAAAAAATGCATGAATTGTATCAAGAATGCCGAATTCTGAAGTGTCAGATTGTCAGTAGCTGCGTTTGAGCTCTCAGTATGACAAGTCTGTGATATCCTTCCTGAGTAAATACACCTGTGGCACGCTCTAAAAGAAAATCCTATGTTGCCTCGTTCTCGAGCTATTGTGTTCACAAAACTTTCAGTAAATGTGACCTCTGACCTTGAGGTCGAGGTCACCAAAATTCAAACTTGTTTGAGATTTTTGGTAGATATTGTATCCATTTGAAAATCATACAGCTTTTCACACTGTGAGAGTGAATTCAACTAAACCCACGTCAGCTGGTAATCCTAAAACACTCAGAGTCATTCAATTCAAGACATGAAAAACATGTTCTGTTAAAAAAAAAAAGAAAGGAAAACATATATTTAAAACCAAAACCAAAAGAAAGGTTAAACTATCACTACTACAAGTAATGAGACCAGCAGTACATAAATGTGATTAGAAGGATGAGTCGACATCCTCACGTAGCAGCAGCCAAGAACATGAACATGACTAATACTTCAGCTCAGTGTGAAACACACACTCACGCCTTTCAGTTAGAATCCATGAGAGAAAATTTACTTGCATAATGTTCAGGTCCCTGCGGTCATGTTCATAGCACCAGTAAAATCTCAGAGGCATATACTGTTTAAAAGGCATAACAGATATAAATTACCTGCTAAACCTAATAAGGATTGATAATAAACTGTATAACCATCTCTCTACTGCACCTTGGAAATCTTTCCCAAACAAATCTTTAAGTGTATCTGCAGCAGTATTTCCACTGTTATAAACAGCTCTGAGATTGAGGTCGAGGTTGCTGAGATTCAAACTCATGCAAGACTTTTAATAAATGCATTTATGGTGTCAATTTGAAAATCCTAGGTGACATTGAAGAGCTGAAGGCCTCATCTGGTGGCTGAGAGGGTGCACAGAGTCCAGAGCCTTAAAGTGAAATAGATTCTATTGACTTTTGTCCATCTCAGTCAGTACACAGAAGCAGGTGTACTGGGTGAAGTAAGTCAGAGAACCTGCAGTGAGAGATAACGCCATGTTGGTTAGTTTAATCAAGAGAGGTTAAGTTAGAATGACAATGCTTCTTGTTTCAGGGAGCTTTACGTGTGATACACTCACGCAGCAGTTTAGTGATGATGGGTGGTCGCTTGGACTCTGGCAGGTGGATACCCAGGAAGTAGACAGGGACACCGGACAGGGCAATAGCGATGCCAATCAGAGAGTTGACCGTGTCACTGTAGAGAGGAATTACCACCAGGAAAATGGTACAGAGGCAGAACACCACCGGGTACAATAAGGAGAGCTGCAGAGAGAGGATCATCACTTCAAACATAGAAAAAAAACTAAATGAAAACCTAATATGAAAGTACTAAATCACAGTTCAGCACCTGTGTGCACAAGTCCATTTTACTGGTGCACAGTGATAGCACAGCTGTGTTTATTCGGTGTTACCTTAAGAGGTCTGGGTCTGTCTGGCTCCTTCCAGCGGAGGTAGAGCTGACCAGCGATGGACAGACCCATGAAGAACCAGTAGCTAAAGCTGTAGTAGTTGATGAGCTGGAAGACATCCTCAACTGTGAGGTAGATCAGCGACATGACACACTGAACATGGGAAAGATAACGAGGAGAGGAAGAAGAATTAATGAGAGCAGGGAGCCAGGGGGGCCCCCATGCGTTACGCCCTGTTTCTAGATTTGCTGCTACATGAATGTGGCATTATTTACTGTAACATTCATACAATCACTGCACATCAACTCTAGTCACCACAGCAGCCTCAGTCATGGTGGCCTGTTCTCAGCCATAATAAACACGGTGCACTTGCACAGCAAGGACCACAAACAACAAGACTGCAATAACATCAGCACTGCTAAGTTAATATTTAGCAGTTCATTCTTCAGTCCACGGAAACTCCCTGTTAGGTCTGGAATAAATTATCTTTTAAATCTTAAATAAATCTTTTTCTCTCAGAATGGCAGTCTCTATGGCGATTCAGTTCCCCACATCGGAAATGAATCTGACACCCTTGAGTTTCAATAACACATTGAAGGAGTAGCAATGAGAGGACTTCCAGTGAACTATTATTAAGTGGGAGTTTCTTGTTTTTCAACCACAATAATCTGCATTTCATTTACATACATTGAAGATCAGAGCAGGAATTGGAGTGAATCTCTGTATATGGATCATGGACAGAGCGTCTGGAAGGTGACCCTCACGAGATCCCACAAAGAACAATCTGAACACAAAAAGATAGAAAACGTGGATGCATGACATGTATTACTACAATTTATAGAAGAATTAACCTCTAAAAAGTAACGGGGACAAAAACCCCAGCATATTTATTGTACTGCTTCTTAGATTGATGCAAAGTTGTTTGTTCTACCTGGAAGCAGCTATAATAGATGCATTGAGGCCTCCATAGCAGGACAAAGCCACAGCAATGGGGATGGTCCAGCTCATCACACCAAGCGTGTGATCTGCAAATGTCTAAACAGCAAACAGAAACTGGTTCAACAACCTAAACTTGCATGCACAAGCATTTAGTTTTCCATCTCATTAGCTTCTTTTCTTCAGTGTTTACTCACCACTGCGACTGCATCGCTGGCCAGTATGGCACCGACATCTAGAACAGCATAGTAGGCCACATTGGTGAGGATGTAAATAATGGTGACAATAGGCAGAGAGATGGCAATAGCCAAGGGCAGGTTTCTGAAAAAACAGGGCATTTGATCAGGCTTATTAAAGCACTTTTGCTACATACTTTCTACTGAGGGAAAAAAAAACATCAAAAGAAAGATTACTTTTCAGGATTTTTGATCTCCTCAGTTACAAAGTTGAGAGTGTCCCAGCCAGAGTAAGAGAAGAGAGCAGAGTACAGTGCCAATGCAATGTTGCCAGGGTCTGTAGATGAGCCCTGAAAGGATGATTCAAAGTTGTTCGTGTAGCCTAAGATGGAAACACAATCATCAAAGCAACATCAGTGAAATTTCATTGCACTCAAGTTAACAATGGTAATCCTGCATATTTGTGCAATCCTAAATGTTCTGATGAGAAGTGTGTTGATGGCTGCTGAGATTTCTATACACACGCTTTATAAGAGGTGTGTGTAGCTACAGCATCCACTGGTCTGCGGTTTTGAAGCCTTGAATTTAATCTTTTGATCCATCTCTGGAGGTGACACACAAGGGTTGGATCTGACTAAGAAGGACACGTTCACAGGCAGTCGACATGAGCTAGGCCCACCCTAAATCATCGCAAGAGTCACCCCCTGCTGGCCATCAGAAATAATAACAATGTAGGGCGATTCATTGATCTTGGTTGACAAATATCTGCATAAATATGCAGAATGTATATTAAGGGACATTTTTGGAACTGGGAGCATTCTGGTTTCTGTTTAAAGTCTGTGTATAGAGTAACAGAGGGATTGCTTGAGACCACTGGCTGTCATCTGATGATGATTTAAATTTTGTAACTTTTTAAATATGTACATGTATTTGCATTTGCAAACAATGACTGACACACAGAAGAGGAAGTCTGGATAGCTTGACTTCACTAGAAGCCCCATAAATGCCTGCTGGCTCGAGAGGCTAAGCTAATGGACGCGCCAGCGGGTTCCATGATTGCTTCCACACTGGCTTTGCTTTTAAGGCCTGGAGGATACGCTCAGCTTTTATCAAAGGTCTGTACTATTTCAGAAACGGGTTTAAAGCTACACTGTTAACTTCCTTCAGTTGCACTGATAATTCAGCACTGATTATAAAATGGCATCCCATCAAAGATCCATGCAAACCAAAATTCGTCTTCATAAAATCTAGAAAACCACTGATAGCAGGTACTTAGGCACAGAGGAGTCTGTCTGCTGCATGTAATTGGATCACCATTTCTGAACTATGTGAAAAGTTGAGTCCTGTCGTCATCACTCACCCTGACATAGCTTGACGATGCCGGTGACTATAATGACGATCAGGGCCGCCACCTTAGCGTAGGTGAAAATGTCCTGAACGCGGGTGCCCCACTTTACATACGCAGAGTTGATGAATGTCAGCAGACCTGGAGAGATGGGAAAACTTGATATTTTCTTTGATACTGCAGAAAAAGCTTGGCAGGTATGAGCAAACAGAAGTGGGGCAGAAATGGAACTGAAGTACTTACATACACATGCTGCAGCAATGAGCCTGGATGCTGCATATGGCGGCTCACATGTTGGAAAGAGCGGCTGCACCAGGTAGTTTGCAAACGTGATGGCTATAACTGCCTGGCTGGTAGGCTCAATAATTAACAGAGATGTCCACAAACGAATAAATGCAATGAAGCCACCAAATGACTCCAGTATGTATGCATAAGATGCTCCTGATTTGGTGATTGTGGTGCCCAGCTCAGCATAGCAGAGGGCCCCCACTACTGAGAACAGACCTCCGATGGCCCAGATGACTAGTGAGAGTCCGTAAGAGGCACTGTAAATAAGGACTCCCTTTGGGGAGACAAAGATCCCGGAGCCTATCATGTTTCCTACAATCAGGCTGACTCCGTTAAGCAGTGAAATCTCTTTTTTAAGCTGCATGCTCTCTTTGGTTGTTTCCAAAGGGGTGGGAGAGTGTCCAGCATTCCCATTCGTCTTCTTAGACTCGTCACGGTTGGCCATGGTGCTGCTGCTTCAGGGAAAAATCAGCAGGAACTGAGGATTGGCTGTGGATGCTACAGCCCCTTGTCCCTTTCTGAGAACCTCTGAAACAACCTGTCCAACAGAACCAGAAGAGCCAAAATCTTATTGGTGAAGTAGAGAGGAAAGCAATTTTAAACAGCCAGTGAAATGTCCTGAGACAGGTTTTTAATCTATCAAGTGGAGAAACATAATATGTAATGCTATGAGATGGACATTTTTCTTTCTGAGTACCACGATGCTGGGGTTTGTTCAACCTTTAACGTATGTTAAAAGGGACAAAATTACAAACAAAAGACTGTAAAAGTCGTCCGAAGAGCAGGTTAGAACAGCAGAGGCTTTCTGTATTGTCGGGGTGGAATGTGTCGTTTCCAGCTCCATTACATGGCCATAAATTGAAACGATGAGTCAGTCATTAACTCTTATTATATTCTGCATTAATGGGCTGCTGCTTGTGCCCGTGTGCATGTGAGGTGCATGCTTCACTTCAGTCATTAGACATCTGTTCCTCACGCATAAACTCACCAGCACACCACCTGTTTATCTCATGATAATTTACCAATCAGTGAGTCAAACAAGCATGCAGCTGTTAAGTCATCCCTTCACAACAGAGAAGGCCGCAGTCTCTGCATGCTTGCCTCAAGCTGTTTGTGCTTCCTTAAAGCAAAGGGTCACCGTGCTGCGACTCTCCGTGTGAGTGTGAAATGCATCAGGAATTATGCAACTTCACTAACAATCCTGAAGATTACACAATACAAGAAGCATTCAAGGGTCAAGGAAAGTTACAAATAAACCACAAAGTTCAATGCTGAGTCGATCAGCTGTGCGGTGTTAAGAAAACATCAACATGACAGGCTTGGTATCAGCCTCCGGGGTTTCTGGTGTGATTACTGGTGTGCATTAAGCAGTGAGAATGTAAAAAAGATTTTTCCAAGCACACTAAATACTCCGTTACTCTGATAGAAAGCCTGTTATTTCTAACCATTTGATAATCAATACTGTATATTTTGCTTCAGTAACTGCAACAACCCTAAAACTGGTTAAAAAACAGTAACACTGGAAAGGATGGCTATAAACTAATGTTGGTGACAATAATTTCATTATTCAGAAAAGTCCCTGCAGAGGAATGGTGTTGATGTTTATCGTGCTCCTTTGCTTAGCTGAATCCTGCTTTTGCAGATTTCCTTTGTTCAGGAATCAAGAAACACTCCCGATGAGAACCGTTAGCAGGAGAGAACTCTTTCAAAACTATTTTATGCCTCAAAGCTTCCTTATGTTTTGATGACAGTTGTGCATTGCACAACAACGATGTCATGGAAAGAGCGCAATTTTTTTTAAAAAAGAAAAATTATCAGCAATCAGTAAGGGGAAAGGAATTATACTAAAATCCATCTGTACACACATATTACACTCTTCTCTACAGGTATGTGGGCATGCCAGCATGTTCTGTATGTATACAGAAGGAAAGGAAGGTTTTATCTGTGTCTGCATTCCATTCAAGACGTTTTCAGCTCCCTGAGGAACTCACGGAGGCAGAGTAGGAGGAGCTACAGGCAGGTAAACAGGGTGACAGACAGGCCCAGGCAACAAAAACAACCATACATCGTGCTTCTGTCTGCTTTTTGTTTGTGCTCACAGTTTGTCTTTTGTTACCTGTTGTTGGTAACACACACAGCTGAGCAGCACTTTCAAGGCAAGTTGCTCAATCCTTTGTGAAATACATTTGTTGGAAAGTTAAACAATGGAACTTTTTCCCATCTTCATCCATCTCTGTTTATATTCCTCTTCAGTCAGTTTTGGACTTAACCTAACAACCTAATTTCACTTAAGACTTTCAAAATACGGTTACGAAGGTCTCGATATCTTGAGTGGAAATGAGCTCTCTGTTTTCTCGCTCTCTCCTTTTCTTGGTCTTGCTAAATGTTGCAGTTTTATCAGTCAAACCCACGTTTGTCACATTTATCGTTACTAACCGCAAACCATCTAAAAAAATGCGTGTGCACATATAAATCTGTATACCGAACGAAATCAGTGCAATCACGGACTTCAGAGCAAAAACAGTTCTAGCTTCCCTTAATATTACAAGGAATATTAGAATATTGTTTAAGCTGACTCATAGCATTTCATAGCTTTGAATTATGAGACTAACCACAAAAAAAAAAAAGGAAGTCGACCTTATTGGCTAAAATTACCCTTATTAAAAAATGAAACAACACAACATTACCGCATAATTGCTCATGAATTTAAATGGCAAGTTTTATGTCCGCTTTAACAGTGAATGCGGAGCTCCTTCGCTCCCGCAGCGGCTCGGCTCTTTGCGGTTTGCTTGTAGCAAACAGACTTCCCTTTTGTCTCGTTTCTGTATCTGATTTCAGGTAGTACCGTATCTTCCGAACACGTAGACATTTAACACAGACCATACCTGCTGAGCGACAACAGTTTCCGGGCCGTGTTTCCCAGTCGAACCTGCGGGTTTTCCTCCAGTCTAATGGCTTTGACAGCTGGCCAGCAGCGTCCTCATCACCTCCGTAAACAAGCGGATGCTGCCCAGGAGGAGAAGTCACGTGACCTTGCAGCACTGCTGGCGCATCGTATGTAAGCGTGCGCGCACACACACGCGCATGCATGCATGCGTGTACATACAGTATGTGAGGAATAATTTCAATACAGAGCTTTTCTTTTAGTTGGTGAAAAGATGGCGTTTCATCAAATAAAATGAGAGAATGTCACGTCATCATTGCTCATCCAGGAAATTTTGAAAATTAGACATCTGATTTTCTGCAGTTTTTTTGAGTTTTCATGCGCCAATTTGTGTTAGAAATGTCTTTATGTAAAGGAATCAGAGAAATCATGCTCTCAGGAAGTTCCCAAACCAATGTGTGTGTGTGTGTGTGTGTGTGTGTGTGTGTGTGTGTGTGTGTGTGTGTGTGTGTGTGTGTGTGTGTGT
>JAVDPK010000214.1:40372-88170 GCA_034780415.1 Cichlasoma orientale
ACACACACACACACACACACACACACACACACACACACACACACACACACACACACACACACACACACACACTCGTGGTTTAGCCTTTCCAGACTAAAGCACAATTTAGTTTTTCAGAATAAAAGTCTTTGTTTTAGGGGGCCTTAAAATGCTGGAGAGGTGTCGGTGCACAACTTATGTGTAATATAAGCTGCATGTTTAAAAAACAAACAATTCCTACAAAGCCTCAGTAATTCAGTAATGACATGATTCTGCTAGACTCCCAGGTATTCTTTGTGAACAACATTCTTGCTTTAAAGTCCGGTTATACCTGATTTTTTGGCCTTCTTCTCCTGGACAAACTTCTCTTGCTCTTTTTGGAAGTCTCCTAAAAATGTCTGTAAATACACACAAACAGATTCATGCATAAAACGAAAGGGCTAACAAAGCATTTTGTGAAAGAAGAATTGATAAGATCCAGGATTTCCCAGCCTATTAATAAAAATCTGGCACCCTGTGTTACAAATTTTAGACTTGACAATAAACCTTGTCACCTAAACCTTTTTTTTTAAAGTAATGCTTAATTTATTCATGCTTGCAGATATTGGTTTTTTTTTTTCATCAAATTGCCAAAAATATCAGGAGAATGCTGTTAAGTAATGTAACAGGCTATTTGCTTTAATTATGTCCAGAACCCAAAGCTGTGTTAAGCCAGTCAAAAACCTGACGAGCGACATACTTTGTCTATGATACCGTCAATGTTTCCTTCTTCCACGGTCTTCTTGATGGTCTGAGCAGTCTCCACCACTGACTCGGAGAGCTTCTTGGTGGCACTGGAGGCAAAACTGAAGATGTAGCCTTCAGATGGAGGAAAAGGTTGTTAATGAAACCACTGCCAAGCCAACAAAAGACACATGCATGAGAGGACAGGTACTCCTGCAATCAGATATTCTCTGAACAACCCACAAAAAAGCTAATCATGGAAACTTCAGGGTTCAACACAGAAAGACTAACGGACCCCGCAGCGTAGTTAATTATGTAGAAATAAGCTGTCCTCACCGCCCAGTCCCTTGCCCTGCTCGGAGTTTTGCTGCTCCGCCTCTGGTGCTCCGTCCTGGTCAGCTGGCTGCTGTTTGTTTACCTCGTTTTGTGCTTCCACCACCTTCTCTTCCTGCTCCACGCTCAGCTTCTCTTTATCATCCGACGTCGTCGTGACCGTCGGGTTCTCCAAACCCAGCCACGTCCCTAAACCTTTGAACATGCTGGGGGAAACACACGGAGCGTTTAGAGCCAAGAAAATAAAACAATCTAAACACACAGAACCTTCTGACTTTATGCAACCAGGAACTAAACTGACGTTTTCTTCTTCTGTGCTCTCAGATGTGCAGTTGTACGATCCTGACACCCAGCGGCCAACAGTGGGAAATCTGGTGTGATGTAAAAATATATTAACAAAACCGAGTGCAGTGATTTTATCAATATTATCTCCATATTGTCAATTTTAGTAAAATCTACACTCTTTTCAAAGTAAAAAGCTGGTGTCTTATAAATTATGTGTGATGGTGGACAATAGCGGAACAACTAACGCTGTCACAGCTGCGTTTAAACGCAACATCCGACAGAAGCGGCAGGTGGCGGTAATGAGCTGAGAATGATTTCACATCTTGCGGCAAAGCAAGACAAGGACGGAGAAGGAAGACCGGCGAATGCGCGACAGGCTCACCGCGGTAATTTTGCCGTCGCTCACCGTTTTACATTATTATTATTATGCATTTTATGTGTATTTATCAGCGGTATAGTTAACTATAGAAAGCCATGTAATCCCCCTGTCTTCCGTTTAAACAGCCGGCTTAGGAGCCGTTTTAAGGGACTGATTAGTCGTACCGGTGGGTAGTTTACTTACAACGGGATTTTACACCAAACCTCATTTTAAAAACAAGGCATTTAAAAGATTGTTAGTGTAAACTCAGTCTTAATAGAGAAAATAACATAACTGACACCAACTAAGGGTTATTTGAGATGTGAAGTAACAATCGGCTTTAAGAGGAGAGTGAGAAGTAATAAGTGAAAGTGTGGGTAGTTCTTGCGGTTTGCGCTGATAAGACGTAAACAGGCCGCTTCAGGATGAGTTATCTAAGGAAATACTGGCTGAGGGGAGTGTGCAAATAACTATTTTCTTACTTAAGCCTCTTTTTATGTTTATTTGTTTATTTTCAGGTGAAAAATGAAGATTTTGATGGTTTTTGACTTTGACCACACTGTGGTTGATGCCAACAGTGACACCTGGGTGGTCAGGTAGGTCAAAAAAGTTCTGCTACAGCTGCTTAGGATTTGGGACTTTCTCCAGGTGTCTGGATGCATTGTTTTTATTTATTTATTTTTTCCGTGGGGGTGGGGCTCATTAAGATATATTCACTGATTAGTTAATTGTTTTCTGCATCATTTTTCTTAATACTCACTCATTAAAATAGATTTTAATTCACAGTTCTTTGAATGCAGTGTTAATGTCTTATTATATCTGGTGCTGCTATTTTGTACCAGGAGCTCAGTACAGCACTATGGCTGATTTATCTTTGTTTTGTTCTGCTGTCAGATGCCTTCCTGAACAGACACTTCCCGACTCTGTGAAGAAGTCCTACAGAAAAGGCTTCTGGACCGAGTACATGGGCAGGGTGATGAACTACATAGGTGAGAGGCTGTGAGGCCCTTTGTTTTTATTTTACTGCTTCCTCAAATCTGCTCATTCTTCAGTCCCAACCTTTTTTAATCGATTCCTGCAGGAGAGCAGGAGGTGAGCCCCGACAGTGTCCGCAGCGTGATGGAGACCATCCCCTTCACAGCTGGAATGACTGACTTACTCACATTCATATCAGAGAATAAAAGCACCATTGACTGCATAGTCATCTCTGACTCCAACACCTTGTTTATAGAATGGATTCTCCACGCTTCGGGACTCCAGGCAGCTGTTGACAAGGTTTTTACCAACTCAGCTAAGCTCAATGAGCTGGGCTACATTGAGGTGCAGTGCTATCATTCTCACGACTGTGATCGATGCCCTGTCAACCTCTGCAAGAGAAAAGTCCTGGAGCTTTACCTGTATGGGCAATCTGATGCCGGCGTGGAGTATGAGCGGATCTTTTACGTGGGGGATGGGGGTAATGATCTCTGCCCCACTTCCTGTCTGAGAGGGCACGATGTTGTAATGCCCAGAAAGGGCTACACTCTGGAGAAGCTGCTAGCCAAAATGGAAGGTCAGGAGGGCAATTCTACTCTAAGAGCTAAAAACATTGCCTGGAGCAGTGGCACTGACATTCTGCAGGAGCTGAAAGCAAGCATGCAGGCGTAGCCGCTGCAGGTGAAGCAGCTGAAATATTACACATGCTGAGCCTGCGCTGCAGGACACATTGTACTCACATTGTGTTTAAATTTTTTTTTTTTATATATTATCATGTTAATTTTTTAAAAATATTTTTCACATTTTTAATTTATTTAACATGACAGAAAAATATTTGCACTCATTAACTAGTCTTTGAAAAAGGGTCATTTGTCTGCAGGGAAATTTCCCTTTTCTCTTTTCTCTTCCTGATTGGGTTCTTTTGCTCATTTTCCAACGTAGTGGAGGATGGAGGCGTCTGAAACCACGACAGTGGTGACGGGCAGTATATGCTGAACACTAGACCAGAATTCACTTAAGATTATATTTAGTAGTCAAGAGTTCAGTTATTGGGGTTGATCCAAGAAGCAGAGAGGAACCAGGAAGTTAACTGGATCTGATAAAGTAAAAGTCTCAGCAGGTTTCCCAGACGTGGATTAAACTTCATCCCAAACTAGAAGAAAACAGAATGTGTCCTCTGAAATGTTTATGGATTCGGGTTTATAGAAGAGCTCCTGGTAAGAGCAGTAGGTTAAATTGAAAACTCTACTTTATTCAGTAATTGGCTTCTATATGGATCTAGTACTGTGCAAAACTCTTGAGCCACCCCTCACTTTCTTTATATTTTGATAGGAAATCAGAAATAGGTGCAGTGATTTATTGAAACATGCATACATGGAAATCCAGTGTTTAAGGCAAAAGCAGAGTTTGTACAGTTCTGAGCTTAAAAGCCACTTTTTAGTATGACCTTTAGTTTTTAACACAACCTGAACTCTCTCAGGCAAATTTTCTTGTAATTTCTTTAAGTTTTCTTTGTTCTCCAGGCTTCTTGTCCTTTACACCTTTATTATTGTCAGGCTGCTGCCAATCAGATGCTTTCCAGATGGTTTTTCATGGTGCATCAAAATCTGATGATACTTTTCTGTGTTCATAATTCCAACACTGACTGAAATGCAGCTTCAAGCCACGACAGACCCTCCACCGTGTTTTGCACATGGCTGTAGAGGCTCTCTGTTGTACCTCTCTCCTGACCTCCGTACACGCTGATCGTGTTTCCCTTCCTTCAGAATAGCTTCTTCACTGCGACTGACATCATTTCTGATGAGGCTTAGACAAACAGATCGACTCAACTGAAGGGCCAGAAGCATTTCTCAGGTCCCGTGTCAGCTGTAGGTAGTTTTTCAGGCCTGACTCACCTTCTTTTCTCCAGTTTCCTCAAATTTGTTAAGGGCTCACTGCACAGCATGTAAGATTTTGGTCTAATAGCTCTTTGGGAATCACCTTGATGGTGCAAAAATACTATTTTATTTCGGTCAAACTTTGTTATCTTTGGTGTTTTTTTTGTAGATTCAACTAAAGAAATCTGACAAATTTTGTGTTTTTGTGCTGCTAGTGACAAAGATACACTTTAAAGTTGGTTCTTTGTTAAATTGTCTGTTAGGTGTAGACACAACACTGGTTCATCACTTGAGTTCAGTGGCTTTTAATGCTTGAATGATTCCATAGGTCAGTGTTAGGTAGCTGAACAAAGAAAAAACTGTTCCTCAGAAAATGGTCCAAGGACTAAACTGAGTGAGAAAGCAGCCAAAGTCTGGCTCATTGGAAGCAAAATATAAAGAAATGATGGGTGGCTCAAGACTTTTGCACAGTGGCATTGACAATAACAAACTAACTTTTCTCAGGTGTTGTGTGTCCACAGACACGCTGCCTCAGTGGAGATCTTCACTCACTTTTCCTTTTCTTTGTTTTTCCTGAGCACCGGGCTCAGTCTGTGTTTGGGAAACTGGCTGAAATTAATACGTCCAAAACAACAAACAAACAGTGGATTCTGGATATTACATTTAATTAAAATTTGCTTTATAGTTTGCAAATATTAGTTGTCTCTTCGCATTATGAGTGCAGGCTTTGCAAAGCACTCCCACTAACTCGAATAATATTGTTTATGAATCAGAAACACTTCAGTACCAGTTATTACCTGTTATATTTTATACTTAAAGTTGCACCATAAAAGAAAAGCACAGGTGTTACTGAGGACATTATGACGAGTCACAGTCATGTGACTGCACGCTCGGTACCAGGAACCCAAAACTGCTAAACAACATTCAGCTGTACGTGTTAACTGAATTCAAAGACATTTTATTATGATGTAGCAAATAAATATTTTAGACGAGGTGCTTTTACCAACATCTTAAATGTTGTGTTGTTTGAATGTTGTTTATGAACCTGCCTTAGTTGACCTGCAGTCAAAAAAGATCAAATAAGTGCAGATTAAATCATTTTTTATCACTGGTCATAAATTAGTAAGAATATATCAAAGACTTCTACCTGTTTAATGTGAATAGCTGATAAAGTCTTTAAGATCACAGCAGCTGTTCAGAGCTGCTCTGAATATCTCAGGTCTCTTTCTGTTAAGGTGAACTGAGTTGATTTTTGAGACCAGGTTTGGATTAATGGGATTAATATATTAAATATAATTTGCCTCTACTGAATGGCATAAACCTCAACTACCTATTTAAGCTAAATATACAATGCTTCTATGTTTGTTTTTCCACATTATTCCTCATGTTTCAAGCAGCTGAACAGCTGTTTGGGATGCAGGTTACTCACAGCCAGCATTTAATATCTGGATATTCAGTTTTCTATGTGGAACTTTGTGCTCATGGAGACATATGCATCAATTAGCTTTTGCTGGCACTGTCAGGAGCCAACTTGTTAAAAAATATATATTGTGTGTTTTTAATTGTGTAATTTTAATGATTAAATAAAATTAATTACCTCTTGGATTCCTTTTTCTTAAGTTGTGCCGAAGTCCTTCTACAGGCAAGTCTTACTGCTCAGCAGCAGTATTGCTGCACTTACTGGAGCCGTTATTTTGAAGCATCATATATGAAAAAATGATTTCAGTGGGCATCGAGAAATAAAATAAAACAAGCTTCTCACCAGAGATCTTAAATGGGAGATAACAGTGTATTATTTACTGTTAATATTCCAAATAAGATCATTTGCTGCCCTAAAATCACATTTTTGTGAGTCATTGTTCCGCTGAGAGACCACATGGAGGATATTCTGCTCTGCAGCGGCCACAGGTTCACTCACTGAGCATCTATGCAGTCAAATACAGCCCAAAGCAACAGCTTCAAGCTTCTGTAGATGAAAGCATGAAGTTCAGAGATAATGCCAGCAAGCTGTATTCATAAATTGTATGAATGCAATGCACGGTCACATATAACCTGATAATCTATGAAACTGACCCTGGGAATACACCAGGCGTGGATCTGCCCTCAGTGCAGCCACTGGAGCTGATCACACCCACTCATGGACCTTTAAGCTCTCACATGTTGCTAAAAATAGCTCAGGGTCGTTTTTTTTTTCCTTATGGAAACCCAATCAAGTAGTGCAGATGAAGAGCGCAGGAAGTCAGATACAGGGAAGGTATAGAGAAGTTGGTCAATTTTCAAAATAAAAGACCTTGTTCAGACTAAATGCTCCACTTCTGAAACACTCCTGGTGTGATTTGAAGGCAAGAACGAGAAGAAAAACTTCATCAGAGGCATCAAACACGTGCACCTAATCACAGGTGAAGCACAAACATCTGTGACAGACTGTCCACCGTTCAGTAAAACCTTTATTTAAAAAAAAAAACATCTGATCATTCAGTTAAAAATGCCCCAAATGCTCAAATACCATAAATACTCAAACAGTTGTTATAGTTACGAAGCGGCAAAATAGGTGAAAAACCAAAACTGTCTGAATTAACTGTGGTCATTTTAAAAACACGAAGATTTCATTACTGAAGCCGGACATTTTAACGTGGAGGTCTGCGGGGACTGATTGACCTTTGGAGCCCGTCTCAGGTGAGAACTACAGCAGCAGGTCTTTGTGTCATTTTTCAGTCCTGGATTTTGCAGCTTTGGGTTTTTAATCCAATAAATAAACAAATAATAAGCACATTTAAAATAAATAAAATTGATGGTAGAACTGTGTCGCATTGGTGGAATGAGTTACCAAACCTGATTTAGACGGCCGTCCTCAGAACGTGCTCGCAGCCCTGGCTCTGCCTTACTGGCCTAGATTGCGCGTCTCTTTTTGT
Source organism: Cichlasoma orientale (assembly GCA_034780415.1). NCBI lineage: Eukaryota > Metazoa > Chordata > Actinopteri > Cichliformes > Cichlidae > Cichlasoma > Cichlasoma orientale. Next base: position 47,815 of record JAVDPK010000214.1, read on the forward strand.
TTCTCCTGCTTGATCCTTCACTAGAGTCTCAAAAAAAAAAAAGAAAGAAAAAAATCCAACACACTTGCGTATTACATCACACACCTGCAAGGGTATTTTTTTTCTCAAACACTTCTTGATCTGCTGTGCTTTAGATTGTGCCTCAGTGGTATATCACTCTGGATTACAGTGTCTGCCAAATGAATAAATGCAAATGGGCTGTTGTCACCCAGACTTCAATCAGTGGCAACTGAAGGACTGATTTATCATCTCTATCCAGAGAGACAGTTACATCCTGTGGAGATGCAAAGATATTCCTTCCCAAGACTGAAAGAACGAACACACATCAGTAGTTTGGCACAAACGCGTCAGGGTTTGAACATGGATTTGCAGTATGAATGAGGGCCAACAACTCAATTGCACTTTTCTAAGATCTAACCTGGTATTACAGTCCAAGACTCAGCAGGCTTTGTTTACTTTCTGAATTCACTCTTCAGTGGGAAGAGGGTTTAGAGGAGGATTTTTGTATTAAAGGAAGATGCTTAGTTACATAAGTAACAGCCATCTTGAATACTGAAGCTCTCAAACTTGGAGTTTTCAGAGTTTGGAAGTGTGGAAAACAATTGTTTGGAAACAGTCGCTTTAAGTCCAGCATATGATTTTGCATCTGGGAGCGGAAAGAAAACTGGATGCAGCTGGACCTGATTTCCCTTTTCCCCTCATCAATACTTATAGAATAGTGTAAAATAGTGTGTGTGGTTGCTTTCAAATAAAATCTGCATAACGACTGCTCAGATGTGAACAAGCATTTTAGTTTGAAAGTAAAGAAGTTATTTACTCCTCTCATCCAAACTGCTGGGGGCGGCCATTTCTCTTTTGTCAGCACTGGATGACTCCTGTCGACTCCTCCGGAGTCAACATGACCTTGCCGAATGGGGAAAGCTTGCTGAGGGCTGCTGACCTGCTGCGGTTTGGAGCAGTGAAAAGGGCCTGCGAGGCCCTCCTGGATGCGGACAAGTGCTTCAACATGCTAGCATTGTCCCAGCTGCATGCGCGCCCTCCCGCTGGTGAAAGAAGCCCACAGACTGCTAGCAGGCAGGTCAGAGATCAGATCTCTATTCAGCTTTTTCTCTCTTTAACATTTTGTCAGGTGTTGAAATAGTGACTTTCATTTATGTAGCAGATGGCTCTTATGGTGTCAAGGGCAACTGTATCTACAAAAAGTTTCACAATGGATTTCATAATATGACCCAAATCCAGGTAGTTGTGATAGTCAAAAAAACAAAGAAAAATTTGTCAGGGATTTATTTAGTAGTGCTCTTCACTGGATGTGCAGAGAGACAGGACTCCCACATAATTGTTAATTGAACCTTTTTATTAAAATAAATCTATAATTGTCATGCTGTTGCTCCCTGCAGAGTGTGGGATGTGCCTGGTGTTTCTGAACAGCAGGTTGTGCCTGGTAGGGGGCCAGACCACCCCCACTGAGGGCTTCAACCCAGACGCAGGAGGATGGATCCCACTTGTCTGCATGAAGGAGAGAGGGATAGAGTGCAGGGTGGTGACCATGCTGGGCTGTGTGCGAGTCACTGGGGGTTATTCCTCCTCTAAAGAGACCTACCTGCAGAGCATAAAGAAATATGACCCTCATACACAGACAGAGAGTATGGGAAATAGTCAGAGATGTGCCTGGAGTGTAAATTTGTACGACTGTAGTCATAATGTTCATAATGTTACATTACTGGATGGATCAGACTAATTTAAGAAAGAGTAAGTTTCATCAGCTATGCACTTACAGATCATTATAATAAATGTACATATTAATGAATGAATAAACATTTATCACAGCATTCACTCATCACGGATGGAAACGAGCGGGTGTAAACTGTTGACACTGGTAATGTTATAGTAAAGTAAAATGTTTGAGACAACCAGTGAGCGTGCTGCTCGTTTTTATATAATTTGATTTGCTTCAATGAATAAAAAATCATTTTATATTTCATTATTTCCAAGTGCAAAACATTACATTTGGTCCAAGTTACTGAATCAATCAGTGGCTTCCAATCAATTCATTGTTTTTTTCTGCTCTCTCTCTCTCTCTCTCTCTCTCTCTCTCTCTCTCTGTGTGTGTGTGTGTGTGTGTGTGTGTGAATGGGTCATTTAGGACTGCTCTGTAGAAACTGGCTAAAGTTAGAAGCGGGTTTATCAGTGCAAAGGGATGTCATTAAAGTGGTTAAGTTTCCATGAAGGGACACCAGGAAATAAAAAACACAACCAACTGCACGTGTGCGTCTACAACACTCTTTTGTGGGCTGATGATGTCACTATATTAGTGACATACAAGCTCTAAAGTGGATTGAGCATCTGGATTTGAGGCTGTTTTGCTGCTTCTTGACAAGTTCAGAATTTTTTTAGTGTCTCAAAAATTGGATGGATTGTGCTTCGTGTACCCGATGATGAGCTTCGATGAGCCCTTCCATCGAGGCATTTCACCATCGAGGCCTCTCAGGCCCATTCTTGAGGCGCTTTCTCTGTTTTCTGACTTGGAAAACTTAAGTGCTTGAAACAAACTGGACTTCTTTTTGGCTTGTGAATTTCACCCCTCATCCAAGAGACTTCTTCAGTTCTGAAAACCTGATGGAGTATCTCAGGTATTTATCCTGGTGGGCTTGTTCCCTTCGAGGTGGGGCGGAGAGTGATTGACCCATCCTACAGTCATGTGACCCTAATAACTTACACGATGAGGGGCTGGGGAAATGCCCCCCAAAGATTCATACCTCGGCCTCTGTGACAGTAATGACCCACGCCTTGATTCACAACTTGACTGATGTGATCCTTGATGTCTCACATGGTTACAGGTGAGTCATTGACTCAGGACCGCTGCCATAGGGGACGACTCCAGTAGGGGTTAAACACCCGGGACTTTCCATCAGCTTTAGAACAGAAGCAGCCTCCTGGAGAACAGCTGGAACATCTTCACGAACCAAAAAGAAGTGTCTTTATTTCAAGAGCTCGACACTTCCATGAGCTGGATGAGAACCTGCACACACCGACCAGCCTCATTTGTAGTCTGCTAACCCGTATACCTGCATACGCAACTGTTAGTTTTCCAACATGCCAAATGAATGTTGTGAACATTCTAAACAGTCTGTTTAATGCAAAGAAATTTGGCGACGTCAGTGTTAGCGTGTTTGCATGCTAATGTGAGCAGTAAGCTAGCAGTACATAACCCGCTAGCTTAGTCACTGTTCCTGAGGAGGTTTAGCCTTTTTGGAATAAACAATAAAAACTTCTGATTTTATTTTGTGTTTTAAAATTAATTCTACTTGCTTTGGAGCCCAATTATAAAATTTCATAAAACTGAGCTTCAGATTGATTGATTGACTGACTGATTGATCGATAAGTCGTTTTGAAATGATTACATATCAAATTACTAATGCTGCATATTTATGTAATTTGAGCTTTTACTATTAAAGTTTGTGGTGTTTTAAACTACAGAAAGACGAAGCAACTGAAGTGTGACACATTAATTATACTTAGTGACAGCGAGTATGGCATTGGCTGTAATAAAGCAAATATGGCTTTGTAAATCATGTGAACCCCTATTAAGTATGCACAGAACTCAGTCTGAACTAACATGACAAATGCTTACCCTTTTCTACCAATTACTCCCACGTCCATGCCCATTGTTCTCTTTGACAATAATGGCCTAGATCTAAATCTCCTTGACCCATTTAATTTCAAGTTCCATGCGGGCCTGCGTAACTCTGCTCTTTCTTACAAGTTTGGTGCCCGCTGCAGCAGTCTGCATGGGTTCAAGTCAGAGTAATGGACAGAGGCTGCCAGGTGATGGCAGTGTTATTCTATATTGAACAGGCTCGGGAAGCGGCACAGTTTGTGAGCAAGGATGGCTCTCACACACTCTTTAGAGTTTTTCCTACATTTTGGAACCAAACTCAGAGGAGCTTTGCTCTTGACAAGCAAGGACATGAACAATCATAAAATCAATGAAAGAGCTGATGGACAAGAGAGTGATGGTGAATTGCCTTTGGATGTAGCCAGAGTGAGTGATCATCCCTTATCAGGTGTGTGGTAGGGGATAAAGCCCCCTCATTCAAACTGTGTTACTTGCAGAATACAGTTTCTCCACCCTTTGGAAGCTCGAAACCGTGTAGAATTTATCACCCCCTCAATTTTGTCAAGTTACCCTTGAGCAAGGCTCTTAACCCTGAGCTGCAGCAGCGAATAGAGCACACTGCAGTGGAGGTGGACGCTGCGTCTTTAATGCTTTTATATTAATGTAATTGTTTCAAATGAATTTTAGTAATATCCAGCTATAGTAATGGAGGGCAATAAAATGGCATTTAGGTATTTAAGCAGATACATTTGGTGATAGTGTAGTTGCACACAGCTGTCAATAGAGGTTGATAAAGGTCAGTGTGACTGAGAGGACAATGAGGAGGGCAGCGGGAAATTTGCTTCTTTTACACACCAAGCGTGTTCTGCTCCTGCCCCCCCTTTTTGTCCGCCCTCTCACCCGAGTTCTGCTCGACGCCCTGATCCTGGTTGTTTTCGCCCACTTAAAGCTGATAATGAAATGTATGCACTGGGTGAAACAGGCGATTAATCAGAGCAGATGTGTATCTAGGTGAGTGCCAGACCGAGTCTCGGGAGCACAGCGGCCTGACAGTTCAAACTCCACACTGGATTTGGTAGGGAAGCCTCGCCTCGCCTCTCACCCGAGGGCTGTCGTTGCCAGCGTATGCGCCAGCCAGCCTTATTACAATTAATTAGCCGATGCTGAAATGTCCTCACACTTCAGAAGCGATCATGTCTCATCTTGGCCAGTGAAAAGGCTGCTGGTGGGCTGTTGTCATGTTGGCTGGCCTGATAAATCTGGGATGACAATATCCGAGCAAATCATATTTTTTAAGACCACTTTAATCTTCATGTGATATTTTATTCTGAACTAAGAATATTGCAGTTGCTGGGAAGCTGGATCGGTTTTTCCCTGGGCACCTTATAATATTTCCTTTTCCCTACGGCAACATAATATCACTCTGATATTTACATTCACATCTAACATGTTAATAATAGTATTCAACTTTAATATACCACTATTATAGTTACAGACAATGCACAGTAGGAAATAAAAGTATATAGACTAAATGAATAAAGGTGGAAACATTTAGAATTAATTTTAATGATTCTACATTCTACATTATATTTATTTTATCCCTATCACACTTTATCTCTTATATCAGGACTCTATAATGTTCTAAATATACATTTTGGTTCCATTCTTCTAAAATGAGTTTGTTCAGAACCGTTTCTCTCGCTGAGGCCACTAAAACTGCCAGTGTGTTAGTGTGTGACTGAATATTCCATGATGTTGCCTGCATTATGCTGCAAGATTAATTGCAACTTACAAGCTGGGCGTAATTTGGTCCACTCTGTTCATCACACACATTTTCAAACTGGCAAGAGCAGATGCCTTGCTCAGTTGATTAGTCAAAATGGAAATGATGCTAAACCACTATTAGGTCCATTGCGTGGGACCTGATGCAGCTGAACTTGACTCTTGTACATTGGTTGCCTAATGAGGTGTCCAGTATTCGCAGATATAAGCTTTACTTGTAAGTCTTTGATTGGGAATCACTGTAAGTGTTATTTCATAGTGTTTCTGTGTGCGGTGTCGTTGCTTCACAGAATCTTTTGACTACTTTCAGATCAAGGCAAAATTACCCTTTTGAAGCATGAAGCTGTACAGTGACAATGAAACTGTCACATTGCTGTAGGTAAGTGGTGTCAGACAATAGAAGATTATAAGATTCGATTTTTTTTAGTTGAAAGCAAATTACGTTTTATACTTGCAGCAGTCAATGTGGCTGCAGTGTTTGAGGCGTGTGTGCAAAAATGTGTAACAATCCTGCAAAAGTGAGATATTGGTTTAATGCAGCTGATGTGCACACAGGGGCTTTCTGCACTGTGGTCTCACAGCAATATGACACCCATGCTTGAGCTTCCTATATTGTAGCTTTACAGTAATTGCTCACCAGTCTGAAATGTGTGCCGTTTCCAAATGCATCTTATATTCCCAAAAGCAAACAAGCACTGAGAATTAGAAATGGTCTAAATGTTTTCAGCACCAACAAAGTGTAACAAACGGTAACATTAGTTAGCAGTAAGCTAGCTAGCTAGTTGACACCTACAGATCTGCCTGAAACTAAATACTAGGAAGGGTTAGTTGACATTTGGCACGCAGTGGCTCAGTGCAGAGGCATCATTAGACCAGTGAACAACATATTTGAGATGTTTAGTGGTTGAACTTCTCAAAGAAGAGTCATTGAGGAACACCTGTACACCTGTGAGTAAGTGAAGGGCGGAGCAAGTGAATCAATTAAGACAAAATTGGAGTCAACAAAGAGACTGAAATGGCCCCACCTACAACAAGGTTTGGAATTAACATGTTATTTTATGGTTTAAAATATTTGCTATCAAAATGTCACGACCCTGAGCTTAATCTCCACACTGAACTCTGAAACCTAACCTGTACACCATCAGGTTTCACAGGCATGCTTGCTACTAGTGTTAATAAAAAAAATTGTACAGAGAGATGAGGAGCACTGGATATTTTTTAGGTATCATGCTTATTCAAACAAACAAAAAAATCAAGGAACAGAGCACGGCAGCATGTTGAAAAGATGAGAGACTCAGCAAATGAAAAAGAGGCTTGAACTCAGAAACAGGTTCCATACATTATCAACCGACTGCAGGACTTTCAGAACAATGTTAAGAGAAAATACAAGTAAAAAGTGGAGCGTGAGAGGAAAGTTTGCGAGTCGAGGCGCCGCTGTCTTATAAAAATCCCATTTCTAATCTTTGAGAAGACTGTGTACTTTTTAAAATCCAGAGCCGTAGAGACACAACACACTTTATGACCCGGCTCTTTTACTTAAAATGAATTCCTTTATGAAGCAGGGCTCCTCAGTCAAAGGTGACTTTTATATGCTGTGCTGAAAGATCACAAATCATAATTGGACCTCTCAGTCTCATTTGAGGAACCAGACAATGGTGATGTGGTGGGGAGCTGATGGGAAGAGAACAGCTTTATCTCCCCAGCGCTGCCATTAGTCTCATGCATCTTCACAACATCTGTACTAGATGAACACAGAAATGCATTCAGTCTGTGATAAGGGTAGATTTTTTTTGCCCATCCTGACCCCCGCTGTTCATCCGCTGACATCAGTGTGATGAACTGCCTGTCAGTGGGTAAAACAATTTGCTTCTAAAGGATGTGTTTGTGGAACTATGTGTGAAAACTGAAACTATTAGATTTCTGATGCCTTATTCAGCTGAGCAGAGACGGGAGAGATGTGGGGCAGTTCTGCACGAAAACAGGACATCATTGTTATTTTGTGGTTAGAATTAACCGCTGCTCATTTCTTGTCTCCTATCAGATATCAGAGTAATTTAAGGTACTGGCAATCTCCTTTCCCCTTCATTTCCTTCTCTGCAGGCTGCCATTTACTCTTACTCTCATCTCTGAACTCATAATCACTGTCACTCAACACATCTTCACCTTGACACACAAATACTTGTATTTTATTGTGTGCACTTGCAGTATTTGTGATTTAAAAGCTGTATTAGTTTAAAAAGCACTGCTCTAAGAGACTGGTGTCAACACTGCTACACACAGTATCAAAACTAAGGCTAAGCTACAGAGCTTGTTAATGGGTTTGATAACACGATAAATAACTACTTTGATGAACAAGAACTGAAGTATATGTTAAGGCATCCTATGGGTAGTGACATCACATTCCTCTTCAAACACACTGACTGATTAAAGGATTAAAAAAGGAGGTTATAAATGTGGTCATGGTAAATAACCTTATATAATAAACGGTTTTGGGTTTGATGAGGAAAAAAGCTCCACAAAGTCGCAGCCAGATGCTCCAGTATATTCACCTTTCTTCTGTTTGGTCCTGAGCAGGTAGCGTTCAGAGCTTTAGCACAAAGACGCCGCCTGCAGCATCCGTGGCTGTTACAGAGGACCTAAAAAACAAACAACGAGCTTAAAGAGGCTAAAATGTTCTGCAGGGCTGACGGGAACTGCAGAACGAGGCGTCTCCGTGGGTTTGTCACTATAAACAACTCCTCGTCATTACATATACCTCTTTTTATTGCATTGGCACTGAGGGCTGACATTAATTACAACATAAGTTGTGTAAAAGATAGCAGAGTGTGAACATAACTCTCATAACCATTTTTGTCTGGAATACTGCCCCGAGCCGAAGAAAGATATTTGAAGACCCGTGGTTAGTTATCGTCCTGGTAGCTGAAGAAGTTTCCTTGCAGAGTTTCTGTTGTTAAAACAAAGTTAATCGAGTTGTGTTGATATCAGTGGTTTTCAGTTACATATACTTCCCTTCCATCAAACATTTTGGTTTGGAAACTTTGCTTAAACCAAGGTTGGTAACACTTTCTCGGTTGTTGTTCCGATGAGCTCAAAACCCTGAAACACAAATACCGCACTGCTGCACACATTTTAATGTTTCGACTAATGTCTGAGCAGTATACTGATACTGACAGTTTATTTTCATAAAGAAGGCCTAAAAGATATCAAATTGGTGTAATTTCAAAATCAAAACACTTTTATGTGGTTACAAAAAGTGATATATTGTATATGTTGCAAAGCATGAAATCCCTGCAGAATTCTTCAGATTGAAGCCCACAAAAACTTAACATCAGACTAGACGAGATCCCCCGGGAGATCGGTGGCATAAGGGGAACTCTACCACGAGTAGAAGTGGCCAAGCAGAACCACAGAGGACACAAAGTGAGGAGATTCTCATTCTTGAACAATTCTTTGCTTGCTGCATCCAAAAGTCAGTGCACGGGTCAAAGAACTGCATCCAGAACTGCTCGAGACCTACCTTGAAGCAGGACAAGAAACCGCGGCCTTCTTTTGTGAGACCGAGCTGAACTGCGCCGGAGCCAGAGGAACGCCTGCCGGGTCTAGTGTTCTATTTCAGATCCAAGTCAAACTAATAAAACACAGAGAAGGTAGCAAAGAAGTAAAAAGTCATCCATCTCCATTTTTTGTCACTGTAGGCAGGAAGACACATCAGGCTAGAATGCAGAAGGTCACACAAAAGATGCAAAGACTCACCATCTGTGCACTTTGATAAAGCCAGGAGGTATTAGAAAGTCAAGCAAAAGGCATAAATCCTGTGTGATGACCTGTGGGGGCTGCAAAATGTGCCCAAGTGTTTGCCTTCCAGGGGAAGACTGAGAAAGGTTTAAGTTCAGTAGGGGGATGAATCTTAAGATCAGTAAAACCCCACGTTCAGTGTCAGAAGGAGTGAGGTGCCAACGTTCCAGTGGATGCAATCTTTAAAGTCTTTAAAGCCAGCAAGGCTGAGTGATTAAAATAAAGGTGGCAAAACTTCATAAATCCCATCCTGACACGGCCAATCTGGATTCCACTGCAACAGCTATTTGTAAATTAATTTTGAAACTTATTATTTAGGTATTTCAGAAGTTTTTATTTATCTCGTTTCAAACGTTTTAAGTTTATAAGCGATAACAAAAAACACGCTGTAATCTGCCTGCTCAGAAAGAGGCAAATGTGGCCCCTCAGAAACCAAAAACAGCTCAAAGAGATTCAGTGCGAGACTTTGATCCACCTTTGTCCAGACACACTAAACAAATGACAACGTCGCCCTGGGTGTGTGAATAAGGAAATCTTTGTAAGGACGGCATTATCAGCTGAAAAGGTCACGTCACTCTCAGGATAACAACCCGTAAAGAGCGTCAGAAAATCTGATTTCTAGGTTTAATGAGTGCCACAGGTGGGGAAAACTTCAGTAATGCGAAAACGAGTCGGCAGGAAAAAGGAATTTGACTGGAAAAAGAAGTCAGTGCAGCACAAGCTGATTACATGCGCGCACGAAGATTATGGGTTTAAAATGAGTGGGAAATATCTGACGTACAATTATATCTGTACTGAGATGATGCTAAAAATGTAGAAGCTAAGTTTGCATGATTGAAGTTTAATCAAGTGCATCATGATTCTGACACTCCGCAACAGAAATATCTACAAAAACAGACCACAGTGGTGTCAGTGTGTGGATCTTTAAGCTTATATAGTGCATATTTTTCTAAACCTCACCCTGCAGTTTGTGAAGCCCGATCTTAACCGAGTAGTTTTTAATGAATAAACCTGACCAAGTGGCATATTTGTGATTGGTCACACAAGTGAAGTATGAAAACCTGTGGCAGGTATGAATCGAACTTGATGCTCTGGTGTGAAAGTCGAGATTAGCCCTCAAACGCCCCTCCAACCTCCAAATGAGGATTTCTATCTTGCCTTTTAATCCACGCACGTGAGAGCGAACAGTCGTGTTCAGGGAGCACGAAATTCCCACTGGAGAAAAAACACACAAGAGAAAAAAGGGAAACTTTGTGTCGAACAGCACAAATCAGTAGATAAAGGCTGTGACTGTATGATGAGAGCAGGTCGTTCACTCAGACACGTTTCTTCTTTTTTAGTTAACTTTTGTTGACGATATTTATTTGATAAGATCCACACCAGCAGCTGTGAAGCAGTAATGCTGTTAAATAAAACTGATGGGGAATTGGCTAAGAGCGCCTGCATATATAACAAATACAAAAATATAACTCGAACTATGGTATCCATAATTCTACTGTATTCCAACAGGAAGAAATGCAATGCAATATTTTGCTCCGCCAGATTTTTGCTGTCCATTTTTTATCAACTTAATGCTCATACTTGGCAGCTAGCAAATAATTTAACCGTTAAACTGTGTGGATGTGAAATCTGTTTAAATTCAGTGAAAAGTTCCCACTGACTAAAAGCTATTTTAAAAAATACAGTTTTGAAGCCAGACCATATTCTGCTAGAAAGTTGGTGGCAAACAAAATGTGCTCCGGCTGTGAAAGAGAAAGACGTGCCCACAGACTTGAAGAGAGCGGGCATCTGACCCTCCGCAGTTCCAGGTCATCGTCGCAGCGCACACGCCTCGGGAGAGGCCTGCTTTGTTCAGACACGATAGACAAAGTTCTCTGGTGTCAGCTTCGCTCTAAAGCCAAGAGCATCCATTCACGTGGAGAACACCTTCAAATGATGAAAGCGGATGCCCAGAGGGAGTGATTTCAGACAACAGGACAAAATGGAGGCGACCGGGGGGTGGGGGGAGTGCCACATAAAACCAGCTGACAGTTATGGATGTTTTAAGCCCTGGTGGGCTGGCACTGATCTTTTTTCTTTTTTTTTTTTTTTCGAATTCTTTGACCTTTCGTCTCACCACTACCAATAAAAGTGAGTTACCCTGGGGTGAAGGGTAGGAGAGGGCATCTGTGGATCTCAAAAAGACCCCCTGCAATGAATCAGTGGTTCTAAGCCTGGACTTTGATTTACCCTCTACATCCAAACACATGCTCTGGTGAAACTGGTGCCCTTCTCCAGAGGACACAATTTAATTTGCTCCTAATTAAATGCTCTAACTATTTTTTTCTGTTTTTATTCTCAGCCTTTATTCTGAAAACAAGTGTGCATCAGATTATTAACACTTACCTATCAGTACTTACACCTGTGGACCCTGTGTTAAAAGTTGATCCCTCTCAGTATATATGAAGTATGTTTCTGAGGACTAAAAACAGGCTGCAAACAGCCTGTGAAGGTTGGGAGGTTAGCGGAATGCAATTAGACTTTCTGGTAGATTTTGTCTTGGGTTTGTTAAAAGATTTGGATTTATCATGGTGACACAGGCAGCAGGGCATTATATGGATAAGCTCTGAAGAAGGCACTCCTGTGCTGAGACGTCAGCTTATGGAATAAAGTCTGTGCAGCATAACGGTCAAAGTACTCCTGCCTCTTTGCAAGTATTTTTCAAATACTTTTAGATATTGTGTCATTGTGTACTTGAAGAACTCTGGTGTTACATTTGACTCTTCTGTGTTCATCGCAAGAATCTTGTGCAACACTTCAAGGATCAGCCTTGGTTTATGTTCAAAAAATGCTTTGAAATTCAGGCTTTTGTGACATCTCGACTCCGTGGCTCGACATTCCCCCGTTTCAGTCAACGAGCTGTTTACAGATCCAGAGGCTGCGGCTCGTTTTCTAACAGGAGCAAAGACGCAGTTTGAGCTTCTTTCAATCAGATGCCAGTTAAATACCAAAAATACAGAATTCAGAATAAAGTTTTACTTATTAATGATTGAACACTAAAGATGGGCTAACCAGTTTTGAACAGTTTATTTTTTCCCTCTAAGTAGGTTCAGTTCAACTGAGAAAAAAATCTACTTTTTTTTTTTGCTTTTTTTTAGTCTGGTATTTTATTTATTGTTGCATTATTACTGCCTGTTCTATTTTAATTTTCATGCTTTTAATGTGGAAAAAAAATACTTACCTTTGTGCATTTTGGAGCTCATTAACTACACAACAGACTGCACTATGGCTGCATCCATGAAAGAGAGGAGAAAGATCTGTTCCAGAGACAGCCTCGTGCATACACTTTAGCTGTGAAATATTTCAAGGATCAGTCATAGTTTTAATAATAAAGAAAATGCTGTTACTTTGATACTCGGCAACATTGGACTGTTGTTCCAGCCGGAGTCTGTCTGCATACAGTTCAAAATGCTGCAGCCCTTCAGCTAGCAAGGACAAAGCACATAAGCAAATTGTCCAATGTCAGCCTTTCTCTGCTGGCTGTGAGAAGAATTTAGAATTCAGTGTGAAGGTTTAGTTATTACCAGTTATTCATCCAGTGACTGCATTTCTAACTTGTTGCCCTACAGTATCTACAGAATGAGGTGAGAGCTTGGGTGTGACAGCAACAGGCCGCGTTCTGCTGTTTTTACCCTCAAACTCTTCAGCAGTTTATCTTCTACTCTGAGTTTAATCATTCCAGCAGAAACAAGCCCCTGAAAACTGATTTCCTGTTACATGTTGACCTGGTGTTAAAACAGCAAAAACATGATATTGATTTCTTTCATGCTTTTGAACACGAAACACTTTGTGAAGATAATCCAGAATGACGATTGTTGGCTGGGTAACCAATATTTAATGCCATACCTGTTGTTCTACTTTTTATAGAGAATTAAATCACGTGAAGCCCAAGATTTTGAATAAAGGTGACTTTTATTCTTATCATGCCAACTCTTCAGTTAAACCTCCTTCACTGGGTGAGATTACACGTGTGTTCTGATGCAATCCTGTTTTAATGTGGGGGACAGAATTGGTCAGTTTGACATGCAGTCTGTCAGAGAAGTGATAGCGGGACTGTCCAAGTGACTTTTGTGCTCTTTCAGCGGCCCTTTTATTGGTGAACTGGTGGCAGCAATTTAATCAGTCAGTGCAAAAACTGCAGCATTCCCTGCATAACTACAGGTGTTAAACACACGTTACAGTGTTGACAATGTGCATCTGATCGTTAAAGCGGCCATACAGCAGGTCCCCTCTGGGGAGTAATGTTAACAAACAGCAACTGCAGCAGTTTCTTTCTTGTCACTCTCTACTGACCTCCCTCATCTTGCAAGCCTCTTCCCCTACACACACACAAAAAGGCTTCTTCATATCCTGCTCCAAATAACCTTATTTGAGGCTCCAAAGCGCAGGAGGGAGCACCGTGTTGACCTGGCCACTTTTAGAACAGTGAGTAAAACAAGTGGACCACAGATTCTGTGCCGGCTTCACTCATACTGCTGGATTTGTCTTCAAAGAAGCAAAAATGATCCCCTCCTTTCTGCAGCTGGTCTTATGGAGAGGAAATCAGCTTTACCGACTGGAATGGGGATCAGAATGTATGTGATAATCTTCTTGGAAAAGAGAGTTTTGTTGCCATGGGAATTCTGGTTTTCTTTGCAATATAATAATACAATTGAATTTATATGTCATGACAATCTGATTTAAGAGAAAAAGAAAAAGATGTGGGAGGAGACACTGGAAGACGGCATTACTCCCGACACATATCTCAATTCAGGCAACATCTACTTCAATCATCTCTCCATCTTCCCAAACGCAGACTTTGAAGGTGACAACTTAGAAGCAAGAAAGCAGTCCTCAATGCTCAGACACAAAAGGATGGAAAAGGTCTACTTATGGCTGGCTGTGGGTGAACAGGATGCCTCTACAAAAGAAACCGCCTGTCCGCCCTTCACTCGGCAGGGAGTTACTGTGATGTCAAAGACAGAGGAACTTTTGCTAGTCAGTAAGTGCTTGGAAAGGACTTTTTTATTTGCTAGATAAGAAACCAAAGTACATGTTTTAGATACCGTGGATGCATGTTTTATTCGATTTAGCCATATATTTAATTTGTGCTTTAAAGGAAAAAGCATTATCTGTCTTTACAATTGTGAGAAATGTAAATTTGCTGTTTAAGAATTACATTGTCAAGCATGCAGAATCACAGGAGCTCTTTAATATTCTTTTCTTGCTTTTTATGATATATTTTGGGGCTTTTTGCATCTCTTATATAAAACAGTGCAGACTGGAAATTCAGAGGAGAGCGAGGGTAACGAAATGCAGGAAATGGTCTGGGGCCAACTCCAACTCTGGCCCCTCAGATAAGCTGCACCCTGGTGAGATGGCTCACATGCATGAACGGCTCGCACCAGGGCGGCCATTCATGCATCACTAGCAACAGAGTGCAGTTTTTTTTTATTGCAGTTAAAAATGCGGCTGCAGCATGCTCACAGACAGAACCTTAGTGAGTCACAAATACACAACAATCGCCATCTTGGATTGTGAACTCGGGGTCGGTGGGGCTGCTCCGACTTTCTGAGTTGGAAAATCAATTTGGGGGGCGTGTTCCAGTTAAAACTTCAGACTGGGAACTTGGACTTCCGACTTCAGCTGGAATAAACTTTAAATATGGCAAGATTGCCTGCAGGAAAATAAAAGGAAAAATGGCTGCACTCAAAATGCTAACACTGAGGCTTTAAAATGTTGATTTAACAAACCAGTGCAGGATGCCACTCAAGATATATCCACACACAGCATGAAATATATATCAAAACATTTCGAATTTTAACTGTTGCTGTCATATTTCTATGTTTTATAAAATTATTCACAACTTTTAAATCACCAAAGGAAAATAAAACTAAAGACAGTAAGTAACTCATTCATAATGTAACAATTTGATACACTGTATCAGCTGCTTATTAACCAGTTATTAACCAGAACCTCTGCTTCGTTTCTTGTGGTTCCTAAAAACTAAAATGAACTTTGTTACTATTTTATTACAAAATTAAAATACGGCTTCAATAAACTTCTGCTGTTTACAGTAATCCAGAAGCTGTTTGTTTTCACAGACCAGCCGCCCTTCTACAGGATTCTCATACATCTTAAAAAATAATATGGTTGTTTTAAGGGTTTTTTTCTTCCCTCCGTGCTAACATCCATTGCAAAAGCAGGTGAGTACATAAAGAGAGTATTTCAGCTGTATTATGAGCAGACATCAAAGGCCATCTTGGAGAATTTACCGGCTGCTCCGGGTTGCACACAGCGATGGCGGATTCCCCATTCTGGACAACTGGCAACACATGAACAGGATCCATGTTAAAATTTTCTCCCTTCAAAATAAGCCTTTATCAGAAAAAATATTTTCTGCTGCTTGTGGTATTGATAGTAAGGTTTAGCTTATGTAAAGAAGTGCATACATTACCTACAGGTCTGTGACAGGTGACAGACCTGCAGGTCTCATAAAATGCAGGATAATTGTATCAAGAATATAAATTGGCCTGTTTCAGCAAAAATGTGTAGCCTAAGAAACATGGCCAGGTGACACAGAATTGATAGTTTGACAACAAAGAGTCTGATTGGTTTTTAATGGGGATAGAATTTGATTGTTTGTGTGGAAAAAAGGGCACCTATGTTTCTAATTATCTGCCATAAATACAGCATTAACAATCTATTATATTTTGTTATTGCTTAATTCTCAGCACAACCAAAATCCTAGAAAACTACACGGAATAAAACACAAAAATGTGCCACAGACAGAGGGCAATGCCAGGATTATTTTTAGACTATCATAACACATCTCCGAATATAGAGTGGGTACCTTAAAAAACAACAACACTGGAGCGCATTCTTGGCTGAAGGCATGACTTTGTGCATGCTATTAGACCACTGCAATTGTCCCAGCTAGTTATGGTAAAAATGAGTTGTGCTGTCAAGGCAATTACTAATGGACCAATGTATTACTTCTGTAATTAGCTTCGACACAGAACATGTCAGCCAAATTAAGATTGAATGCATGATAAAGACCACACGCTGACAGATGCATGCCAGTAAATTAGGAACAGACATTTTATCTTGGTCAGAGTCTGAGGCAATATTGGATATCTTGGTGGGTTGGTGCAACAATATTCCCAAACTGAAATATTGGATAGCTGCCATGAATTGGTTTTTAGTGAAGCATCTTTATATCTGATTGATAAAGTGCCATGAAAATCTCTACAGATGAATATACCTAATGAAGAATGAGTTATAAAGACATTGATGATCCACTGAGTCCTGTTTTTCCCCTTTTCTTCTTATGCCTAAGTTGAGGTTTTTATAATAATTTTAAATACTTTAAATGTGCCATTTGCAATATAAACCCGTATTAACCAAATTTCATAACAACGTGAAAAAAACAATGTGATATATATTTTTTTAAATAACGGTAGGTTTTATGTTGCCACAAATAAATAAATGCTGCCTGTAGCCTAACATAATACTACAAACCCAATTTATTAAAAGTTGTAAATAAAAAAGAATGCAATGATTTGCAAACCTCAAAAGCACAAATTATTTTCACAATAGAACTACTTTATAAAAATATTAACTCTGTTTCTCAGAAGTAAAGCTGGGTGGAGGTTCATCAAACTACAAAAAAAAATTGTGGAACAATTTCAGAATAATGTTTCTCAACGTACAATTGCAAAGACTCATCATCTCCATACTATCATTAAAATATGAGAATCTGTAGAAATCTCTGAGCTCAACGGACAAGGCCGAGCTCTGGTACTGTACTGGCAGACTTGTGCACTGTATTAAAAACAGGCACGTCTGTCATGGAATTCACTGCATGGGCTCAAAAACACTTCCAGAAATTACTGTCTGTGAACACAGTTTACCATGCCATCCACATATGCAGCTTAAAGCTGTGCCATGCAAAGAAGAAGCCACATGTGAAACACCACCGTCTTCTATGGGCCAAAGCTCATTTAAAATGCATCAAGGCAAGATGGAAAACTGTTCTGTGGTCAGATGAATTGAAATTCTTTTAAGAAAAAATGGATGATGCATGGATGACTTGATTATTTGGTTGATTATTTCTTTGTTGTAACCATGCTTCTTGGCAATAAATCTCATACCATTGGAAAGCCTGTTTATTTCCTCTTAAATGGAGCCACATTTGTAAGGAAAATGCATCTATGGATTGTGCCCATGAAAAACTTTCCAAATGTTCTCTGCCAATGCCAAACAGCTTATTCTGCTGTTGACTCTTGTTGGGTGTCATTTATTGGATTGGACGATTGAAGTTTAAAGAACTGCAACATATTGGC
Organism: Cichlasoma orientale; assembly: GCA_034780415.1. Classification (NCBI taxonomy): domain Eukaryota; kingdom Metazoa; phylum Chordata; class Actinopteri; order Cichliformes; family Cichlidae; genus Cichlasoma; species Cichlasoma orientale. The sequence continues at coordinate 65,371 of JAVDPK010000214.1, forward strand.
AATTTAACCGTTTATTAATTTAACAAATACTGGCTCCAGTTGCACGTGAAGGAACCACACACAGCACCTCCTCCTCCTCATGCTGGTCGCCAGCTTGGTCACACACTGCTGCGAGATGGCATCCCATTCTTCAACCAGCATTTGTCACAAATCAGCCAATTGGGTTGTGTTGGTCACTCTGGCATGAACAGCACGCCCACAAGTGTTCGGTGGGGTTGAGGTCAGGACTGCCAAACTCCACTCCCAAAAAGTGGAGGTAGCCTCTGATAAACCCGCTCTGTGGGGGCGAGCGTTGTCACCTTGGAGAATGGTTTGGTCCCACACTGTGGAGACATGGGATTGCCACTGGTTGCAGAATCTCATCTTGATATCTCTCTGCACTGAGATTGACTCTAATGATGACAAGCCTGACTGTCAGCACCAGGAGCTCCAAACAAGCATCAATAGCAGAATAAGTTGTTTGCCATTGGCAGACAAGATTTGGCAAGTTTTTCATTGATGCAACCCACAAATTCATTTTCCTTACAAATGTGGCTCCATTAAAGGGGAAATAAGTAATGCTATAACAAAGAAATAATTGACCAAACACAAATTTCTTTACTTTTTCTGCTAAGTTTATTTTCCAGGCTCTACTGTGAATGAATTATGGGTTTATGAGATTTGCAAATCATTTTATTTTGTTTTTTATTTACATTTTATACAACATTCCAACTGTTTTTTGGAGCTGGGGTCGTACGTTGTACCTGAAGATGGGATAGTGAGTTATCCCAGAGTCCTAGATGAAGCAGGAGTCCTGCCCAGAACATCTGCAGATCTTTGCGGGTTGGTCATTGGATAATGCGTCTGCTGCAGCTGTGCCTGGCAGTGTCTTCTACACTGATTTTAGTACCGTTAAAACACATATATGGCTCCATCATGATGAAAGCGGCCCCGCTATCACAGGGCTATTTAACAGAAATAACAGTGACCCCGCCTACTATACCATTTTCTGCAAATGACACCTTTAAAGATTAATGTTCTATCCACGTGAATATCTGCCGCATATCTTAAAGTTTGGAACAAGCAGTGAGAACACGTCTGTAACGGTCCGTGTGATCGAGTGTAAAGCTGAAGGCAGTTTAACGCTTCATGTAACTCATGTTACTACGTACCTGACCTTGAATCATTTATTCAGCAGAATCTTACCTCCCTCCATTATTGAGCATAATGAAAGCGGTGTACAAAAATGCTGTCCGTGTTCTCTTCATGAACACCCCCAGTGACATTTCGCTGGCACCCTTGGATGAAGAGTGATGACAACAGTCCTCAGAGAGAGACAATCTGCTTTGCTGAGTTATACAAGGCGATCTAAGGCAGGATTCTCTTGTGAACCAGCATGTAGCGTAGCGGTACCCTACATAACTGCACCTCTCACCTTTTCTGTCATTTTACAGGACAGGCTTACCTGGAAGGCCCTGTTTAACAGTGAAAGCCTCACGCAATCCTATTTGAAGTCGGCTCTGTGGATTCAGCCAGTTTTTAAATTCAAATCACTCACCGCAGTGTCAGGACAAGGGGAGGGTGGGAGGGGAAGGTGGACTTAATATAAAACCCAAATCCCATTAGAGATGGACCGCAGGAAAATGAGGGGTTGGCACTATGTCGCCTTACCTCACGATGTGACGAGAGAACTCTTTGATGGGGGTCAGAGATGATGTCCCATACTGCGCACTTCTTACTTTTTTTGTTTTCACATTTCTACCCATCAAACTAGAAATAGCCAGAAGTGAAATGTATCATTACAGGATCTGTGTCTGCAGAGGAGCAAGGCTAGAAGGAGTAGGTGACTTATCTGCCACAGACGTGGGTCTTTGGGGTAATAAGGCATGCATGAGAAGCTGTTTCCCTCCTCTGAATGGGGTATCCATGTCGCTTGGTCCCTGTGTAGCCTGCAGACTCTCTGAAGTGGTCGACTTAGCATGGCCTTCTTGTATAATTAGTCTCCTGAACCATGTAGGATGTGTTTCTCAATGGCTCACCTCCTCTACTTTCATTTATACCTGTTCGTCTCTCACTCTCTCTCGCAGTGACTCTCCCTTTTTCTTACTCTGTCAATGCTACATACACACACAGTCATTTTCAAAGCACAAATTCCTACATCCTCACTGCTAGTCTTAATTCCTTGTTGTTATTGACCTGTGAGCAATAATGAAATTCTAGTAAAGCAGATACCTCAGTGCTAAACAGCTCTACTCTCAGCCATTTGAAAGCACTGGCTGTGTTTTTGTCCTTCCTCTGGATGTTGCTGTTCCTCCATGCAGCTGATTCCCCACAGCGTTACAGAAGGTTTCAAAGTTTGTTTGTTTTTGTATTTTAGCGTTCTGTAACGATCTCCCCAATATTCCTAAGCAGAGAAACACTGCAGTCACTTAACAATATATTTATAGCATAATGCAATAAGCACTTAATGTAGCTACTACAGCTGCCATTGGTAAGGAGCAGAGGATAGCATTGCTGCTACCAGTTACTGTGTATTGCTAGTTAGTGTGTATATATTGTGTTACTGTGTCTATATTATGCATATTGAACATTTTAATCTACTGTACATTTTAAGTATATATTGTATATTTTCCTTTGAACAGGCTCTTTGCACACCGTGGGTCCTGGAAAACATAATTTCAGTTCTCCGCCTGTTTTATACACTCAGCAGCAATTAACAACAAAAGTTGTGTTGCCATCCACAGATGTGTGATACCAGCATGGTACAAAAATGATATAGAATTTAAAAACAAAACCAAATACAGCAAATCAAAATGACTATTTTGGTCTCTCATCAAATTTCACATCAAAAGCACTAAAGTATATATCTGTCAATATTTTTTGATATTTCTCTTCAGTAGCCAGTAGATGTCAATCATGGTTCCTATGTTTCTACGAGTTACTTCTCTCCTTATCATTTAGAAAAGTTTAGCCTTTTAATTGAGAAATGGAAGCACGTTAAACATACAGTGAGGAAAATAATTATTTGATCCTCTGCTGACTTTGTAAGTTTGCTCACTTCCAAAGAAACGAACAGTTTCTAGAATTCTGGCTCAGTTGTAGAGGATTAAATACTTATTTCACTCAATTACATGCAAATCAATTTATAACTGTTATGAAATGTGTTTTTTTTTCTGGAATTTTGGATGATTTAACTAACTAAACTACCATTCATAAAATCGTTATAGTGAGGGATGAGTTTGAGTTTGTGAAAGGATTTCTCAGGATGAGTGGGACCCAGTCTGAGCCATCAGAGTCCATTTTCTATCCCAGCAGACATTTGGCAAGAGGAGGGGAAGACCTTGCAACCCAGAACCTTATTGCTGTGAGGTGACTGTGCCACCCTTACATACTGATCCCTAACCCCAAAATAAATCCTTCTGAGTTGCAGCTGTACAGAAGGGTAAGAAGGGTTAGTTAGACTTCACTATAGCCTGGCAATTAATGGAATACAGTGTTTTACAGCTCCTGGTTGACCTGCAATAACAACCAGTTTATCTCACTTCTAAAAAAAAAAAAAAAAAAAATCACCTGTGAGCTACAGTGAGAAATACAATTTACAGCAAAAAGCAAGCATGCAACACTGAGGTCATTTGGTTCAAATACCCAGATTGGCAGGGGCAAAGCACTGTGTAGGAAGCCAATGAGCCACTTTGACCTTTAACAAAATACTGCCAATCTGGTGCCTTTGAGCAAGACCCTTGAACCACCATCGTTGCCGGTGGAACAACAACAGGAAACATATTTTGACTTTGCTGCTCACACATGTGGGTGTGCATTGGAAGAACAGATCTGCAGGGAAAAATAATATATAACATATAAATCAAGCTTCCCTGGATTCATAAACCTCATTTTTCTTACGAAAGTGTAGCTCAGTGTGCTGTAACACTGATTAGCTATCACAGATTAGCTAAAGAGTAGCACTCCCTGGGTCACATTTCCTCCATGCTTCAGTACGAGTAAGATTGTTCCTAAGTTGAGAGAAAATGAAGAAATAAATGACTGAGACATGGGAGGGAAAGAGGGCAGCATGGCTTTGCTTGCCTGCCTTGTTAAAGGAAAGAATAATTACTGAAGCATTACACAGTAATGCATCAAATGATCATGTCAGTTTGGACCATGCATGGGGAATGATTAACAAGCTAGAAGACTCATCTTGCAGTCTGAAATAGGTGCTGGGTAAAAAAGGGCTTCTTCTGTTGTGTGGACCCTTTCTCTTTGGGCTGCAGAAGCTTCCCGATTATGCAATGAATCCATACTGTCATAGAGTGAAAGTTAATAACTGGTGGCTGGCAAACATAATGAAACATTTAATGCATAAAAAGGCAAATGTTGCACTCTTTAGTTGGTGGAGACCAAAACGGTACTAAAAGTTAACGTGTTAACGTCGACATCCCGACCAAAAGGTGATGTTACACTTGTGAAAAACAAGGTTTTCACAGCGGTCCTGCGGTGTGAATTTGAACGTCCTACCTCACATCATTCTCGAGTTATCAAGTTCACAAGCTCTCCAGAAAAACTTGACCTCTGACCTTCACCCAATTATGGCAAAAATTTAATCAGCTGATCTAGGGTTCACAGGCCATCTTTCATGCAAATTTGGTACGGATCAAACGGGTAGTTTTGCTGTAACAGACAGGCAGACAAACATACCAAAAATGATACCCCGTTGCCCCCTCCGAGGGCGGGGTAATGAACTGCGGTTAAAGTCATCATGGCTGAAAACCTTGAAATGAACTAACAAACAATTGCCACAATGTGAAGTGCAGAAATATGTAACTATAGAAAAAGACAAAATGGCTAGTGAAGGCCAATAATAAAGATGAGTTATGAATGATGTCTTTGGTAATACCTAATGGATATCAGAGTATGATGCATATATAATGCTGAGACAAATATGTCCAGAATCCAACCGCGGAACTGCATATCTGACATTTATGTTGTTCTTTTGAACTAATCAATCTTCACTCTCTATAATCATAATCAAAACTCCACCGCAGCCCAGATGACAAACCATTCAGTCATAGAACATATTGCACTTATAGGGGGAGTTCCCGCAAGTGGTAAATGTTCCCTCAGCTGGACTTATATAATGTATTTAAAGCACGAAATCCTATCTCACTTCTTTAATTAATTCCATAAATCATTATTAATAACCTTTAAAGCCCCCCATCTGCATGGTTATAATCACCATAGTCAATCTTTGGTGTCAGGTTTGATTGCCAATCCATGTCCTTCTCTAATTGACCTTGTCCAGTGAGGAAAGAGCAGACAATATTGCTTTTTCCCACTGGTGCTCCACTCATTTCTACTCCAAATGAAGACTGCTCCCAGTTTGTTCAGCAGATTGATTTCCATCACTTTATCCTTCAAACAGCTGACACAACAGTTACTTCAATCTAAAGTTACTGGATGCAGAAATTCCTCAGCAGCATCCAACAACAACTGAAGTAAAGTAAGCAACTTAGGCTATTAGAACAGAAAATATGCTTTAAATGATTAATTGATATATTTCATTTAGCTGTACGTATTAAAGATTTAGGGTATATATGAAATTATGGTCAAAAATGGAATTAACCAGTACGTCACTGAGTGCTTTCAGTCTCCAGAACAGAAAAAAACAAATCAAACTATATTTGCCAAAAACATATATTGTGGGGATGCGGAGAAAACAATTCTAAAAAAGTCGGGACACTTGCACAATGACAAGGCTGAAAATCAGTATTGGATGCTTGAGATCTTTGAGCCTTCATGTAGAACTGAACTAAAAACAGGTATGATTCTGTTCTGGAAATCACGTCATGGACTCAGGCGCTCTTCCAGAAATCTTTGTGAACGCAGCTCACCTTGTTGTCTACAAATACAGGTTGAAGCTCTATCCTGCATTCAGAAACACCACCACCTTCTCTGGGCCAAAGCTCATTTAAAATGGACAGGGGCAGAGTGGAAAACTGTTCTGTGGTCACAGGGATTAAATTTTGTAGTTCTTTTTGGAAAACACAGATGCCAAATCCTCCAGACTAAAGAGGAGAGGGACCATCAGTGCTCAGTTCAAAGCCTGTATCTCTGATGGTATGGGGGCTGCATCGGTGCCTGTGGAACTGGCAGCTTGCTCATCAGGAAAGGCACCATCAGTGCTGAAAGGTACATACAGGTTTAGAGCTACAATGTTGCTCAGATGATGTATTTTTCATATTTCAGCCAGACACTGCTAAACCACATGCTGCAGCTATTCAAACAGCATGGCTTTGTAGCAGAAGAGTCCAGGTTCTTCACTGGCCTGCCTGCAGTCCTGACCTTTAACCAATTAAAAATATTTGGCACATCATGAAATGCAAACTACAACAAAGAAGATCAGGACTACAGAGCAGCTAGAATCCTCTATCAGACAAGAGTGGAAAACATTCTTCTCCCAGAAATACATCAGCTGGTCTCCTCAGTTCCCAGACGTTTATGGACTGTTGTTAAAAGAAGACAGGATGCTACACAGTGGGAAACATGGCCCTGTCCCAACTGCACAAACATTAAGTGTCAGCATTGTTCAATGTGCTCTTCACACAGAGTGGTGGCCAGACACACTGGGCCTGATTCACAAACAGTGTGTATGCACAAATTTGTGCGTCAACTGTGCCTGTGAACGTCTCATGCATGAATTGGTGATTCATCAATATTTTCACACCTCTGACCGTGTGTACAGATGATGAAGATGCGGCTGTCTTAGAAAATGTAAACACATCGTGTTTTTTTCAACTCTTTAATAACTCCAGCGGAAACACTTTGGAAAGTTGTCTTTCCTCCTGGTGCAGGATTCTCTCTTACATCGCCAGCATCAACATCACGACACTTTCTCCTTGAAGTGAACGTGTTTCCTTATATACAGAAATGGGGGCAGGGCAATATGCAGACAGTATGCAGATTGCACAAGCCTGCTGGTTTAGAATGACTCTAATTTACTGTCATACACACGATGGTAAGAACAAATTTAGGCCATTGCGCATGTTTCATGAATCCAACATCCAACTTTCATGAAGCTTGTAATTTTGGGTATACACTTTTTTGTGCAGGTCAATAGTTAGATATTTCACTCCCAACTGGTCACATATGAATGCATGTAAAGGATCCAATGGTGTTGAACACACTGGGTTCACAGTAGGCACCGGTAGGGTTGATGACATAAATGGGCACGGGTAAATTATTTTTACCTAAACCACAACATTTTCCTGAAGCTAACCAGCAAATGAAAAGGAGATGAATCAGTGAGTGAAAACAAAATGCCAAACATAAAGTTCCAAAACAGGAAATGAATGCGGTCTCCTGGCAGACAAGCTAAAGACACAGCCAACACTCTCACCTCCTAATGGGGAAGTTGTTGCTCCTTTATAAAGGACAGCTATTGTCTCGTGTACAGTATTGCTCTGCATAGTGTAGATACACCAAAGGGCCCTTTGTGTGTATCTTTGTAACACCTTCTAACAGAAGGACAGTGTTTGACATTCTGGGATGAGAATGCATTGGAAGTCAGTCTTCTGTGTCGAGCACTTTGTCAGAGTTTTATGAAGCTGTTTGGTTAACACCGCCCCTTGGGCTTCCCTTAACAGGTGAAGCTTTGGCCCCAAGAGACAAGTCATCAACCTGAACCTGAAGTCTTCGAGAAAGCTGTTAGAAACTGTGTTGCTACAGCTGTAGCGCCAGTTTACGGAGCACTTTAGGTGAAAATTGAAACAACATTTCAGCACTTTAATTTGACTGGGATATGTTCCAGCTCAGCTTGTATTGTGCTTCAAGGACAACCTACAGGTTTGCAGGAGTCTATTCATTCAGTTACAGTTACAGCTCTCCTTTTTCTAACAGATAAGTTATTCACAGTTTGAGACGTGTTTAATTTCTGAAATGATAGAAAACTGATTTTTTTGTGTCAAAAAAGAAAAAAAAGAAAAAAAAAGAACTTGCTTTAATTTCTGCAGCATCCTTGAAATTTGTATTCACTGACAAGCCAAGAGGTCTTAATACGCCTTTCATATCTAAACTGTTTCTCTGTTTAGCTCAGGCCCCCCTGAGCTATTCAGGGTACCGTCACTTATTGTTGCATTCTTTTGCCGGAACTGTGTGCAATGTGTCTTCGAGTGGTAGCAATGCACCATCTAATTCATATAGCCAGCTATCAAATAGTTCACTGAAGGAAAACCCACACTATCCATATTCTTGAATTGATATACTGTGCAGTGACACAGAAGCTAAATTTTTGGTTTGTCTTGTGGCCTTAGCGATTTCTTGTCTTGTCAAAGACTACGCCGAAAAAAAAAACAAGTTTTTAAAAGTGACCCAATAACACACATATACTTGTTCATGGAGACACATGCTCTCATTGGTAGCATGATTTATTTTAAGACTCAGAGAGTCTAAGAATGCCATTTAGTAAAGATGGCAGTAGGTAATAAATCCTCATCAAGTCTGGTACATCCTGTTAGCTTCTTCCCTCTTAGTGACAGCTTTTTAATAAGCTGTGTGTGGTCCTGTATGTGTACTTGACATTTACTAGCTGACGTTACCCCTCCCTGTCCGTCAGTGCACATTATGCATATTCTACTAGAAACTGAGCAAAGCATTACAATGTACTATAACCATGTCATTCATACCGTTCAAGGTCTAAGGGAATGGGGCTAGCCTGTTTGTTGCCATAATTGATTTCTTTTCATCCCCGCAAATGAGTTTCTTATTTCTTAGGAAGTTATTTATATGGAAATGGTGTGATGTTGTGACTACATTAGTGGAGTTATTCTCACCTCTCTCTAAAGTCACTACCTCCTGGGGAAACTCCCTTTGTTGCCATTTGCTGTTTTGCTGATTCTGTCAGCAAAAATTAATTGGTGTCCATTTTAACTTCCCTCGAGCCTTAATTTCTATGAGCAGAGAGATACCCGGGCCCAATTACATGGTGTAAATAACATTTGCTCTATAATTGCTTCAATAAAGATTTATCACCTTCTTTTCATTGTCCTTATGTTAAGGCATTGCACGGCTAGTCAGGGGAGACTGAGTCATGGCAAAGTTTTCTGTGAGGGTGGTAAAGACAGGCAGCATTACTGAATGCAGTGTAGATGTTCTCTGTGTATGTGATTGGTATCTACACGTCTTTCAAAAGTATTCTAGCTTGCTTGGAATTGAGCAGTGCGTGCCCTTCACAGGGTAAGTTGAAGAAATCTTTAAAAAAAAAAAAAAAAAAAGAAGAGGAAGGACAAGAACAAGGACGCACTTCTGTGAACTTCATTTGTTTATTTTATTTTATTTTAAACAATTGAGTAAAATTCCATCAAATGCAGATTTATTCTGAAAATAGAGGTAGACTCTCCTGGTTCACTCTTTGCTGTTTTGACTCAGCTTCAGTTTTCCAGCTTACTGTGGTTTTCCTGGAGCCTTACATGTCAGAGTAACACTTGTTTTGTTAAAAAACAGTGAACTTCATGAAATATAACAATTTATTATTTATCTGGGTAAAAGCCTCGTTGGGAAAATTTGATTTTCAAGAGCGACCTGGCCAACGGGGCAGAGATCGTAACAACAAAACACAACTGACACAGTATGAGTGAGTGAACACAACATCAAAATGATATGCAATAACATATCAAGAACAAATGCCGTTTCAGTAATGTTTAATAATGTGTCCTTCATTCTGTGAAAGCAGTTTTAGCCTGGTGGGCTTAGAGGAATGGGAGCTGTAGGTAGGTACGGGGGGAAAGAATTATTTGATCCCTGCTGAAATTGCAAGTTTTCTCACAAAGAAATGAAGAGTCTCTCATTTTTATGGTAGTTTCATTTTAATGTAGACAGACTACACGCAGACGGAATAACAACCAAAAATCCAGAAAAAAACCCCATTGCAGTTATGACCTGATTTTCATGTCATTGAGTGAAATAAGTATTTGATCCCCAAGCAAAGAACATGACTTAGTACTTGTTGGAGAAAACTGTGTTGGTGAGCACAGCAGACTTGTAGGTCTCTCAGGAGGGATTTTGGCCCACTCCTCTTTACAGAAACTCTAAATCCTTTTGGTTTCTTGCCTGCCGCTTGGCAGCTCGAAGCTTCCGCTCCCTCCACAGTTTTTCTGTAGGACTGAGCTCCGGAGACTGCCTGGGCCACTCCATGGCGGTAATGTGCTTCTTCTTTAGCCAGTCCTTTGTTGCCTCGTGGTATATTTTGGGTCACTGTCATGCTGGAAGACCCATCGACGACCCATCTTCAGTGTTCTGGCTGAGAGGAGGAGGTTCTCATCCAAGATTTTATGGTAACAATAAGATGCCACACAAATTATTTGTGTTGCTCCAAAAAAAACAGTTCCTGTCCACCAGAGACAGAGGGCGCCATCACAGGCCTGACACTTCCAGGTGTGCCCCTCCTCCTGTTGTACACCTGGAGACACTACACACTAACGATAAACTCCAAACATGCTAAATTCTGTCAAATCTGTCAAATTTCAAAACTCTGTATCAAAATCATTGTTTATCTTTCGCACCAATCACTCCCACTGCTTTCACCCGTTCCTCTGTAACCAAATGCCACATGTTGCCATATAATTTTTTAGGTTGGTTCATGTGGAGCATTTTTCCACCAATAGGAAAGAGGATGGAATTTGTTTTTTTTTGCTCGAAAGCACTTTCTGCTAGCAAAGACCCCGTTTTTACCTTTCCTTCCTGCACCTGTATCACACGTGAGGATGCTACACAGGAAAACGTATGGCGTAAATATTGATCATAACTCTGGTTTTAGTTGGTCTATCAGCACAGCTTAAAAACTGGTATGTAGGTTGAAGTCTGCACATTCAACACAAGTTGAAATGGAGACTCAGAGAGGCTGCGTCCTGCTGCTATGTCATCTTAAACTGACAATGTTATTTGGACCCGCTGGCGAGTCCATCAACTCCAAAGGGGCCAAAGATTATTGGATTATTTTTTTCAATTTTTCTGGATTTTTTATTTATTTTTTAACCTTGACCCAATTATGGCAAAAATTCAAACAGGTGAGTGAAGGGGTCACTGGCCATCTTTTACAAATTTGGTATGAATCAGACTCATAGTTTTGTTACAATTTTGTAAACAAACAGACAAACATACATAACAAAAACAATACCCCGTTCCCCCTTCAGAGGCGGGGTAATAATTTAATGAAAAAAAAGGCAACTAAAGAGCAGAACAAACCTGCTGCCCTAAACTCTAGTCGTGGTTCGCATCAAATATCGGCTGTCACTCCTAAACGGGGCTATTAAATGGTTAAACGACATAGGGTCAGATGTTTAAAGTGGCACCGCTGAAGGCATTATTTGTCAGGTATGCCAACATTAACAAATCACTTTAGGCTGTGCTCTTTATATTGGGCTCTTCCTTTAGCATTTTGGGGTTTAATGTCATAGCTTGACAGAACTGTCATTTCTAATTACAGTTCCTAAGCTATGCTCAGCCCATTGCTGTCAAGGGTCACTTAAGAACATGAAATTTTCTAGTGTTGCTTAAATTAATTTTGGGTGATTTGTACGGTTACTGTCATTACCATTCATAACAAGTGAATGGTGTGTGAGTGCGTTGTGAGCTGGATGTACCAGGCAGAAGATTTACATTATGACCAGAACAGCAGCCCAGTGAAGAGAACATTCAGGTCAGAGGAATCCACACCTCACTGACACCACATTGCATTGTGTCTGCATATTACAGCGTGTAGTAATACAGTTTTAAATTTTCATCAGTTCAGGTTACATGTTTATTGCACATAAATGTCAGGAGATGAAACTAGAGAATGAGGTCAGCCACCTTTAATACAGAATACATGGAAGTGATGTAAATGTATGCCTAGAAATTTGCAAGCAGAAAGACCTTTTTATTTATTTATTTTTTAAAGAATGCTCATCTATTTATTTATTTATTTATTTTTATGCGCTGGTACAAATCCAATCTATTATTAGCCCGGATTGTAAATCAAAGATTAGCAACAATTTTAGAAAACCTTTCCGGGGTGATATATTATTGAAGCAGTTCACAGTTGTATTAATGATGTTTAGAGGTATGATGATTAGTGAGGGAGAACTCTGGCTTGTAAAAAGATCCTCTGCTCATCAGGGACCTCAGATACATCCGTTTGCCAGCATTACTAAAAGCTGTTGCTTGCCTATTCATCCATTTCCATGTAGATCCAAATAAACATGGCATTGCTTGGTCTGCCAGGTGGATCTGGGGCTTGCCACATCCTCTCCTCTGTTCCCTTTCCCGTATTAATAGCTCCTCAGGAGAGCCAGAGAGGTCTGTATGTCAGGTTTTATCTCCAGAGAAGAACAGGGGGAAAACTAAATGAAGCCTGAACTTGAGAACAGCCCCATCTAAGCTTCTCAAGGGGATGCTCGGAGCACATTAAGGGAAACATCAGTAATGTGCAAAACAAATGGAGGGATGTGAAAACCCCCAAAGACTTTCCCCCACCAGCTACGTTGAGCTGCTCCCATAAATCTCAGGACCCCTGTGCACACTGTTGTATCCAGTCTAGGGGAGAGAAAGAAGGACTAAGCAGAGCCAGGTTTCTTCTGCATGGAGACAGTGTAACTGTCAGAAGGAGGCTTTTCATTTCAGCGCTTAGCTCTGAATGTGGGGTGCTTGTTGTCTCCTTGCCAAAGGCTTTTTCAAAGTTGATGCACTAAACAGTTAGTGGAAAAGTTAAAGCAATTATCCATCAATGATGTCCGGAGAGTATTTCTCCTGCCTTCAATGACAGTCTGTTTGTAACTACATGATTTGGATAAAGACTAATGGAGTGTGAGTAAAGCAGAGGAGCAATGGGATTATACTAATAAAGATGTATTATGGCTGAGAACAAAAGGCCTTGGCAAGGTATCCGACCACTGGGGCTTGTGGGTTGTTTGTGGATAGGATAGGTGGGCGGAACCACTGAGCTGTACATTTTCCCTGTTGAAATGTAGGCATGCTTTGCAGTAATTGCAGATTATATTCTAAACACAGTGAAAGATGAAAAGGCAACCATGAGGAAGTTTTATTATCAGATCCTCTTAATTTTTACTACAGCAGCAGGGATCTTTTTGGCTTTTGGGATTGCAAAATTGGCTTGTTTTTTCAGTTTGCCATTTTGGTCTGGACTAAAGTATTGGAACAAAAGTTAAAACTGCTTTTAGTTGCATTTGTAAAGACACTGTGGCAGCCAACTGATTTATCAGTCCACTCTTCACCTACTGTTTCTGGTCTTTTCATGTACCCGGGTTAGGACGAGGGGTAATCAAGCTTTTGAAGCTGTCGCGTCTGACCTGTGGAATGCTCGGCCTCCACCTTTGTTGATTTTTTTTAAAAATCCCTCTAAAGACATCTCTTTAGTTTAGCATTTGCTTTCATGCAATGTAGATTTTAGTCTTTTATTTATTTTATTGCTCTTAACTACTGTCCCTGGTTTTGTTTCTAATTAGGATAAATACATTTTTTTTGTATGTTTTCTTTTGATTTTATATTCTTTTATCTCCTGTCTTATTAATTTTAAAATTGTGTATTGCTTTAGTTTGTATTCTGCAAAGACATTTTTGACTTCAGTCTGTGAAAAGAGCAATATCAATAAATATCCTCCTGAGACCTTATGTCCTGGGTAGTGGTCACAAAAAAAGTTATATTGAAAGACAATTTTTTCCTCCATTCTCAGGAGGATATTGCTTTCTTGCTTGCTTTACTGTAATATTGCAGTAACTGTTGAATAAATGGCGAGAATTCATGGTGTATGATTTCGCCCTAATCCACCACCATGAACAGATACATACTCATTGCCATTGATTTTATATGCTCTAGTTCAGTAACAATACATAAAAAACCTTAAGCACGCAATGTGTGACCACACACTGCAAGCTGGAGAAAAGATAGCAACCTTGTTTAGCAGAAACAACTTCAATCATACACACTCAGAAAAGTTTGACCACTATCTACTTAAAAAAATTATGGCAACAAAGTGATACTTAATATAATTAGTAGATTTACAGAGCTCCAACTTTAAGTAAAATCTATTGATTTAATTAAGTAAATTTAAGTAAAACTTAAATAGTAAATAAAGAAATCACTGGTTAACATATGTTGAATTTATTAATAGTTTCACAAATTTTGAGTAAATTCAAACCAGTTTTATTGGCAACAATATTTACTAAATATCTCAAATAATTTAATTTAGATGTACCAAATATCTGTAAAAAATGATTTGGTTTTACTAATTTATTAGGTTGAATTAATTTATATTTATTAATTTTGCTGGGTGAAATTGATGCTATATTTCTAAAATTCTGAATAAGATTTATTTGGATTGATTAAATAAATCAAGTTTCATAAACTTAGAACTTGTAACAATGTCACTTAATTCAACACATTTTAACTGCAACTTTAGTCATGTTAACTTAAATTGTTCAAATCTTTTTTGAATTGGTACCACATATTAAAATCTATTTATTCTTATTGACCGTTACTTTGTTGCCATAACTTTGAGTCTACTTAATATCATACCTTCTTTTTGCAAGAATTCATAGGTCAGTTAAGAAATTATCACATGTACAAAACCAGCAAGTATACATTTATTGGTGTAATTTTGCTAACATACAAATTTTTATCCTTTTCTTAAACCATTTTTGTGTAAAATTTCGAAGTACAAAGAACTACTAATGAATCCTGTAAGAAAACAATGTGTACACCAGGGATACGTATAATGACAATGCATTTATTTTCTATTTTGAACAGGACTTAAGAAGCACTCATAATTTATTTGTGCCAATTCAAAATTCCTCTATTAAAAACATGCAACAATTATGTATCCCTGGTGTACACAGAGTCACAACAGCAAGCCCCTCAATAAGTATGAAAAACTTTTTTATGTGACAGTGAACAACAAAACACTATATCAGAAAAAAAGATTTGTTTGCAAATGGTCTTTCAAGAATGACAGGAACTTTGAGGCCTGCAAGCAGAGTGATAAAGTATTTCTGTAGGCAAACAAAGACACTTGGTATTTGAGGCAGAACCATTGCACAGGTTGATTTCTTAGTGTCACATCTGTACAGCAAGTGCTTACAACTAAGAGTTGCACAAAACAGATGAAGGTCAAACAATTTTGTCCATCTTCATATTGGAACTGTGAGGTGGTTTAAAGTGAAAGTGGACTGTATTGTGTCACTGACATCCATAGATCCTAAGCTGTTGGCAAAGTCCTCATAGTCAAATCAAGAAGCTCTGCACTTTCAAAACACATTTCTCATTGTCAAAAGCATTGCATCATATTCTTCAAATCAATATAAATAACTTTTTTTTTTCTGAACAACACTTGAAGACTTAACTACAGCACAAAATTCTGTGCCCTCAAGTAGCCAGTAACTTGCTCTTGAGGTTGTGTACTAATGGGGAAAGCTTTCACCCATATAGTTCGGGGAAGAGTTTCTGAAAGGCTTCAAAAATGTACCTGAGCTCCTTGGGGTACGCAAGATTCAATACATGAGTCACACCTATGAGCATGGCACAAGCCCTTGGAAAGTTGCCCAGTAGCTAGGATCTTTGTTCCATCTATCACAATACCAATGTCCTGTTTATCCTCTGACGGATCAGGTTTGATGCTGTAGATTTTCATTGCTTGTCCAGAAAGGTTCTGTGCCACATGGTCTTCAGCTGCATCCTACAATAAAAAAAAGATGTATTTTAGACTGTAAAGCTAAAGGTGATGGTCAAAAAACAGAGATAGAATGATATATGCATTTTAACTTACACAATACTCTATAAAGAGCTGATCTGCAGATTCCCCAAAATACAGCATCAAAACTGGATGACAAGGTCTCGGGTCAAGTTGATAGTAGGATTGCCAGGAGCCTAAAATGACAAATTAATATTACTGAAGATTGTGGTTCAGTTTTTACCAGGAGACTTAGATTTAGAGAAACAACTGTTAATAATGCACTGCCAAAGCAGCAAGTCTTTTGAATCACTTACTGTCTAAACTGAGGTTTTAGCAGACCAGCAATCACTCCAGAAAGTAACTAGTCCTTCCATAAAACCAAAACATTTCAAATGTCATGTCACCTTTGGCCAAACTAGCTGCTTTTCTGTCTCAATGTTTACAAGAGGAGCTGCTGATAGCTGAAGTTGGAAGTGATTGGAATACTTAAAATCATTGATTTTGTGGTATCACCCATTTGGCACTATAATGTATATAGGGCACAGTATTTAACTTCTGTATGTAAAGATGAAAATATTTTGCATGAGCCAATTAAATGGCCACATTTTTGATATGGTGTGATGAACAATGTCTAATTTGGTGACTATTAAGTGCATACAAACTGCTGTAATTACAAAGATATGTACTCATTTAACATTTTATAGACACCACAGGATAACTTTTCTCTTACAGATTTGATGCAAACATAAATAAAACACATATGGCCAAACTTATGGTTACCTTCAGTAGGACAGTCGGCAACCTTAATCCCATGGCCGCACCCTTTGAGTGGAAAAGGTTCAGAAGCCTAGCAGAGTATTCGTCCAGCCTGGACACGAACTTTGATTCCAGATGCACTGTTGTAATTGAAACTCATCCTGGATCTATAAGACAAATGTTGAACTTGTAAACTATATTTGATATTCAAAACACCTGAAGCATGCTTTATGAGATGGCAGTAGGGATGCAAGTTATCAATTAATGAGTTACCGTATTTTCCAAACTATAAGTCGCAGTAGTTTTCATAGTGTGGCTAGTCCTGCTTCTTATAGTCCAGAGCGACTTATATATGTTTTTTTGAGTGTACTTGAATCTGGCGGAGTTACTAACCTCTCACCTCTCACATTAACAGCTGGTAGGTGGATGGAATCTCCTGGAGCAATTCTCCCAGGTTGGGGGTCACTGCCCCGAGTGATCCTATTACCACGGGGACCACTGTTACCTTCACCTTCCACATCCTCTCTAGCTCTTCTCTGAGCCCTTGGTATTTATCAAGCTTCTCGTATTCCTTCTTCTTGATGTTGCTGTCACTTGGTATTGCAACGTCTATGACTACGGCCTTCTTCCTGTGCTTGTCCATCACTACTATGTCCAGTTGGTTAGCCATCACCAGTTTGTCTGTCTGTATCTGGAAGTCCCACATGATCTTAGCTTGGTCATTCTCAACCACCCTTTGGGGCATGTTGTCATACTCGGAATAGATGTTCCTGTATACTATACCAGTCCCTTTGGTTATGGTTTTCCATGTATGCCCTGACTGCTAGTATCTTGCACCCTGCTGTTATGTGCTGGATTTATGCACAGCCGGCACCTGTGGTCTTGTCTGGTGTAGTAGACCCCAGCTCTATTGATCTTGTGCTTAGTTAGCTTTGTTTACTGTGCTGCCATGATTAGTGCCTCTGTACTGTCTTTCAGTTCAGCTTTGTCCAGCTATTGGTAGGATTTTTCAATATCAGCCACTTCTTCTATCTGCTGGTGGTAGATGCCATGCAGGGGCCTGTCCTTCTGTGATGGTACCTGTTCTTGTTCCTCCTCCTCTTCTTTCTCAGGTTTCTGTTGCCTGAGGTATTCACTAAGCTTTCTGATCTTTTTTCTGATGTACTCATGGATTTTTGTTGTTTCATCCAGTCCTCGGCCTCTTTCCTTCCACTAGCATACAGTTTTAGGGTGCTGAATTTGGGGTGAAACCCTCCATGCATGGTAAGGAGCCTTCTTGTCTTGATGTCAGTGGCTTCTGTCTCTACACTTCTTCAGTCTGAATGACATTCTGATGTCATTGCTGTAGATTCTATTGGAGTGGATCAGTGAATCAATGTCTCATTCATGCCTGGCATACAGCTTGATGTCGTCCATGTAGAGGAGGTGGCTGATATTTTCTCCATTCCATAATTGGTATTCTTAGCCAATCTTGTTCATGATCTGAGTGATGGGGTTCAAGCCTATGCAGAACAGCAGTGGGGACAGAGCATCTCCTCGATAAATCCAAGTCACTTGATGGTGACTTGTGCAGTTGGCTTGAAGCTGGCCTCTAGCGGTGTTTTCTACATCCCCAATGAATTCCTGATGAAGGCTCTGAGGGTCGTTTTGGTATTGATCCTAGAAGTTCTAGGCATTCTAGGATCCATGTGTGTGCTACTGAGTCATAGGCTTTCTTGTAGTCAAGGTGCACAGGTTGGTCAGTCTGGTCTTACAGTCTTGATTGAGTGCTCTGTCAGTAACCGGTGTTTTGCTCCTCTGGTGCTACTGCCAATTCCTTTCTGGGCACCGCTCATGATTTGTGCTATGATGTTTAACAGGAGCTTCAATGTTGTGCTGAGACAGGTTATTTGCTGGTAGGTGGAATCTTTTAGGGATCCTTGGGGATCAGGACTTTCCAGCCTTCAGTTAGTCATTCTGGCTGTGTCTCATCCATTAGTAGCTGGTTCATTTGTGCTGCCACCACAGTTAGCTTCTTTAGCCAGAAGGTGTGAATCATGTCAGGCCCTGGTGCTATGCAACTCTTCATTTATAACACCTTTTCTTGGATATCTGCCATTGTGATGGTTACTGGATTATGTTCAGGGAGGTTTCTGTGGTGTGCTATCCATTAGCCACTGAGCATTGCTTTTATTGCCGGAGAACATCTGGTTTATTCTCCTGGCTTCTATGTGTCTGGTATCTCTCTTCAAGTGGTTAGCCAAGTCAATGAGTCTTTGCTTGGCAGTTTCTAAGGCTTCAGCAATGGAAATCTTGTTGTACTTCTAAGGCACCCCCTTCTTCATCACACCTTTCTGCAGCTCTGATAGCTGTCTAACTTCCCTCTGTGCTGCCTTGATCTTAGCCTCTAGTTGTCTTTTCCATGGAGGACACTGCTCCTTGTGGCTTTTCATCTTGTAGACAAGCATCTCAAGGATCACTGCTGCCGTGGTATAGATCAGCTAGTTGGTTCAAGTGGTCAAAGTAGGGATTGTCCATAGTGCTGCATTCGCATCTTCTAGTAGACTTTCAGAGAGGACTTCACATAGTCTTTATATATATATATACATACAATATCAGTCAAAAGTTTGGACACACCTTCTAATGCAGTGCGGTTTTTTTTTGTTATTTAAACATTGTCTGCATTGTAGATTAATACTAAAGTCATCCAAACTGTGAAGAAATACACATGGAATTATTTAGTAAACAAAAAGTGTTAAACAAACCAGAATATATTTTACATTTTAGATTCTTCAAAGTAGGCACCTCTTGCTTAGATGACAGCTTTGCACATCTTGGCATTTTCTCAGTCAGCTTTATGAGGTAGTCACCTGGAAGGCTTTCAGTTAACAGCTGTGCCTGTCAAGAGTTCATTCCTTGAATTTCTTGTCCTCTTAATGTGTTTGAGACCATCAGTTGTGTTGTGAAGAGGTACAGTTGGTAGCCCTTTTTGAGTATTATTCTAATCCATATTATAGCAAGAACTACTAAACTAAGTAAAGAAAAACAATAGTCCATCATTACTTTAAGAAATGAAGGTCAGTCAATACAAAACATTTCAAGAACTTACAAGTATTCTCAAGTGCAGTCGCAAAGACCATCAAACATTATGATGAAACTGGCTCTCATCAGGACCACCCCAGGAAAGGAAGACCAAGAGTTCCCTCTGTTGCCCAGGATAAGTTCATCAGAGTTACCAGCCTCAGAAACCACAAGTTAACAGCACCCCAAGTAGCACACACATCCCAACATCAATTGTTCAGAGAAAAGGATCCAAGCCTATCCCAGCTGTCATAGGGTGAAATGCATGCAGAAAAGGTGAAGAGATGGTTCCTAAATGTGTAGTTCCCACCATGAAGTATGGAGGAGGAAGTGTGATGGTATGGGGGTGCTTTACTGGTGACACTGTTGGCGATTTATTCAAAATCCAAGACACACTTAACCAGCATGGCTACCACAGCATCCTGCAGTGACATCTGATTTGCACTTAGTGGGACCATCATTTTTTTTATCCAACAGGGCAATGACCCCAAAGACACCTCCAGGCTCTGTAAGGGCTATTTGACCAAGAAAGAGGTTGATGGAGTGCTGCGTCAGATGACCCGGCCTCCACAATCACCTGATCTAAACCCAGCTGAGATGGTTGGGATGAGCTGGACCGCAGAGTGAAGGCAAAGCAGCCAACAAGTGCTCAGCACCTCTGGGAACTCCTTCAAGACTGTTGGAAAACCATTTCAGGTGATGACCTCACGAAGCCGATTGAGGGAATGCCAAGAGTGCAAAGCTGTAATCAAAGCAAAAGGAGCCGACTTTGAAGAATCTAAAACAGATTTTGGTTTTTTAACACTTTTAAGTTTACTACATGATTCCTTATGTGTTCCTTCATAGTCTGGATGACTTCAGTATTAATTTACAATGTAGGAAAAAAAGAAAAACATTGAATGAGAAGGTGTGTCCAAACCTTTGCCCGGTACTTTATGTTAACCATTTTCTTCTCTGATAATAGGGAGGTGACAGCATCCTATACCCTACAGTTAACCTCTGTTCCACATGTTATTCCTCAGACATATGAAACTCTACAGTGAGGCAGCGGCCCTGGCAAACATCACTGTGGCTAAGCATGATGTGACCTACGACCCCGATGCCAGCTGGCTGAAGTTCCACCTGGGAATAAACCGCTATGCTTTGTACTCCCGGGACGACCATGCTATCCTTCGACTCATCAAGGACATGCAGAGCATGACAGTTGTCAGTTCAGGTGAAGGCCAGATGGGGTTTGGGGCGTTTAGCTCAATCAGCTCAGGGAAGCAGTATCTTCTCCTGCGCTTGTTCCCATCTTTTTGCTGTACTGTGATATTGCTCACGGGGTCTAATTTTGTGAATTGAGTGAAATTACATTTAGCACTTACAGTATAATTCAATAAATGCACTGTAAAAAAAAAAAAAAAAAAGATCCTAGCATTGTTAAGCTTCCATGCAGCACAGCACTGTAATGTTTTCACACTAAGGACTGTGCAACTAGTGTTTGATGCAAATGGCAAATCTAGCACCCATTACTTTCCTGGAATTTTACAGGTGCATTCCTTACACCGAGCGTGCTAATTTATTAGCTAACAAGCTCATTGTCTTACAGATTACACTCAAGATGAGAAAGCCCTAAAAGGAGCATGTGATTGCACCCAAGGTATGGTCATGTCATCACCGCCTCTAATAAGACTTTTATCCCTTCGGGGCCATTGGGCTTTTATTTTCTTTACCTCATATCTCATGTTGTGCAACTCTGCGTTTCATGCACAGTTGGAGTAACAGCATGAGTTTGATTTCTCACTGGCCTCTTTGTTTCTCTTTTTGTTTCCCTTCCTCTCTCGCTCACTGTCTCTTTGCTGTTTGGCGGTACCATCAGAGACAAACACACTGCTGCCTTTGTGATAGTGAGGATTTTGTTTTGCTTTTGTCTTTCTGTATAAGACACTTGCTCCGGGGCAAATAGAACTCAGGCATTAGTCTGCTCTCAGAGGCAGAGCTCTTAATTAAATGCTTGATGTCTGCATGCTTCGAGGGAAGCCAGCGTTTCTTACCACCTACGCTGCCATCTCCTACTTCACTTCGGAGCAGCACGCAAACCAAAGCTATGGATGGATAATTGAAAGTTAGTGACATGCCAAACAATAGATGCTACTTAGCTGTTGGCTAGGTAAAATTGAGGCTTGCAAATTGACAGAATACGCAAGTAGAGGCTGTAAAAGCGTCACATGTAGAAATAGAAACATTAAGGAGGGCAAATGGCTCATTAATGGTTTTATATGCTAGATTTTTCTCCCAGCACTGTTTCTTCTCTCTGTCTTACCCACCAATACAGATGAGGTTAGTTAAACTCCATGTTTTTGTCTTGTCTGGTCCCTCACCAGCATCCCTGCACAGTGAAGTGGGTGACCGCACAAACATCACTCGCTGCCAAGAAGAAATAAGCAACAAAACATTCGGTCCTTCGCTGTTTAAATTTAACCTTCTCATTACTTCAGTAACCAAAGAGCTGTTTGTGCCAGTTTGATCCCCTTTGAGTCATTTCCAGAAATCTTTTGATTGTAAACCTTGCATGATTGTCAGCTAATAAGACCCTAGAGTTTCACAGAGAGCTGCAGGGGGAGGTGTGTGTGTGTGTGTGTGTGTGTGCGCTTGTGTGGCTGATCTGGACTACCGCTGTGACATAATATACAGCCAGTCAGAGAGAGAGTCCAGGCTGCATCCAATTACTTTATCACATGGAAGAGGCTAGACAATATTTCACATTTTGCAGTGTCCTCGGGGGATTTAACCTAAAATCTTATGACTCACTTTGCACGCTGCTCGGTGTTTACTTTTGCCAGGCTAACATCTGGGCCAAAAAGTTGAGCTCAGCGTGGAGTTGAAGTCATGTAAAGGAAATGTTGTGGTACAGAAATTGGCTTAATCTGCACTCTCCTGCACCATAAGACATCATGCGTCTGTGTCTCTCCTACAGTGGTGAAACCCAGCGGACATCACCTGAAGCTGGCTCTGAAAATGCACAACTACGCCAAAGCCATGTTTAAACCAATGAGGTGAGAGAAGCTTAGATCTAGTAAGTTACTTTCAATTGATGAAATCAAACAAAACATGAAATGCTGCATTAGGTTACACAACATGATATTACAGTACACAGGCTGTGTCATGTCCTGTGTGAATTTATTCCATTCAAAACCCTCCAGCAGGCCATCTGTAATGTCTTGATTATATGCTGCAGAGTGCTGGAACTGACAGCTTAATCGCTCTGTGTGTGTGTGTGTGTGTGTGTGTGTGTGTGTGTGTGTGTGTGT
>JAVDPK010000214.1:109488-122252 GCA_034780415.1 Cichlasoma orientale
TCACCATGAGGTACCATAGTAAAACCATAGTTACTGCATAAAAAACATAGGAAACCATAGTGGATTTTCGTAAGGGATCATCTACAATTAAAACTTGATTTTAAAAATACCTTTAGTGTAAAGTGCATTTATACTGTGGGTAACTTTTGATTGATTTGAACACAAAGTTCTGAGAGGGCAGCGAGGATATGCAGTGTCTGACATTTTAGTGCATCACACTGACATCTACGTACATGATTCCTCTTCAGAGCAGCCTGTTGACAGGTAAATACACCTGGAAGCACCAGTGGAAGGGAAACTGTGACTGCACTTAACTTTCTAACCTTAGTATGGACTAAAATAGCATAAGACATGGAATAGTAATTATGGTTGGAATCACCAGGGGAGCGATGACTGAGTAGCTAAAGCCAAAAGTCTAAGACCCTGGACATCTGCTTTGAAAGACAAAAGAAAAAATTAAAACTTTTCTTTTCAGTCCATATGGCCAATTAGAAGAGAAATCCTTAGTGAGTTTGGCCTTAATTATTTCTCTACCTCTCACAATGAATGGAATCATTTTACCGTAAAGGACTTTTAATCAAGGAAAAAAAAAAAAGTCATATTACAGCTACTCATGGATATTGTGTAGAAAAGTTTGCAAGTGCAGATGTGCTTAAGCGCACCTTGCTATAGGCAGGTTTGAGGTAAAACAACGCAAAACACACATCCACTTATTGTGAAATCATCTGTGGGAATGTATTATGAATGAACAAATTCACTGTCAAATGCATCCCCTTCGGGTAGTTTACAAAGCAGCCTCTTGATGTGAATAAATGATTCTGGTTACCACGATTGAAATCTGCAGAAGAGAAAGGCCTGCAGCGAGCATGCATTTAGTTATTCCTCTATATAACAAGCCAGCAACTCGCTGTAACTCCTCGGGGACTGTACCATATCAAACACTTCCAGAAAGTACACACAGGTATGCCTACTCAGAGGTTTATGAAGCCATAAGCCTGATATTCATAGATTACAAGCATTCTTTCTTATCTACCCTAGCTCTTCTGAATTTCATTTTGCTGTGGTCTTTATTAGCGTATCAGCACTTATTTGGTGTGAAATGCAAAAGTGCCCAGAGAGCCGAGTTTTATGTTACCAACTCTGCAAACTGAAAGTCTCATAGGTTTGCCAATTGTTTTGAGGAATCAGATTTAGAAGTCAAATGACTTTTAAACTTATTACATTCCAAATCCTTTCTGAGGGAAATCTCAACAAGAACTACCTTCCATATATATACATATATATATATATAAAACCGATTCCCCCTGCTCTGTTATTGGACAGTAATTAAGATTTTGTCTTTAAGTAAATGTTATTTTTTTTACTACCAGCTGTTTGCCTCTTTCTATTTAGCCTTTCAGTGTCTTCATGAGATTTTTATCCAAGTCTGTTCTATTCTTTCACCGGTCCTGCTAGTGTCCTTGAATGAGAGCTGCTTGTA
The DNA here is from genome assembly GCA_034780415.1 of Cichlasoma orientale. Classification (NCBI taxonomy): domain Eukaryota; kingdom Metazoa; phylum Chordata; class Actinopteri; order Cichliformes; family Cichlidae; genus Cichlasoma; species Cichlasoma orientale. The sequence continues at coordinate 110,969 of JAVDPK010000214.1, forward strand.
TGAATGAGGCATGTCATTTAAGAGATAAAGAGCGAGAGGAGAGACATTTAACCTCCCGTTCTTCTCGTCTTTTTGCAGACTAACCTCACGCGCTGTAGGTCTCAACTTGCTCAGTCTGAAATGTAATGCTCTGTGCATAGCAATGGCCTCGTCTTCAGATGCTTTTGGCCCATGCAATCCCTCTCAGTCATTCTTCATTACACAAGAGATGGAGAGGCTCATCCTATCCCATATTGCTCTGACTCCTTTACCAGCACCGGTATTTAGATGGTCTCATCTCTCTCGCTTTCTCTCTGGCTTTCATCATGAAAAGGTGTTTCAGCTTGGAACACGCATCTAAGCTCTTTTTATTTTCTTTCTGTAGTAATCAGCTAAAAGAAGAGAGAAGAGGGAAAAGAATTTTATTCTGCCAAAGTGTGTGCTTGTGTGGGGTCAAACCGTGGCAAGATGTTTATTCAAGGGATTTGGTGCTATTCAATGTTTCCCTTTTTTCTCAACAAATCACAGGAAAAGAACAACAAAAACGTGTTCATCTCTCAGAACTCTCTGTTTTCCTCTCCTATTTACAGCTGCAACACTGAGTGTGTGTGACCGACTCAAATGAAACTACTGCGTCCATGTTCATAGTAATGCACTAGTACATCACCCACTGTAGTTGCATGGTTCATTTATGTGTTTTGGAGTACAGTGGAGGTTTATATCAAAGACCATGACAATATTAAAGTCATTATCTATGGTATCAATCCTGCTTGGTAAAAAAAGTAAAGAAAAATGTCCACACTTCACATTGATTGTCTTTGTGGCTAGCTCTAGCGCTGCATTTTGAAAGGCAGAGTGTCAAGTCACCCAGTCCATTTGCATAAAGTTGGAAGTCTAGGCCACATTATGCTAATCAGAGACATCCAGTGCGATGTAACTCCTCTGAAAACCTGAGAAAAACTCGTTGTTCAGCACCAGCATGGCTTATTTCTTGCCTCAAATGTTTTCTGAAATTTTTTTTGCTGGAGATGCAAAAAAAATATGAAAGTGATTCACCATGTTGGTTTTGATTTGAAGTCAAGGAGCAGACAGTCCACACGCGGGGTTTGTCCAACCAGCTGCGGCTCGGTGTAGGAGAGGGAGAGGACCTGTCAATCATTCATCGTCACTTTCTAATGGCCTGCCCACCAAGCATCACATAAAGATAGATATAGCAGCCACGGTTTCTCCTACGTATGCTTTCTGGTCTCTGCATTTTGAAGGTTCAGTGTTAGCATTTTCTCATGTTAACATTTAAAGTTTCCATGTTTAGACCAAAGGGGGAAGTGCTAAGTTATAAGCTAGCAAGCTCAGCTAGCAAACCGCATCCATGAACTGTATGGGTGCAATAATAATCTTATCTAATAATCAAATAATTCTATTAAAAATGTTCCAAAAACATGGTCACGCTTCAGATCAGTGACTGGTTTACAGTGGCCATCAAAGCAACTACACCCATAACTTTAAGGCGTAGATCATACTCTGTCATGGACAGCTGGAGACCTGATGGCTGAGTAGTTTTTCATGCTGTACCTCTTTGAGGTCTCCTGCCTGGGGCACATGCATAGTTGGTGCACTGTAATGTAAATTCTCCACAGACGAGTCCGTGAGTTCACAAAAAAGCAGGCAGGCATGCAAACATTCACACAGACCCTCGCGCTCACCATCTGATGCCGAAATATACGCCACTCGAACCCTAGCAGACTCGTGTGACATGGGCGATTTAATTCCGGCTTAAGTTTTAACAAAATCAGCAGTTAAAAAATAGATTTTTGAAAAAATCCCTGTGTGTTATTATGAAAGGGAAAATAGTTATAGAGACAAAACCATTTTTTAGCAGGCTGTAAGCACAGAGTTTTATGCTGTAAAGTTTGCTATTTTAACATGGAAGTCTGTGAGATTGATTTGGCAGATCTTTATGCCCCATGCCCTTCCTGACGCATTCCCCAAGGGATTTCTGGGAGGAGACACAAATCCTTTGGGGGCTGTGTCAGGAAGGGCATCGAGCATAAAAATGTGCCAAATCAAACATGCGGAGCTACCTGCTGTGAGACCCTTTGCGAATGAGGGAGCGGTCAATAGTAGCTTTAGTCTTTGGAGATTGATGCACTTTTGGAGCCAGCCTCAAGTGGCCATTCGAGGAATTGCATTTTTTGATTTTTTTCCATTTCCATGTTGGCTCCAGGAGATTTTTCTCCTCCTCCTCAGAAATGTGCCTCAGAAACCTTCAAAGGAGGAGCAGCTCTTCTCTGAGCTCTCTAACATCAGCATACTTATTTACTTACAAAGGCAATCTTAACACGATAACCTTTGCAGGCACCATATTGAACGTTCAATGTGCTAGTTTAGTGTGTTAGCATGTTAACACTTGCTAATAAGCAATGAACAGGAAGTACTGCTGAAGTTCATGGGAATGTCTAAATATTTGGTCATGCAATTTGAGCAAGCTGAATTTTGCCCTCATTGTGGCATTAGATAATAAGTTAATCAATAAACAATCAAAAAAAGATTACTGAATTTCATGCCAATGCATTTGATACTTAATGGGATATATTACTGTAATTGACCAACCTATATGCTACTTCCAAAAGAGCTGGGATGTAAAGTATAAATTAAAACAGAACATGATGATTTACAAATCATCCTTCTTGCCTCATTTTTTATGAGAAAGGATTGTAAAACATTAATTTTACTGAGCAGATGGTGTTTCCTTTAAAAGTCACTTTTTTTGTAAAAAATTTTGAAAGTGCACCAACACTTTGATAGGTTTGCTGAGCAGGAGCGAAAAATGTTGCAGACAACCCATGACCACCCATGCTGATGTGAAAACGCACATCTTTTAATACAGTTTCAAACAGCAGCGTGTTGTGTTGCAGTTTAGTTTCCATGAATATGACAACTCTCTATGCAGAACATACTTTATACAACTTTAAATAGAAAAGCACCATTGAATGAAGTGATTCCATGTGAAAAGCAGAAGTGGGTGTTATGCTTTGATTTGAGACAGCTGTCTTAGGACGTTTTCTGAGATTGTTTTACTTCTGTTTTTCAGACCCAAATTGTCACCTGAGGTGGAATTAGATGAATTCAAGTGTAATTGGTGATTCAATTTTCAACCTAATCTTCTCACAAGCCTTTGAACAAACTGTGAAAATAAAATGCTGGTGACAACCCCTCATACATTTATGCAATAGATCAAATATTAGGGTATTACAACAAGTTGACACATGTGCCGCAGCCTCCCTGAAGTCACAACACAATATTCATCTCTTACAGCTATAAATGGATCTGCAAAGTGTCTGTTATTGTTTGATAAGTCCCACCATGAAGAGATTTAGGTGTGCTGTCTGACACTGACGTTGGATTAGGGCTGAACTTGTGCTGGAGTGACTAAATTGCACATCACTTTTTAGCCTGAAACAGTTGAAAAGCTGGAAAAACAAACAAACAAACAAACAAGAAAAACCAACTTCATGCTCCAGAGCGTTTCCCTCAAAATTAACCGCACCTTTTCACATGACCGTCCTCCCTCCGTATGCATTTTCAAAGTGTGACAGCTGGATTGCAGTTGTTTTAGCTTGCTCAGTTGGACGACTGCTATTTCGAACAGCTTTTTTTTTTTTTTTTTTGTTATTCTGGTGCTGGCAGTCAGTGCTGCCTGGTTTGATAAATAACCCTTAAGCGCTTTCCACCCACTACCCCAATCCAAGAATATGTACATTTCTGCAGTCCCTTGCTTGCATTTGATAAGACAGCAAGTGGTGAATATTCCTCCCAGTGACGAAGACCATCAGCTCTCTGCTGCTGGTTTTGGGATCAGATACAAAGAGGCCAGTGGGAATTCAGTGGCAGATGGTTTTAAACAAGAACTGGGTGGTAAGCTTTGGTTGACAGCCCCTCAGTGCCACCCTCCCCTATACCTTCTAGTTCTCAGTGATGGCTTAATGGTGTCAACAGGAGAGATAGGGTCCTGACTCTTTTATCTGGAAAAAATCTTAGACCCATCACCTTCTCTGTTTGCAGTAATTGCAGGAGCAGTGTGGACTCTGTGGGGTGAAAAAGGCAAAGTAAAAGCTAAATCAAAAGGCTCAGCTTCAATCCACTTGACCGAGTGGGTCAACGGAAATAAATGACTTTCCTTTGACCGCCTGTACATCCATCTCTTCAGTGTCACCACTGTCAAGGACACTGGGGCCTGTCTCTGCTGCACTCCTGCTCTGATAAAATGAAAACAGACTGGATGTTAAGAAAAATGCAGTTGGTCTTTTGTCGGCTCTCTTATCAATGAGAAACTATCTATGGCAGCCGGCACCCTGATCACCTCCAGCAATGCATGAGAGAATGTGCCAGATGTGTGAACACACACACACACACACAAAGTGGGATTCCTCTACATTTAGGATCTGTATCGACACATCTGGTGCGCTCAAGTTTGAGGATCCTTTAGTGTGCACATGTGTGTCCACAGACAGTGTGGATCCACTCCACTCCCCACCTGAGAAATAGAGGGAAGGAGGTGGTATTGGCACAGGCAGACGTGGCAAGTGGCAAAGCAGATGGCTCTCTGCTTACAATCGTTTCCTCTCCCACAATGCTTCAGGAGCGCAGCGCACGGAGCACATACTACACTCTGTCTCCCCATGGGAAGAAAGTAGCTACAGGGTGCTCATTTTTAAGGAACAAACAAGCCCAAGCACTGTGCAGAAGCCCTAATTGTTTACCAGATACCCAGTTCCACTTGTATTTTTTTGAAGCATTAAAAAGCACACATCAGAAAAAGCAGCATTTGCATGTAGTGTTGATGCAGCAGATGATACCTTTCCTTCGTGTTAAGCCACCTACCTCGTTAGCCACCTTGCAGCCGGTGCCAATGAACTGGACGACAAATCCAATTGGAGCTTTTCATGATGTTCCCCTTCTTCCTGGCTCCCACAGTACTCTATTCTTTTCATTGGCTGCCCAGGCACCAGATGGAGCCCGTCGTCTCTGCTCCACCCCGGGGCTCTTTCTCTCCTTTTGCGTAGGTAGAGCGAGACCTGTTTACACTGCTGCAGCCAATACACACTCAGGGATACTTTACCTCTTTCTTTTCATATCTTTAAAATGCCCTTGTGGTCATATAGTGATCTGTTCTAATTGTTCTGAAATCATGGGAATGTTATTATACTTGCTTACTTTAATAAAGCCCCAAATTTCTTTTATTATCACCACAGCAATTTTCTGACACTCTTCTTGAATGTAGCAAATACCTCCCCTCTTTTTTGTGGTCATCATAATGCCTCAGAAACTTCCATCCAAGGTTACCTCAAAGCCTGATGGCAGAAAAGCTGCAAAACAGAACAATGTTCATTAAAGCTGTGCATTTGCTTTGTGCTTCATACAGCAACAACACTGCAAATAACAGATGGTGGTCATCTGGTTTGGAAATGTGAAATCATCTGCTGCCCTACTTCTCCTGGATGCTACAGAATATCAGAGACTCTCCACATTCCCTGATACATACCCACGTTTGTTACATTTAATACACAGCAAAATATTGATATTACAAACAATGCATAGAAACTACCTGGATATTAGATATGAGCAAGCAAAGGACGGTATAGTGCAGAGACTGAAGTATAAAAAGAAGCCTGCACAGCGCAATCTGGATCTTTTCAGATGCTCATCTGGCAGTCTGACACTCCCTTTCACTGTCTGTAGATGGCAGAGAAGAACATATATCTGACTTTTGGCCATTTCCACACAGCTGATAACCGAACAGAGCTGATTCAATCTCATTCAAAATGGTGGAAATTATAATAAAATGACAAAGTTTTTTCAATCTAAGCTGGTGCTATCTGAAAAAAGATAAACCCCATGAGGATTTTCCGCCCTTACTTAAGGCAGCCATCATTCAGTGTAATAGGTAAAAGCCAAAGTACTGCTGAGGACAGCAACCTGCCATCCATCACCATTTTACCAACACTTGTATGATTACACAAGCTGTCATTGACTAACATAAATCAAGAACTAAACCCTCGAGGTTATAGAATAAATCAGCAAACATTAGCAAGGCCTCTCCATTTTTCAGATAATGAAGACAGGTTTATAATCATCTCACATTCAACCCAATATAAAACCCCATGGTAAATAAACCATCGTTTTTCATGTGCTCACTAACTTACCTCGTGATGCGCCTGAGCTCTAAATAATCGTTCCATGTGTGCACATCGATATATTTCACCACAGACAGGTCAAAAGGCATTATCCATGCCTTCTGCTGCAGCCAAGAAGAGGAGCTGCTGCAGGTGTTTGTCTGTGTGAGTGGGTGTGCACGGCGCATCTGTGTAGGTGCAAGCCTACATGTGTCTGTGTGTGAAATATAACAGCTTTGACTGGCACGGCACCGCAGCGATGTAATTGGCTTTTGGAGAGAGGTAAACAGGACTGCAGCCACGTGGAGGGCAGCTGAAGATTGACCTTCAGAAAAGCGAACGAAAGGAACGGACCGGTGGCTGCCTTGGGCACAGTGTTGCTCTAGCCATCATCTGACAGCAGCTTCGACACGGTTCCTGTTATTTTTACTTTTTTTTTCTATCGGTGGGAAGGCATAGAGGGGTTATGATAATCAGATCCAGGCTTCAATATCCTCATTACTCATACAGAGCACCTTGTAAGGAGGACACCTTCCTCAAGGATGACTGGGTTCCTCATGTGATCAGGGTCATCCATGTTTCTCCCTCTGATAAGGCTGGGCAGTGGCAGTGTCTCTTGACTGCGGCGGTGCACTCTGGTGCTGGAAGTGTGATTACTACACATCTGCAGAGGTGAAAGCAAGACACCCACTGAGAGCTTCTAAAAGGTGTCGAAGGGAGGGTGACGGTGTTGTATGAGCTTTCAGCCAGGGATTTTTGCCTTCCTAACCGAGGGGAGAGACCTCACTCTCTGTGGCTGCTGGCACACGGACGATGACAGGCTATTTGTTGAACTAATTACTCAGTGCATATTATAACATGGCTTTATGTGTGTTTGTGTTATAAATCAAAATGCTTGGCTTTGCAAACTCTAGAATATTTAAACACATATGGAGTTGGATTATGCAGTTTTACCCCCGCTCTTTTTCTTTCTCACACACATATACACACAGTCCTCACTCCATTGCCATCTGCTTGTATATACAGTATTAATGGGAGCCAATAATGGCCCTATGCTTGGTTTACAGTGGCAGTTTATGATGGATGGTAGAGAGCTTAATTGGGAATAACGAGCCTGTTATTGGGACATCATTCGCTTACCAGGTGGATGAAATGGGCACACGCTCTAAGCACACCCCCTAATGCAGTGGTTCTCATAGAAAAGATGAAAGCACAGGATAAAGCGGTGTTACTGAAAAGATGATTGTATCACAGTTATAAATGTTGCCATCTACAGTACCCCTTTTCTTTCCTATCTTAGACATAAAGTTTTGATAAATACAGAGAGCAGTGGAGTACGCTTGATTAGCTCCAGCTAAGATGGCCGGTCCTGTACACTGATGACTTTGTTCCACTCAATCTTAATTAGCAAGTGGAGAGGCTTCCGTAGGTTTGATGAGGTCAAAGTCATTCATTTTCCAGCTCAGTGGGGAACCTCACTCACGTCTCCCTTTTGTATTGACACTTTGGGATAATCATATCGGTGACCTCTCTCTTGCTGAACTACACCTCTGCCTCTCACCGAGCAGCACGGCGGCTGGTCTCGCTCGAGCTGCGAGGGAATCAACGCCCTCCTCTGCTTCTGCCGAAGAGAGACGGAGACAATCAATCCACTTCAAGGTTTCTACTGAAAGAAAAGGGGGAGTTTGGGGGGGGGGGGGTTGCCTAATGCCGCTGCTGACAGATAAAGGTGTTGGTTACAGCAACAATTAACCTGCATCTCTTTTCGTTACAAACGCATCAGCCATGACATACTGATTTCTAGGGTAAAAAATGGCAGCCAGGGCTTACAGAGCACAAAGCACTGCGCCTTTATGTTATACAGTAATTAACGTTCCCCTGTGTTCAGAAACACAAGAAAAGGGATTCACTGTTAGCACTAAAAAGAATATGGGTCTTTTAATAGTAGTAGACCATATACACTAAGCACACACAGTGTTGACTCAAAAAATTACATTTGCGACATTTGCTGCTAGCTACTAAGGCTGTGCCATATTATACCGTCCATGATAAATAATACTGCTATAGATTTTTTAGTGTCATCTCACAATATCAATGATATAATGATGCAATACCTTTACTACCTTTCTGCTAAAGGTGGCTTGACTTGTTTGCTATGAAGGCACACAAGCAGAAATACAAGCAGATAGTGATGAGAGACCCAAAAGTAAGCACATGACTTGCTGGTGACTCACTAGCTGCATTTCATTTGACAGGAAGAGCAAATGCTGCATGGACATTACTGAAGCTGTGAAGGAGGGCTTTAAATAACTGGTCGAAAAGCTCAACTCAAAATACAGTTCAATTAAATTTTATTTATATAGCGCCAAATCACAACAGTCACCTCAAGGCTCAAGGTAAAGACCCTACAATAATTACAGAGAAAACCCAACAGTCAACGCGACCCCCTATGAGCAAGCACTTGGTGACAGTGGGAAGGAAAAACTCCCTTTTAACAGGAAGAAACCTCCAACAGAACTCAGCTCAGGGAGGGGCAGTCATCTGCTGTGATACTGCATCCCAGGTCGAAAATTTTTTCAATTTAAATTTTATTATGTGACAACATTACTTCACCCTGTAACACACACACACACACACACACACACACACACACACACAGACACACACACACACACACACACACACACTGCAGATTAAGATCTGGAAAGTGTTGAACTTGCATTAGGTTGCTGTACGATTAGGTGTTTGATTTGACTGATATTTGTTCAACTTTGATGTCAAGATAGTTTTTCCTTGAACCTCAGTGAGTGCCTTTCTCACTTCCTCCTTGGACATTATTGTTTCAGTTTTTATCAGCCACACTTTGTCCTGGTTTTTGGACTTCTTTCTCCACTTCACCTTGAGGTAAACATGTTTCCTTGTTCAGAAAAATGGGGGAGTGGCAGTATGTGACTGCAGGTAGCGAGCATGAGCCTTTTGATTTAAAGTGATTCTTAATATATGCATGGTGATAAGAACAAAACTGAACATGTTTAATAAACCAGATGGAAATTTTCTGTGTGCGTTTATTTTTGATGCACTTATATGGACATAATAGAGAATGAGATCTAGTGACAGCAGGATTGTCTCATGAATACGGCTCTTGATTTAAGCACAGAAGCCCCACCACACGAGGGATGGCTGATCAAAAGAAGGTGGGCTTTAAGGGAGGGCACCCAAAATAGCTTGTTTCAGACTGATGATGAACTAAGGGGCTACATTAAGTATGAAATAAATAATTATTATTTTGAACAGTTGTTCATCCACACCTGCTAGAGTCCGAGAATAAAAATATGACATTGGATGTGAGCAAAATAGACCCCCTTTATGTTTCTTTAAAAACAACAACAACAACAACAAAAAAACATGCCAGATAAAGGAGAAAGGCAGTGTTGACCTGAATTAATTTAACCAGTAACTTATGTGCCACCACATCTTTCCTCCCAATGCAGATTTCTTGCTCTGCCAATTTGGAAACAATACAGCTGCATCCGCGGACACGAATGAATCTGCATAATTTTGTGGCAAGATAAAATTTCAAAGGTATTTGGTATTTTACTTTAGGCCGAGTAGCAGGCAGTGAACACGGTCCAGCGGCTAAATTGTATATGCATTCTACAAACTTCCATGACATGTTGGGAGGTCAGTTTGAACAATTTCAGCTTAAATTTTACAGTATGCATTTATTTTACTTTACCCTAGAAATAAACTAATCTGGAGAGTTGCTTTCAGCTTATTGATGTTTTAATGAACCTCTTGTTTCCCCTTACTTTTTAGCAATGTTTCAGCAATAAAATCTATACTAAAGTACACTATAGCTTTCTTTTATGATGATCTGTGCAGTTATGATATTTCAAATCTCTCCTGTGATGATAGCATATGAGAGAAGCCCATCCTTATATGACTCCAATATGTAGTTTAGTCAGATGATATGGGTAGGCTTTCAACCAGTAATGCCACCATCTCAGTTTCTCTTTCCATCAAAGCTGCCCCCCCCCCCCACCCCCCGGACAGGCACAGACCTGTTTTTGTCCCTTTAAGAACTGATATGTACAGGCAACACTCAGGAGCTTACTCTTGATACTTTTTGTCCAGTTTGGTGCAGGAATAAGCTAGTCTCTTAAAAAGCACTTCAAGCAACCTGTTGCCCAGGCTGTGTAGGTTGGAGAATCTTGCTGGAGCTTGCCACAATAAAGGCATAAAAAGGAGTGCATACTTCTTGTATGTTATAAACAACTGCAGGGTGTTTCGAGATAGCATTGTCTAAGGAAATAAATCTTGGCTCCAAGATATTGCATTGCCGGATAGTCATAGTCTCTCTTACTCTTCCTCTTTTTTCTACTCTGTTGCTATTTGTGCCTTGACTTTGTTCGGGGATCTGTATTGGATGCAGCTAATAGGTGAATGGGACAGATTTTATAGGGTTTGCTAATGTTTCTGCAGCCATCTCACCCCCTTTTTGTTCTTACCAGACAAACCTGGTGGTGTACTGGTGGCAGATCCCTTTCTACTTCCACTTTGCGTGTGCACTTTAACCTCAGTTGCTCATGTGTGGCTTTGCTGTGGGAGGGTCACAGCACAAGTGTAAACGAATAGGTGCGTCCTTGCTTGTCAGGGATTGTATGTGTTTTTCTTATGCTGTAAAATCACTCTAACCCTGATTTCTGTATTCAGTATGTCTGTATTATTATTATATTGACTGACTACCTAAAATTAAAGCTTGGCTTGCAAACTCATATGGTCATATGCTGTAGATGAATTGTGGGTATGTAATGGGCTTTATGGTGAACTTTTAAATGTCAGTGATTCCAAATCAGACTGATTAAGACATTCAGATTGAGAGACTGACTGAACACACACAAAAAAGAAAAAAAAAAGCAGAAGTAGCATATGTTTTTGAATGTGAGTATTTACAATAATGACTTATTTGATTTGTCTCTTTCTTTTACTTGACAGTCAAAGCAACATGCTGTCTTGAAGAGAGCAATTTGCGGGAAGTGGTTTCTTTAACCGCACGAATTCTCGCTGTACACACAAAACCTCACAGTGGCTTTTCTCTCTCTCTCTCTCTCTCTCTCTCTCTCTCTCTCTCT
>JAVDPK010000214.1:122352-133825 GCA_034780415.1 Cichlasoma orientale
CACACACACACACACACACACACACACACACACACACACACACACACACACACACACACACACACACACCACTGCAGTCCTATATCTCTATCTTGCATTACCAAAAGACTTCTGGACACTCCTGGGCAGACGTCTCCCCTAGAGGCTACTCTGTGCATAGGGACGACTTGATGGAGTGGTGCAGGATGGTGGTAAGACAGGCTGCACGGCCAGGGGGACTTGGACTGTGACATATTACCTTTGGAGAGCAGCAGCAGGGCCACTCACAAGAAACCTATTAGCAGAAGCATCTGCAGCCAATACATACACAACTCAGCTGCATGTAAAAGCTACCACTGTACAATTTCTGGCAGCATGCATAAGCATAAACAAGCACTCCTCCAGAATATTCACAAACTTCCACCACTGTGTGCACAAAGAGTGATGTGAAATTGTGCGCAATCATACGACCAAGCGCTTACAATATTTAATATTTCTGATTTTTACTGGTGAGGACCACAACCCAAACTGCAAATGGAAGCTCATTTATTGACTGGGCTAATTCACAGAAGCAATGAGATAGCCCAAAGGCTACGGTTTGGGTTCTCATTGAGGATCGACGGCAGCTCCCGGGCCTGACAGATCACCCTGACAAACAGAGAGAAAGGAGAGGCAGCAAGGGTGGAGCAAGGAAACAGGAACTAATGGGTGTGTGCGGCAATTTTGGTCAAATTATCTCCAATAAAATGTTATATATTTTTGTTGGCTTGTGCACTCATGTTATCACAAAGGTTTGTCTGCACACCCTTTTACAGTAGGTTATAGCTTAGCTGACCAAAGGTAACAACCACCTTATAAGTGGCAGTAAATATATTTTATTTATATGTTGTCTTCTTTATCTCTTGGCTGGAAGCTCTAACTTCCTGGAGTGTGTACTTCTGCATGCATTCACATATTTGGCTGCACATGGTTAACTGAACTTATAATCTGCCACGTCAACAACAGTATGGCTCTATTAATAACAGACAACAATCCTCATATGTTGATTCCCCGAGCCTGCTAGCTTCTGACTCTAAGACCAGAGTGCACTGTGTGAGCTACACATATGTACATACATCCCTAGAACATCAAAGCAGATTAGCATGTGTTCATCTCGCACTATAAGGAATTAGATCCAGGGATTTGTGAATTATGTGAACTTCAAAATCACTGCAGTGATACGGTAATCCAAAATCCAAATAGAACTGCTAAGGAATGTGAATGAAAATAGTGCGCTTGAAGTAATTATTACAGAGGACAATGCTGTTGTGCTTCCGTACTTATACGGAATGGAGAGAAAAAAAAAACATGTTTGGCTGCCCTCATGTGGATTTGACAACAGCAATGGATTACCATAAATTTGTTTTATAGGAACATATTAGGAGTCGAAGAATGTAAAAAAGAGATTATTACAATCTCTGGGTGTCAGGGGATTTCTCCCGTCACTGTTTCTTTCTTTTTTCTCCAACGATACGAAGAAGGAATGGAAGTGAGGGCAGGAGAGGGATTCTCTGCTGAAGTAGGCGTTCTCTTTTCTGAATAGCAGATAATATCACACAGTGGTAAAATGTGCCGAATGGGGGCAGGACGATTGTCGTGGCAGAGCTGCCTTCCTCATGTACTGCTGTCTGAAAATAGTTTTAGATCAGATTTGTTACAGAACATCCTTTTAAAGGGAAATTTACTTCTAAAACTACCTAACCGGTAGTGTTTTAGGTGAAATTAGCATTTCAATCATCACATATATGATTAATAGTAAAGTCAAAAGAGCCATAAAAATGTAACCCCATTAACTAGACACTTTTTTTTTTGATTCTTGTTTAAAGCCAGGTTAGTTCTTTTGCTAGGTCTCCTTTCACCTCTACCATCAACTAGAACATGTCTCCTACCTGTATATAACATACATGGTACGGCGATATATTTATGGAAAAGATGGGAGTGGGTTTGGTGAGATAAACAGCTGGTGTCACTAATTCTCCACTGCAGAAAATGAAAGTATGGCAAAATGATGCAAGGAAAAAAGAAAAAGCTCAGCCCAGAAGTGGTGAGAAGGAAAGCAGAAAACATTATGGAAAAATTGCCTTCGTGATTTTTTTTTGCTGGCATTTTTCAATTCACTGGCAGAGTGAAAGCTTCATTTACGGCGCATCGTGCTGAAATGGAAAACGTGCATAAAGAAAGATGGATGAACACACATCACATTTCCAAGGCCATTAACTTAGATCTTAAATTCATGGTAAACTTTCCAATTCAGCTGGAAGTTGAGAATCAAGGAAGCGCCAAACAGAATTCACAAATCTAAATGACGAAACTCATGAACTCTGTAGCGTTTCTGCTAGCGGATCTGGATGCAGTAAGTGTTTCAATCAAAGACGCATCACATTACTGGCAAACTGCTGTTAGCTAGCTAGCTTTATTGAATGCATTTGCGGTATTTGCAAAACTAAAAGTCAAACTACACTTTGATGTCGGTAAAAGAAATACTGCACGGTGAGCAGCACGCACTAAAGGTCTGTGACAGCTTCAGGAGGATCCGTGTTACTGCAACTATTACTGCTGAAAATGTTTTGACACTGCTGCGACATTTATTGCTGACCTTTGTCAGTGACAACCGATGTTACCGTCGCCGTGTCTAGTAAGCAAACACTGAACTTAACCCTGGTTTTATGTGCTCAGATTTGTGGCTCACTTTTAATCAGATGCAGTAGCACAGCCGCTAAGCCTACACTGCTTTACAGAGGATTATATTCAGGCTGTGGAATTTTGATGTATAAAAAGTGATTATTTGTTCAAAAACACTGCAAATAGATGTCTTATTAATAGAACATTACAGAAGCATGCTATTAAATTATTATCAGACAGCAAAGGGACTCAGCAGGGCACTGGCGTGATGACTCTTTGTTCACCTTGGTGATCAGAACTGGAATAAGTGATTGTTGCATTTTGAGGCTTCACGCCCAGTCTGTATATAAAAGCAGACTTTCTATTTCTGTTCTGTTCAGGTAGCTTACATCAGTTGACTGTAGTTATCAATAATGAATGCAATGTGTTGCATATTTAGTGTGCTGGAATTAATTCACAGAATTCCCAAGAGTGATTGATGCAATATACTGCATTTTGATCAGCTCGGTCCTCGCAGCAAACGAAGCGGACTCAGTGAATAAAAATGTTTCCACTTTCTCAATGAGATGGCATTATTGTAGCAGAGAGATGCGTTCCCAGTCTTTCTGAATCCTTTATACAGTTCAGGCGTGACCCTGTACAGGTATTCTTCCTCACCTGCTGCCAGCGTTTGCATTTTTATTATTTAATTTACAGTATACTGTGGCATTGAAACATCTTTATTGCATTATTTATGGATGCAGTTTTTTTTTTTAAACCAGAAAAGCTCAACAAGCCCATTGCATGCTACCTGCAACGTGTCACATGACACAGAGACAAGGTTAGTTTCTAACTGGAGAACACTCGAGTGGAACTGAGAAGCTGAGGAGTCTTTAGGAGCCAAAACAGAGCTAACCTCAGTGCACATGAAAAAAAAAAGGTGTGTTTGATATTTATTATACACATATGTTTAAATGTGTTAAAATTTGCTGTCTTTTTATGTGTGCTGCTCTTCTGTTATTATATTCTGTTATAAAGCACATGTTGGGACACTGTTATTTTGGAATCAAGATATGACCTCATGTGAGACTCATTCTGATTAATATGTGCCATTATTCTCAGCTGCCTGCCACTTTGGTTTCAGTCAATAACGAATATTCAGTGAGAAATTTTACTGCAAAGAAATCCGACTTACACAAAGAACGGCTTTGTAAACGTTGGATTTCTAATGGATTCCATGATGCTAGAATAGGAATTACAGTGGGTATTAACAAGACTTTACAAACTAATCAAAGAATTACCCTTGAATAACACAAAGTGAACAATGTGCTTTGGTTTCTTCTGTTTATTAGAAAGGTGTGTAATGCAGCATCAATCCACGTCTGCGCACAAACGATATGTCATTTTTGTCTCCTTTCAAATGCATTCATCGTCGAGCTTTGCAACGTGTTTTTTCTTTCTTTTCTTTTTTTTTCCTTGAGGAAGCGGCTTGAAGCTGTCAGGGCCCGCTTGCCGATAACAACCTGGGGTGGAGAATGACACCTTGAGAGTGACAGATGAAAAGGAATCAAATTCTCCCCGGAGCCAACTGTATGGAACTGATACAGCCTTCCCCCCATTTCTCTACCCGTAAACATTCCACCACATTAACTTATTTAAATAGGGGGTCAAGCCTTATTTTAGACACAAGACCTGTCCCAAAGAGCGGAGCAGCACGAGGGAATTGAGTGGGAAAGTTGGGGAAAGAAAATTGAGTAATTGTACTTCTGAATTAATGACTTTTAATCTCTTCCTTAGCCAGTGAGTGATAATGAAAAAGCAAGAAAAGGGCGCCGAGACTTTGCAAGGCGAGGGTTTGATTGTGTCTTTGCAATAACTTACTGACTTAATATGAGAGCAACCAAACTGAGACACATTCTGATGAGAGCCCTTAAGACACCCCATTCACGAATCCCTTTGCACTTTATACACGTGGTCAGGAGTCAGACTTGTAGTCAGAGAGGTGCCCGAAATCCGTGCTGCATACAGCCGGCATCATTCTGACACTCAGCCCTGGCTGTGAAGAACTCTCAGGATGAACTTCATCTCTGATCCTTCAATTAAGTGCAAGGAGCACGTGGTGTCAGGGTAGAGTTGGTCTGGCTTTTATGAAGATGGCTGACATTATAAGCAATGCGTGTTTTACTCCTTAAGGTTGAGCCCATGGAAAAGGTAAAGGTTGGGTGACTCACACACAGCTGCAGAGATTAGAGATTGCCCCCCCGGCACGAGCGTTTTCTTGTGTATTCTGGGCCCCTTCCTCCGTCTATCACTTACCCTCTTATTTCTTCTGAGAGCGAGATCCCATGCTGTGCTGCAGATTGAAGACACTGCGTCTGGAAATCAACTGCTTGGCTAGGTAATTTGGCTAATGGACTAATCTCAGCTAAACTTTTGTAAATGAGGGTTTTATGAGGTGACTCTGAGAAAGAAACATTTCGCCAATGTCATGGATGATAAACATGCAATTGAGCAATCACATTGAGATGAAAGCTGTACTGGAGCTGTAGGAGAATGGAACTCTGCGTCCTTGTATCTCTCTGTGGTAATAATGACTAGATCTGTTATACAGATATGCAATCTCAATTTGATTTTGAGACCCAGTAAATCACAGAAATGACTGAATGTTGTTTTAGTTCTGGGGAAGAAGGGCACTCGAAGCTTCAAAACTTTGTTACAATATCTTCATTGAGAGGAACATTTTATTTCCAGTTATAATAAATTCCATTACCATTTTCGTACTAATCCCCCCTGACGGAAATAAATAATGTGTCTTCATTTTAATGAATTTGCTTAAAAGTTTCCATTCTGTAGTTGGAAGTGAACTGAAAACATTTGTCATGCACCTGCAGTCTTTGTACTCTGCATTTCGTGTTACTCCTGCAGCTTCAGTGCCTTGCTCACTGGTACAGTGAGGGGTTTTTGGGGAATAACATTCTGCACACTTTGTCACTCTCTGCACTGCAGCAAGCATCTGCATAATATAAAAGTCAGTGAAATACGTTGCAGAGTACTTTTGTCATTAGTCTTTTCTCTGCCTATGGAAAACCAGGAACCTTCATCATGCAGGAGCTTTATAAATGGCCCACATTTGGCGAAATGAAATGATTAGGTTTTTGAGAATTTAAATCAAAAATAAAAATGCAAATATCACAAAGCACGACGCTCGGCTCTCATCTAATGATTTAAAAGCTCCTGCTTCCATCAGGCCTTCATTGCATGTACAGAAAGGTTGCTTTTCTTATTTACTACATTCTTTGTAATATTCGCTCATCTCTCTGAAAAGTTATGAAAGACAAATCTCATTTGGATTTTTTAATGAAGCCCATCAACTAATCGTGGCCAGACGAGAGAGACTGGTAGCAAAGTGAGACAGAGAAGTCCATCTGACTTGAATTTAGCATTGGAGCATTACCGAATTTAATGCAAATATCATTATTTCTGTAAGCTGCATTCTTCATATCTGTATTTTTAGCACTGTGACTGTTATGCCTTCACAAAATCTTCCTACACAGTAGGCGCAGGAAAATTTATAGCTGTGCTGTCACATGCTGTAACTCTTTATTTTGTCCTTCATCCCCTAGCTCAGAAAGCAATTTGTGACAATAGTGCAAACTTTGAAGCCAACATGGCCGCTGAATGAACTGACAGACAGACAATATGTCGGTTCTGATTAGGACTAAGAGGTGGTGTGATAGAGGAGGACGGGGCCAGTGAGGTCTGCCACGCCGTCTCCACTCATACTGCTTGAAGGAACTCCAAATTGTCTCACCCTGGAGGTCAAAAGCACTCTGGATGCAAAGCTCTCTCTCTGCACACACACGCACACACACACAGACACACGCACGTCTTGTTTGCCTGCTGACTGTGGATATTGCAGATCCGTGTCCGGTCCTCCAGCGATGGGCCGGTGATTGGCAGGTAAATGGCTGCTCTGTTTACAACATGGCCGTCAGATCCAGGCCCACACCGTCCTTGACCTAAAGCTCTACCTGAGCTGCATAAATTTGGATTAAACGTTCCTCCCATCAAAGGTACCCGGAGGACTTGACCCTTCTGATTTCCATTGTAACAATAACCCTGCACATGCACGCTGACACAAACAGCACCGAGCTAAATGAGAGTAACAGGTAATATATTTCCATCGTGGTTCTTGCTACAATTTATCCTCCGAGGAAATATTAAATCTTTCTTTCCCCTTCATAAAAATCAGTTATGTGATTTACTTACAGCTATTCAAAGTTGTGATATACTCCGTCTAACGTATATGTGTTATTCAAACTTAATTTCCTCTGTTGCGTATAGATTTTGTCTGTGAGCACTACCTTAGTACGTATTATTCATTTGACAGCATGGCACAACAAACGTGTGTTTGTATTAGATACTCCCAAGAGTTTGATTTGAGCTTTTAAAGATTAGCCACAGGCTGTTTATGTCGGGAAATTTGTTTTCTTCATACTTACTGCCGTGTGTGTCCTATCTAGGTGCCTCCTGCAAGTTAAAATTCTTGCGCAGTCCAATGGGCTGAAGAAGGGAGGGGGGCCAACAAACTGACAGTCTGAAGAAAGGTGCCTTCAGGAGGCCTCCGTGTGTGTGTGTGTGTGTGTGTGTAAACGAATATGCCAGTGGACACTGTGTATGCGTGTGTTCCAGAGGTTTTTAAGTTTTTTCTCCTGCAGGTGGTGCTCTGATGGCAACTGGAGGGTGGTTTACCCCTGTTCAACCCCCCCCCCGGTATGTGGTCGCCTGCAGCAAAGGTCTTTGCGTGTTTCGTGCTGCCATTTCTACCCCTTGTGAAAACATATTTACACACATACGCATACAGCATTTACAAGCACATGCTTCCACTGGCACATGCCTCCCTCCTACCTGGCTCAGCCCCTCCATTACCCCCCCACCCTGCGCCCCTCCCTCCCCTCAGCAGGAAAACACCTGCAGTTAAGGTCATTGACCTGCCCGCCAGCCTCCTCTGCTGCATTAAAGCTTCACTCTGTTCTTTGTACTCAGTGTACTGCTTTTTGATCATTTGTTTGCATCACACAATGCATTTTCACAGCACATATGGATTCTCTTTGAATATACCAATACTGCCCTCGGGGAACCTCAACATGCTCTGATCTGCCAATGATGGAACCATCTGCAAAAAGTACATATTTAATGTCTCTCAACTTTGAAAAAGAAACCATTATTATTATTACCGTTAATGCAGCCAAAATAACTGCATACAATAGGGTACCCTGCAGGAAATCACTGTAACATACCTCTTTGTTTCTCACTCACACACAAACGGGCACACGTGCACCACACATTTCCTTCAAGCTAATTGATGGGATCCTATTGTTTCAGTCATCAGTTCCAGAAGAACTGAATTAATTGTAGCATTTCCATACAAAAAGAAATAATAATAATAATAATAATAATAATAATAATAATAATAATAATAATAATAATAATAATAATAATAATAATAATAAACTGTCCAACCACACACAGTGTTGTATATAAGATTGTGGCAATTGTCAAATTCTTTTATTATATATGCATGTTATTTATAGTTGATTTAACCATAAATTAACTATAGTGCTCATCACCATGGCCGCTGGCAGTGAACCAGTTGGATCAAAATGCTCAGCCCATTATTTCCCTTTTTATGGGTCCAGCAGTGAGTGTGGCAGAGACAGCAGACTGAAGTTGAGCCCTCCACTGTCCCCGTATCTCAGCCTGTCTCTGGTATTTTACCCTCCTTGTTCAGGAATAGGTCAGCAACCTTGCCTTGGTTTGCTCAGCTGGACAAACAAACTGCTGGATCAGAGATCCATCCAGGAATTGGCCTGGCAGTGAACTACTATCACTGCAGTGCCATAAGTCCTGCCTTAGCCTTTACTGTGTTCCTTGACTTTATAAACTTTATTCTGTTTCTGTTTGTGGAAATGCTCCTTTTTTTTTTTTTGATTGCACATTGTGGATTAATTGGAAACCTTAAACTGGCTATTAGTAAAACACGGAGAGGTTTCTTTGTTACCTTTAGAAGGAACTAAAATGCCTGGAACAGGACCGGAGCTGTGAAAAAGAGAAGATCAAACCGCTGTCAGATAACATTGTAAAAATACCTGAACAGATTATAGCAAACAAGCTAGCAGCCCAGTCACAGCCAGCCTAAACCTCCCTACACGATAGCATAGAATCCTGTATATTTAGCATGCTGTTCCACTTTACTGTATTCTATGACATGCACAATGAGTCCTTAGTCGACACTTCATGACTTAAAATAGCACAAAAAGCAAAGCACTATAATAAAAGTGGAAATGCCTGAAAATGGACCTTCTGCTTTTTTATATTTCTGTTATAATAGTGAATAACCTCCAAATAATGAGGCCATTGTATGTACAAAGAAGTTATTCGTACATGCAAAGAAAAGCTCAGGCTTCAGACTGCTCTAAACACAGCAGGCATGCCTACCTGCTGTTCAAACCTTCTGTTTGGGAAGGACAGCCAATCAGAAGGAAGTTGACTTAAAGGGAGAGGTGGTAAAGAGCTGCACCGAGGACCAGTCTAAGATAAATGAGGTTTATTTTGAAAGAAAGAAAGGGGTATGGCATGCAGCAAGGGCCGGGGAGCTGAACTGTGAATGTTGCAGTTACGTGTTACAGACCTTAATCTTTAAGCTGCTGGGCACAAAGAAAATTCAGTGAGCGATTAAGTGAGTTATGATCCTAATTTCCTTTACATTACTAAAATTATGTAAGCAGATAGTCCTGCTATGCACCAGTAAATGTCCCTGACAACCGTTTTAATTGCTTTAATCTTAAATCAGGAGTTACATTCTTTGTGATTATCAGGAACAATTATTTGTGTTGGACATCAGTGATAATAAGATCCTAGAGAAGTGCGTCTTCCCGGCCTGGTCAATAGCTGAGACTGCTGCTGGGCAATGCACAGTCAGTCATGTGATTCTGGCCTTTCAGGTTGAAATGGTTTTTCTTCAGACTGCTGGACTTTGTTATGTAGTAAAGGGAGAAAAATGACCATAGGGCCTCAATAGTTTGCCTTACATACTGGATGCATCCTGTGTGGACTTTATATGTTCTCTGTGTCTTTGTTCCGAGTTGTCTTTTTACGCCCTCGTCTCCTCTCAGCTTGACCTCTGAAATGCTCTTTTAACTGGGCTTTCTGAAAAATCAATAAACAGGCTTTAACTGGTACAAAACGCAGCTGCCAGACTTCTAACCAACACCAGCACAGAGACCACTTTACATTAGTGTCTTCACGCTGGCTCGCTGCATCCTTCAGACTAGATTTAAAAATTTTACTACTAGTTTACACCACACTCTCCAGAAAAGGAGATCTTGATCTCAGTGAAGTCACTTGTTTAAAAAGAAAAGCAAGATTTAATAACAACAGCAGTAACAATTATACTTGAAAATAATAGTAGGTGAAAAAAAGTGGCTCAAGACAATAGAGTAATGTATTTTTTTGGTTTATAAATGTTATTTTCTGATAATAATTATCATAAATTATTATTATAATAATTGTTTGATCTATGAAAGGATATAGGCATACAATACTTTCCATTTTTACAATGATATGTCATCACCTAGAAGCATTTTCTTTTCACAAAGCTGCCTCGTGCGTCTCAGTAGGCGAACATTATCCCTCATCAAAATTTAAACTGCATCTCAGTTCTGTGATCCCACTGTACTGCTCTCTTGATAACCCCTCTTCTTTCCATTTATTGTTCTTTTGAGTAGTTTGAATAGTTTTGTCTGAAAAAAGATATCGCAGGAATGACAACATAATACTTCAGACAAAGTGACTAGAATAATGGAGAGGCAAAGTTTAGCTTAGAGGAACTAAGTTACTGCTCGGCCTGGCAGGGCAAATTACCCACAGCCAGTATTAAATGCTCATCACTGGACATGAACTGATGATGTATTATATAATTCAAATGTGTCTAAGATGCACTGAAAGCTTAAACACAGCTTGTAGCTCAAAGTGTCTGATAAGTATATATAAATATATATACTTATCAGACACAAATATAGGAGGTATACTGTAATGTTATGTAAGCTCAATTCTCTACAGTGAAATGCTTCATTATGAACAGATTACAGTCGAGAGCAGATGTTTGAATACCTTGCAGTCTATATTTTCTCAGTGTGCCCAATACGAGGACTGAAAGGGACTGAAGGGAGAATAGTTTTCTATCAGTTTCACCAATTTTTAAATTAATAATGCAAACTGGAAGATAAACTTCTCGAACAGCCGACCAACTGATCTGTTAAGCAATTAAAGAATTACAAAAAAGGGTTGTCAAGCAATTAAAAATAATTATAAGGCATGGTTTGTGTTTTTTTGTAATTAATCACAAATTAATTTTTTTTATTGGCTGAAATTTTACATGCTGTGAGGATATATTAAGAAAACTGATCTGTGCTGAGTGTGTTTTCCACTGCTTTTCTATAAAACATGGCCATCTCTCCTTCATTCAAGCAATCAAAGATTGAATCTGTAGATACTATAGGTAAGAATTGCATGTGATGCCACGAGGACCAACTCTTTAGCTGTTGGTTAGTTTTGTCAACATGTATTGATATGTAGAGATTGCGGTTCTTGAGGCCAAGTCAAAAGTTGAACGTTGTGGCAACGTTCATAATCCACTATGTCAGCCAACCTGCATTCAGTAGCGAGAGATTCATTTTATTGAGTATTTTTTTCTCCCATATTGGCTTCTGAATTTAAGTAGAATTTAAAATCCTTCTCCTCACATACAAGGTCTTGAATAATCAGGCCCCATCTTATCTTAAAGACCTCATAG
>JAVDPK010000214.1:138829-152092 GCA_034780415.1 Cichlasoma orientale
TATATGTAATGTGTGTGTGTGTGTGTGTGTGATGTAGTGCTGATAGACAGGCAGACAGACAGGCAGGAAAGACAGATACAGAGGGAGACAATATGAGCTACCCAATAATATCCTGAATGAGTTCCCTCAAAAATGATTGATTTGGAGTATTTTGTGTTGCACGCTGGAAACAGGCCAGTAAATTTTCAAATTTGATTTACAAAGCCCATTTTAAAATGAAAAACAAAGAGGGAGACAGGTATCGAGGCAGGCAGTCAGAAGAAGAAGAAGCCACAGATGAAAATAGAGACTTTGGACCATAATATTCAAAAGAAACAAACATATATGTAAGCATTGCAAATGCACTAAAGTGCATTTTGAAAACATTCCTGTGGGATTTCTCAATTGTATTAGTAAAGGTTAGAAGGAGAAAGAGAGAAAGAAGGAGCTGTCAGGCTCCGATGCTGGCACATCTACTCTGCTCCTTTTATCAAAGATAAGTAGTATTGATTTACTTTGAGGCTGTAAAAAGTATTCGTCTTAAGAGCTGACATTTAATAATCTTCACCTAATCCATGTTTTGCTGGGAGCCTCTTGAGATGCTGGTGAGTCCTCTATTGCTCTGTTTTCTTCTGCACCTACTGTATACCTAATGAAGAAGGCTGATGTTTATAACTCTCCACTGGCTCACTGCTGTACGCGCCAAAAATGTGAGGCGCAGTGTTCAGCTGCAGAATTGCTGCAACCTCTGAGCGAACTGACTCAGCGCGGCGTGAGAGGATGTGCTGTGGCTGTTGTCCTTTTTTTCTGTGTGTGTGTGTGTGTTTATCTGAAATTAAAGGTGCCATTGCATCATAAAACAAATCAATCAATCAATCAATCAATCAATCAATCAATCAATCAATCAATCAATCAATCAATCAATCAATCAATTAATCAATCAATCAATCAATCAGTAGCAGCATAAATAGGTTTAAAAGGGTCAGCAAATAATCTTTGTACAAAAAACTTGAACAGAATGTACAAAATGCAAAAGTTTATGATGTGCGTTATAAAAATATTAACCACATTGTTTTTTTTTAATATATATATTTTTTATATTTTCTTGATTACGGCTCCTGCCCCGTCTAATACTGGTTGCCTGAAAGGGCGGTGTCTGACAAACAAACACGTTCATGGAAAGAGATTTTTCATTCTTATATTCACACAGCTTGGTTCAACTTAAACTTCTGGACAGTGAGCCTTTCATTACAAAGTCAAATTTCCACATTTCTGTACTGATATGAATCCATCTAAAGTTTTGCAGCTATAGAAATGCCTGAAAGCCTTACATAATAGTATCTCTTGACTTCCTGTCAGTGCTGATTGGAATCTTTACGGTTTTCAGTTTTTGAAGAAAACCAGCATGTCAATCTTTTCCTGTTTCAGGCATGAATGCTGACAACAGATTACTTTGCCCTCAGCACTGAACACTTTTTCTGATGTCAGCCTTTTGGCTGGGATGCACAGGAATTTGTGACCTAGGTCACCACTGCAAACTTAGTCTTTCACATTCCAGGGAATCCTCTTCTCTGATACTGGAAGTCATCATTACCTCCGCTTCCAAGGAATCTTTTCCTGAAAAGTGGATAAATTAGGGGGCAGTCGGCTGCTCTTAAAGTAGATGGCAAATGACGGCTGTCTATTTTAAATCATGGCTGACTTTGACTCTGCTGCTCTTTGAAGCACAGTGTCAGTGACACAGTGTCAGTGACACAAACACAAAGATGAAAGCAGCAACATGATGGAATTTGGGACAATTTGGTTTCTTTGCTGTTTACCTGAATTTAGACAAATGTCCATCAGTGTAATCAAAATACACTAATCTATACTGAATACAGCATCTTGTATTCAATACTCTATTTTCTGTTTTCAATATTACAATGTGTAAAGAGACAATGTGAACTCCTGGTGAGGACACGAGGCATTGATGATTAATCTGAGAACCAGTGTGTCCTGGGTAGTGGGGGTCCAGGTGATGAGTATACCTGAGATACGTCCTTTTTATGCTATAACACCCTCTCAAACCTGCTCTATGACCCCCCCCCCCCCACCTCGTTGGACACTCTGGAGTTAAGTGCTCCACCATGTTTAACAATTTAAATAAATATTAATGTTTCTAACATTAAAATACACTAATTAATAATTGTTTGCTAGAACTTATCAGTACAAACAATGAATCTCAAATTGCTTTCAAGCAACATTATCTCAAAGCAAATATTTATATTTGTATGATACAGATATTATTGTTCTCTAGGGTCTGCGCTTCAGCATATTCAGTTTGTAATAAAATAATAAATACTACATTGCTACAGTGTTATGTCTCAGCTTTAATTTTGGTTGGTCAGCATTGACAGAACTGTGTGGGAGTAACTGGGCAGACATGAAGTCAAATAAATCATCACGTTTTGTGAAAAACAAAACACGACTTCCTGATGGCCTCGATCCTCAGACCTCAGAAAACTCTGAATCTTCCCTACCGACGCTCTCCCAGGCGTTCCCTGCAAACACCTTCAGCCCCTGTTTGTTGGGGCTTCATTCTTCCTTTAGCCCGGTCTTTAGAAAGTGGAAGTGGAGCTTAGGGTATTCCACCTTCACCCTGAAAAGCTCTTCAGTTGCTTTGGCTGTATATTTAGGATCACAGTCCTCTAACATACCTTAATGCCCACATCCACAATCATAAAGCATTCTTGACTCGCTGCGCAGTCGGAGAGATGCTCCTCTTCACGAAGCACATGCCTGCAAAATTCATTTTTAGACGCTGAAGTGTCCAATCGGTTTTTAAAAATTCCAAACTGGACAGTTCCTACAAACCAGACACGAACCTCAAATTAAATATGATACTTTGGATTTTAATGTAGCATCTAGTCTTTCATTTTTACATGAAATATGCTTGACATGTACAGTTAAACATGGAAACCAACACAGATTGTTGTATCACTGAATGCCTACATTTAAATGGGAA
Source organism: Cichlasoma orientale (assembly GCA_034780415.1). Taxonomy (NCBI): domain Eukaryota; kingdom Metazoa; phylum Chordata; class Actinopteri; order Cichliformes; family Cichlidae; genus Cichlasoma; species Cichlasoma orientale. Next base: position 141,813 of record JAVDPK010000214.1, read on the forward strand.
TGCTGTCAGGGTTCGACAGCCTTTTGAACCAGTTTTCTGCCATTGTTAACGTCATTTACACATTTAAAACATTTGCAGAATGATTCAGAATTTTATAATTACCTGAAGCCAGAATTAGAAACAAAAGTGGAAATGTAAAGGCAGCATCAAGCTGATCAGCAGAGAATGAAAGAAGGATAATGATCTATATCCCCGCTGTGGTCTGACCCCAGCTGATGAAGGCAGAACGAGGTGCGTTTCCTTTTAGATTTGCAGACATGTCACAAGAAACGGAAGATCAAACTCAAACAGGTTCGAGGAGCTCGCACGCTGATAGATTTGCCCCCATATTGTGTGTACTAATGAGATCATTAACATTTCGATCACATTTCGTTTCATGTCATGATTGAGATACGGATGGGATCAAACTTGATTGATTTCTTGTTAATAAATGCACTGTCAGAGGCCAATCTAACAGTTTTGCAGCCTGTAAACCCTGCGGTTCTGATTTTGATGCCTCCTCTCTAGCAACACGAACGCATAAAGAAGTCCAAAATGTTCATTGTGTGTTCGCACACAACAGGGTTCACCTGAGAGGCTCGGAGGATGGTTTCTTGGTGGGGACTGCAAATTTCAAGCCCAACTTCTGTCCATTAGTGAAGCTCTGCTTTTTCCCAGCTGCCCCCGCTGCCCGGCGTCTCACTGGAGGTGCTCTGAAACACAACACACCAAATGAGATGTGACTTGTGCTGCCATACTGTTCTATTTATACTGGATGGGACGACATTGAGGAAGAGATGCAAAAAAGCGCTCACCTGCTGCTTGATGAGGTCTGGTGGCTCTCCAAGCCCAAGGAGGAGGCTGTGTAATTTTCACCATCACATCTAAGGGTGTAAGGGAGACCTCACCCCCCCCTCAGTCACTCCCTTCCCCGCTCAGCCGGCCTCGCCCACCTTCCTCCCAAAGGCAAAGAAAAACAGCAGATAATTACCTGGTGTGAAATTTCCTCACAGTTAGGGTACCCGCCATGATGCGGGGGTGTTACAGAACTCATATTTGACTGTGGTTTTGAGGACATGCAACAAGGCTACTATGTTGATGTAGGTGTTGAAGGTGCCCTCCTTGGGGTAAAGGAGTAATTCTAAATTTATTTCCCCCCTTTTTCTTTTCTTTTTTTAAGAACAGGAGGTAAAAGCCCAGAACCTGTTTTGACTCTGAAGAAAAGTTTAGACAATACAACTTTTAATTTCAGGGCACCGAAATGAACGAGCTGATTTTTCTTTTCAAACCGCTGATTTATTTAGGAGTTAAAGGAAGTTTTGTACTTTTTGTCATTGTATTTATCAGTGTGAAAACAACCCAAATAGCATTTATTTTGGTTGCAATCACTTTTCGTGCAATTTCATTGTCTGCACTTGTCAGCGTGTGACTAAACTATTCCTATTATATAATTTCTCTGATTTTTTTTCCCCTTCCAGTTTTCCCCTCGCTGTCATTTCAGTCAAACGTCTATTATTTGCTCCCTGTGTGTAAATCATAAAGATAGTGGCTATTGTTAATTTGACATTTTGACATTTAATTTTTTTTTTGGACTAGAAAGTGCAGAATCACTGAGTTTGTTATTTTTATTTTATTCCTTTATTATTATTATTTTTTTTTTGTTATATAGTTTACACACATTTTTACCAACACCTATTTTGGTTAAAACTGGTTAAAAAAATAAAAACTACTGTTGCATATTCTCTGACTGAAACTCCTGTGTATAAATATGAATAGAAATTCATGTGAAAATTTACCACAGTATAGCTGAAATAAAGTGTGCTGGATCTGAGAATTGCTGCAAAATGAGAACTTCATTATGTGGCCTTAATTCTGAAAGACTGAGAGATAAAAAATAAACACAAAGTGTGCAGTAACATTAGCTTCGGAAAGCAGCAAGGTCAAAAAGAACTTGAGCCCATTTTGGATGGAATCACACCATCCACAGAGCCTTTTAACATGCTGTCGTTGCACCCCCCCCCCCCCCCCACCGAGACCGCACCTCCCCTGGAGTGACTGACTTGTGTGTTGAACTACACACCTGTGAAGCTTTCTGACTACATCTCTTGTGACACTTTTGTGACAAAGTCTGTCCATAGACAGACGTATCATTTACAAAAGTTATATCAAAGTACTCTGAACTGCCTTTGTAGTAGCTCCTGCTAGAGTAGGTTTCTTCAGAAGTACAATTTACCATGATGACACGCACACACTCGCACACACACAGACAGACTCATAAGGTACAAAAATAAGACCAGCAGTGCTGTTACACTGCAAATGCTGGGTCCTGAAAAAGCCAGTGGTGGGGTTGTGAGTTGGAGAGATTGGAATGGACACACTGATTCTGCGGACAGATGTGCTTTATACAAAGTTGAGATGAGATGAGGAGCAGCTGTAATTGATTGATCATAATCTGTATGCTCCATGGACACACAGCCGATCTGTGGGAGGCAGAATCCTGTCTGGATTGCTGGGGATCAAAAACTTATTTCACTCAACAACATAAAAATCAATTTGTAACTTTTATGTTTTTTTTTCTGGCTGAAACTGCCATAAAAATTAGACTGTTCATTTCTTTGTGAGCAAACTTACAAATTCAGAAATGATTTCCCCGACTTTACAAGAAGTATTCCAAGATGCACAAACATGAAAAATAAAAAAGCAGAAGATATCTTCAGCATGAAACACCCTTCCTCCCCAAGAGGCTACATCAACACTTTTAAGCATGCATGAGAGCAACCTGGAATTCTTGAAAAATGTTCTCAGCAGTTACTTCTATTTTAATTTTAATTTTAATTTTTTTGGGGGGTAAGTAACTTGATTGTCCCTTATTGTTAAGATTCTCTTAAACTGGCTTTTTAGAGGATTCTAATCAGAGCGCAGTCCCTGATATGCTTCACTTCACTATTTTGAGAAATGATGATTTTACATTTCTGTTAAAATTAGTTTACAAAGCTGCTCCAGCAGGGATTCTCTACCGCCATAAATTATTGATTTCAGGGGGAATTTTCTCCCTATGCTATAAAATATTATGAATATGTGAAGCTTTTGTCAGATGATGGTAAAGTCCTCCTCCCACATGTGAAAAATCCTGCTCGGCAAAGCTTCCATCACTCAGGCCTCATTTAGCCCATGCCCCTGTTAGCTTCAATAAATGCCAGAAATGGGAAGGAAGGGGAAAGAAGTGAAAGGGGGGGGGGGAGTGTTGTTTAAGAGCGGGTCTGCAGCAGGATTAATGATCAGAGCTGCAAACTTGGCTTTTGCTTGCATCAGGTAATCAATGGCGTTGAGCGAGGCAGACGTGCCGGCCAGCGGAGGGGCTCGTCGAGAGCTGCGAGAGCCGAGACTAACCTCCTCTCATTTCTCAACAAGACAGAGAGCACCTCGCTGCCAAGCAGACAAGGTGAAACACTGTGGGGACCCGAGTTGAATGGCAAGGGCTTTTATGCAGTTTAATGATTTTATTAATCTGATGAGTCAAATGCTTGTGTCTCAAGCTCCTGTAATATCTCATTTGTCTTAAGTGGCTGTTTTCACCAACTTGTTTTGCCCTTGACTGGGATTAGGTAGATATTAGAAATACTGAACAAACAGGAAAATAATAAATGATACTTCAAGCTCGGTGCAGAAGTAAAAAAATAAATAAGTTAAAAAAAAAAAAGAAGCTTTGTTACAAAGAAAACAGAACTCTGAAGCAGCAGCACTTTTTTTTTTTCTAAAAAAGGATCGGGGTTATCCAGTAAAACTGAAGTACATTTATAAATATGCCAGCTCTGTTCTGTCTTCAGTGAGTTATTACAAAGCTCTTTTTGTTTTTTCCCCCCTCGCCTTCAAAGACGCAAGGCTTTGATTGACATGTTGGTTTGTTCCTAGTGTTTAATTGTATTTTCAAACATCTCTCTGGGATCATAAGGTTGACTAGTTGTTGTGTTTATCATGTTTTGCTGCTTTCTTGCTTGCCTTTGATCTGACTTCTTATGCTCTTGAATAAATGCCTGCTTTCATTTTGCAAATGCACATTGCTTTCTAATTGAGGATGAAATGGTCCTGTGCAACTGTAAGACTTTTTCCTTCATCATTAGCACCCACCACCATTATGAGACACATCAAATCACAAGTAAAGGGTCACCACGCTGACATTTAAGCTGCATGGTAATTCTCTTGAGAAATGTTTTAATGGAGTAAAGCATTATTTATGCGAGTATGTGATGACTTCTGTATATGTAACGTTTGTCTTTTATCTGGACATTTAGTGTTTAATAAAGCTTGACTGACTCATGGACTGATTCACTGTTCACATCACTGTATGAATAATGTCACAATCTTTAGTAAAGAAAGCACTGACTCCTGCTGTTATTTGAAACAGAGCACATGCATGAACTCGCTCCAAACAGGAAGGAATTGTGTCTATAGCTACTTTTGAAAGTTTGAGGGACGTACTCTTGGCCGATCCCTTATTTTTGTGTGACATTAACACTGTAACATTAACTACGTACTGTTCTCTCATGGGGGGCACACATTCACACCTATAGGCAATTTAAAATGATCAATTAACCTAACCGTGTGGGGTTGTGTGGGAGGACATGCAAGCTCCACACAGAAAGGGCCAGATGGTGGATTCAAACCCACAACCTTCTTGCTGTGAGGCAACAGTGCTAACCACTGTACCACGGTCCACTAACCTCTCACTCTATGACAGGTGGCATAGGCTCCAGCCCCCCCGCGACCCTGAAAAGGATAAGCGGAAGAAAATGGATGGATGTTCTCTCATGGACCAAAGGCAGCCAGTTTGCTCAGACCACGGTGATTAGTCCTGATTATTACACACTAGGGTGAGACTCAGAGTTGTCAATACAACTATTAGTGGCTGTTAAGTGTCATATTTTCATTTTTAATGAAACATTTTTATGGTCTCCAGTTTCTTTCCCAATTTTTGCTCAAAATAAAACACAGATAGAAGCTGCTCCATTCCTAATGTCAATCAGCAGACATGTCGATGCTAACATATTCTCTCTACATTTCAAGACACTGAACCTTTTGATTTACAGTTTCACATATTTTTAAATATGTTAATTTTTATTGTCACCGAACTTTAATCCGTTTCTCCCGGCACAAGCTGGCTTCCACGCGCGTTTTAAATGCCTTACATTGCAAGACAGCACAAAAGGGGGTTCATTGCTAAAGCATAGCGGATCAATACAGAGTCATCAAACAAGAATGATTCACTACAGCTTTCTCGCTCACTATAATCTTTTGAATTGTTCAGTTTCCCTTAATCATTGCTTTTGAAGCGGCAGTATAACATACTGGAAAGCTCCAATCTTCAAACTGTCATTTTACTTTTTGTATTGTTCAAGCTTTGCTAAATCTATAACTCTGCCAAGATTTGGCAGATGTATGCAGCTGCAGCAGAGAAAGTCAATCTAACAAAATCCTTTTAACCTTAACGTGTTCTTATCATACAGCCAACTGTCTAAAAGGTGGGTCAGACTGGTGATGTAGCAGCCATTAGCTCGCGCGGACTGACCTTACAAAGGAAATCTGTCACAAACCAAGTTCTCGCAAGTATCCAGCTTCCAAAAACGCATGATCAATTGAGCTGACTCAAGTGTTTTTACGAGTGAGATTCTCAGTCAAGAATGTCAGTCTGTGATTATACCTCCATCTATCATTGTGATGGGACTAAGTATTGGCTCCTTGTGACAGACTCTGAGGAATAGGACTCGACTTCAAGACAGACTTCACAGACTCACTAGATCAGCAGTCTGGAGCATTCACGGGAGACGACAGGCGCTCAGCTTTTTCCTTATCCTCTCAACGACCATTTAATTTATAGTCCAGGGCTTCCTTTTCTCTGATTTTTGTTGCTGCTGTTTCTGTCCATCCATGCCATGAACTTCCAGTGCCCTCCCTTCCAATGCCTGATAGTGGTGATAAAATGAAGAGCTGAATTCCATGAAACTCTACAAATCCATATAGCAGCATTAAAATGTCTCTGGCAGAGAGAGCTTACACTATATGTCAATGTACTGAAAAATTGATGGTGTGAGATTTACTCTACTCTATACACAGGTGGCACACAAAACTTACCTCAAAGTAGGTGTGAATTGTCAGTCCTTTTTGTTACTATATGAAGCTACCCTTTTTTTTTAAACTTTTATTTTCTCTGTGGAAGACCACAGAACAGCTTTCTGAAGAGGCAGACACGATGCAAATCTCCCCTGAAGAATTGACGCTCATCAAATAGACTGTTCTAAGTAGTCTGTTTTTACAATTAGAAGTTACTGAAGCTATTTATATCGGCAGCTGATGTCTATTTTCCTTTAATTTGTTGTAATTTGGAAGGAATCGACTCGATGCCTCGTCCGACAAGAACACATTTTACTCATATGGATTGTTTTAAGGGAAGCTTAATTGATGCTGAGTGTTGGAGCAGAATTCTCAATGAAAAAGTGATGAAACAACTGAATGCTTGACAACCTACCTGGGTACCACTTTTCTTCTTCATGTTATTGGAAACTCTGATTTCAGAGACACAACTTGTGCTCGCCTTTGGTTATTTTCTGGACTTTTAACCCTTGCATGCAGTTTTGACATTTGACAGCAGGAAAAAAAAATGCCTAAATGTGATTCTTTTAGTCTGAAATTAGATGACACAAAAATGAAAATATTTTAAAATGTTATACTTTTGTACAGGGGCTTCAATTTTTTGTACCCTGAGGCGGCTCCAGGACAAATTTGATCCATATTTATTGAGGTGTATTTTAGATCCACCGGTGAGGGTGAAATCAAAGAAAGATATGATTTTAGGGAATCGTTAAACTGTGAAAAAGCACATGCCATGTCTGTGTGTATTTATTTATGGGAAAGGAGTGATCGAGTTCAAGAAGGACTGTGGGAGTATGGAGTGTCTGGCCCATGCTACAGGCCATTCAGTCCCTGTACAACTGCAGCGAGAGCTTGGTCTGCATTGCGGGCAATAAGTCGGACCAGGGCTGCCAATTCTGTTCATAATTTTTATGGACAGAATTTCTAGGCGTAGTAAAGTGGCGGAAGGCTTCCGCCTTGGTGGCCTCAGAATCTCAGCTCTGCTTTTTGCGGATGATGTGGTCCTGTTGGCTTCATCAGGTGGCGGCCTCCAGATTGCACTGGAGCTGTTTGCAGCCGAGCGTGAAGCGGTTGGCATGAGAATCAGCACCTCTAAGCCTGAGGCCATGGTCCTCAGTGGGAAAACAGTGGAGTGCCCAGTCTGGATCAGAACCGAAAGTTGCTTGCCCCAAGAGAAGGAGTTTAAGTATCTTGAGTTCTTGTTCACAAGTGAGGGGAGAGGAGATTGTCAGATGAATTAGGACCATGACAGTGATGCTGAAACTGCACCAGTCCATAATGGTAAAAAAGAGAGCTACCCTCACCTATGGCCATGAGCTTTGGGTAATGACCGAAAGAATCAGATCAACGATACAAGCGGCAGGAATTAGGCTATTGGTCATTCAATAGGGGCTCGGAGTAGAGCCGCTGCTCCTCCATATCAAAAGGAGGGAGTTCAGGTGGTTGTGTCTGACTGGGAGGCCTCCTGGGTGTCTCCTGGGTGAGATTTTCCAGGAGGAGGAGGCCCTGGGGCAGACCCAGGACATGCTGGAGAAATTATATCTCTCAGCTGCCCTGGGAATGCCTCGCAGTTCCCCTGGATAAGCTGGAGGAAGTTGCTGGGGAGAAGGAGATCTGGGTTTCTCTGCTTAGGCTGTTGTCCCCGCGACTGGATAAGCGGAAGAAAATGGATGAAAGGATGGATGGATGGATTTATTAAAGTCAGATAGGCTGTTCATACATTCTAAATATATCTGTAGTTCAAATTTTGGTATAGATACTTATTATGAGGGAATTGTTGCCCTGGGTCAAAAATCATACTGTGAAGGCATGAAATATGAACTGTATATAAGGGTCAAATCAGTCTGAACTGTCTGTCATTCCAGACAGGTGTGTGTCAAAATCACTATTTGCATGGTGACTTCATTTGAATAATAGGCAAGGAAAAAAGGCTGAATACTCCACTTTTGTCTGATTAAATTACATGTTTCACTGAATCTTAATTGCTTTTTTGTGAACCTGCTTATGTGATCTGATTTGCAATTTTCAGTGGGAATGGTATTGTATTACTTTAATATCAAGGAAAGTCAGACAGGGCAACAAGCTTTCCACAATTTGCTCTTGGACTTTTAATGGCATTAAATACAGTTCAAAGGATTCAAGGATTATTATTATCAAAAAAGACAAGTTAAATTACTCTTTTTTTTTCTTTTCTTTTTTTTTTGGAAAAGGGCATTAATGTGTTAGGTTTTTAAAAGTGGGTTGACTGAAACAGTGGGAGAAAATACTATTTTCCACTTCACTCCAGAGTACGGAAAGGTTTTGCCACATGACCCACAACGTGAGATTTTCCCACATACAGGAGAGTATATCACAGGTGAAGGTCTAATGAATATGTGGGCACTTCTCCAGTGATCATCTGCTGTGATATTGGGACTTAAAATGCATAATCAGCTGTAATTAATCGAACAAAGTGATTAATCACATTTAGTTCCCTTTCTTTTTGCATACAACCTGTCATAATCAATTATTTGTGGAATAAATCGTGACTCTGGAGATAGGGGTGGCAGAAGTGGAGCGGGGTGCCTGATGAAGACTGATGACAGCCCTAAACATGGGACATGACAGTAGGAACATGGTGGAGATTGAATCCGTAACCCTCCGAGCACATCATAAATTATCTCACTCAGAATAAAATGATTGATTTGCATCGCTTCTCGTTGCACCTGGAATTGCTGTCCTTCACAGGAACAAACCAGGTGGGTGAACACTACATTCACTATCATAGGCTATGAAAGAAAACACTAGATGTGTTATTTAAGGCTGTTCTGAAGAAATCTCTTTTTTTTATCCTTGAGGACATCAGGTAAACATGTCTAGACGGAGGGAGCAGCCTGTCACAGAAATATAATGCATGCAAGTCATAGAACTTGGCAGATGCATTTACCTTCAAACTAACAACCAACAGCAGGTTTAAGTCAAAACTTCTGACAGGACGTTTTACACTTGATAAGAGGTAAGTTTTATTTAAAGGTTACATCTGTAAGTTTCACACTGTGTGAGTCTCTCCAGAAGTGACACGTAGCTTAAGCGACACTGGAAACGCAGGGCAAAGGTCGCAGTCATGGAGACATGTTTTGTTGAGCGTTGTGCTTATTCTAAATCTGGATAAAAGTGTCAAACTTGATTTGACATAAATAAATAAATAAATGATGTGAATGTGTTGGCTTTGCTTTGTAAAGGACACGCATGCCACGTTACGTTTCAAACTCACAATAGCAAAGTGTATCCTTGTATGGTATATGCAACCCCTCAAACATGTTTATATAGTAATTATATAGATAACTGCCTGTCTGCACATAAGTATGACCATTAGATTGGTGTTAACATGTTCTGCAGAAAAAGTCAACATGTGCTAACCTGTTTACTTAAATTTTTTTTTTTCCCATAATCCTAAAATGGTAAGATTGATTGATTGGGTTTCAATGCAAGACTCCCAGTTTCAGATAAGAAATATGCATATTTATGGTCTGTTCTTATGATCTCTGTAGCAAAATTCCCCCTTCATGACGAATGTATTGGGTCTTTTTATGTTTCCATTTTATGAGGTCTTAAAGTTTTGATTTATTAGAGACATCCCTGCTTTGATTGCTGGTGGGTGTCGACTATGTTACTTGCATCACCCCATTGGGGTGATGTTTGTCTCTTGGCCAGGTTATGTTTAGGCTCCACCCCCTGCGACCCTGAATTGGATAAACAGAAGAAAATAGATGGATTTTTGGATGTTCATGCTCACTCCCTAAATTTATGTGTTATGTCTACTGTGTTTACTAAGCACTGTCTTTATTTTTGTAGTGCACAGTCCTTCATTTGATACTTTGATCTTCACAGAAGGAAAACACAAACACTCCTTGTCTCCAAGCAAGAGGAAATGAAGGTCTAGATAAGCTCAGACAGAAGCCTTGCACTGGCACAGCCATCATAGCGGGTCAACACTCAAGGCGCTACGCAGTCAAGACTGTCATCTGGTATCAGTACCTGCATCTCTCTCAAACACATCAAACAAGCTCACACGCTAGTCTAGACCATCTAGACCACGTCTCTCTCTCTCTCTCACACACACACACACACACACACACACACACACACACACACACACACACACACACACACAC
>JAVDPK010000214.1:153706-176890 GCA_034780415.1 Cichlasoma orientale
TTCTTTCTTTCTTTCTTTCTTTCTTTCTTTCTTTCTTTCTTTCTTTCTTTCTTTCTTTCTTTCTTTCTTTCTTAACATAACAATGCTCATGTCATTACAATGGCATTTCAATAAAAGTAAACAGTTCGTATAGTCAACCGTTACTCATTCTGAGCATCTTTTTTAGATGTTTGTTGAGTTTAGGATTCCATTGGCTAGTCTGCTGACTAAGCCTCTGGGGGAGTCTTCCAATGTAGGATATCTGGACAGTAGATAATGAATACATGGTGCAGGATCGTTGTTTATGCTAAAATAAGCTAAATGGGCAATAGCTGTTGGTTTGGAGAAAGCAGGACAAATATAACTGGTCAATCAAATTCTTGGTTCAGATGGACTACAAACAACAACCAAAAAGTTTCCAGTACCAAAGATTTTGTCCCTGGCCTTCTGTCTCAGCATATACAGATATCTGCTTATAAAGATTATATCTGACTATTTGATTGGGGCATCTCTGAACCAGCTGCCTGTTTTAGATAGCCGTAGGGACAAACCAAGAACCTGCAACATGGGATCTGCTGGCGCAATGATCATTTTCATTGGCTCCACCTTAAAACTTGCTGGATGTAAAGGATCTACTATTCCAGACACAGAGGATATACAGAGGTCTCATAGAGTCTGAGTCTCAGAGGATTGGAACTGTTTTGGCAGCGCATTGAGAGCAAACAGCACATTAAGCCATGGATGGTCAAAATGTTTGCTAATCACTGTGAAGGATCTTTGCCTGCAGCCTGATGTAATTTCTGATGACATTTTTATGTTCTTTCAGTTTTCAGATCCTTATTTCCCCCCATTTTATTTACTGAGTTGAATTTAATGTATGGGACCAGTGACTTGCCCAAGATATACTCTAACTTTTGCTTTGTAAAAGCTGGGATAGGCCCCAACCTTCCTGAGTTGGATAAGTGGCTAAGAAGATGGATGGATGGATGGATGAATGGATGGATGAATGGATGGATGGATGGACTTTTCTTTATTTTCTGATATCTTTAACACATGAGGTTATCAAGAGTTGATGAAGACCGTATCCATGAATCATAAAAGAATGTTACTGCTAATTTAAATGATTCCTGCCCCCAATGGTTTACTAATTAAAAAGTTTACCATGTAACCAAACAATCTATCCACTTATGACTGTTTTATTTCATGAGCAGAGAACGGGCTCAAATCACACAGTGAGTCCTTTTTAACATGTTTACAATTCATGCATATTTAATACATAGCTTATAAAATTTAAATATGACAAAGTACTTTGCATTTAGACCTGATGTCCACTTACTTGCATAATCATGGGAGTTTTCCTGCTCATAGAAAGTATAAACTTTAAAAGTCAAAGATTGATTGTCGGTTTGAAACAAATGCCCTTATCAGTATTTCATTGTAAAATATTGGGACTGGAAATAGCTGCACTGAGTTATTAGACCTGGGGTTTCATACAGCACCGGGGATATTAGGTGCACACATATTCTGTAACCATTCCCAAGTTTGGGATTTTGAGCTTCCATCAGAGATTATCTGGATCTCACAGCAGGCTTATGACAGATTAGTCAGTAGATTGATTGATTTAATTTACTGCTGTAGATAAATCTGTCTTACACGTACAGGTGCTTCGGTCTGACTGAAGCTCTGTCTCTGGTTCTAACAGAGGCACAAAAACATTTATATATACAGCAATGCAGCAACACGTCATTAGGTCCTGTGACGGTCACTGAACATAATGTCGCTGAACTTAGACAAGTATATTGATTTGTAGTAAGCCTTTGTACAAACAAGCCATTCTTTGGGCTGTCAGCATATCGATACATGTAAGTAAGTGATTTTATTGGCACTCCCTGACATTCTTGATCCTGTAGTTTCACTTTCACTCACAAATCTTTCTAATGGCAAAGACATCTTTATGAGAAATACTCTGTGAACATTTGTATCTCTTTAGCTTCTGTTATAACTGAAGTATATTTGTTTTTTATTGACCAGCACTGATTGGAACTGGCAGTGCTTCTGGCAAATGGCTTGTCATGCTTGGCTGTGTGTTAGAGGGGAGGGAATCAGTCGCATTAATGATTCTGGTAAGCTATAAGCCATTGTCTGTCAATCAAGTAATCACAGCCCATATTCTGACAGCAGATTTTTCTGCTCTGAGGTGGTAGAATAATGAATATTTAAACTTACATTAATGGATTTCTTAACTACTTTGGGGAACTGCAACAAGCTGGAAACAGAGTCCTGACATTTTATTGCCTCTTTAGGGTTGCACAGCAGATACAAGGCCACATTAATATTTACTCGGGACACATTGCACCTGTACTTCATTGGGTCTGATTTGGGAGAACAATTATACTTTGTGTTTCAGTTCTGCTGGTTCATGCTCACCAAACTAAAGAAGTAGTAAACTTCATGTTTCACCTCTATGATCATTAGGACCAGGAAGCAATTTAATGATTCTAACGTACATATTTTTATGTCTTATTTCAGAAAGGGCTCACAAAGGAAAACAAAACAAGCAAAACAAAAACATTATGAGTATCATTAGACTTCAAACTGGCCAGATGTTACAAGTAATGGCAAACAGGTAGTGGTAGGATGAAAAGAAGGCATCTGTTGGGTACTACTGTGAGATCCCTATGTCATACTCTGTGTATTTAATGGACTTGTTAAACTGACAAGGAACCAGTAAGAACAAATTGCTTCTTTTGATTGTCTTGTTGATCAGGAAAAATATCTGCCACATAATTTTTGTAAATATTTGCATAATTTTTGGAGCAGGCCACTTGAAAAGACTGAAATCACACATTTTATGTTTTCAGTGTAAGAATTAACACGAAATGAACTGCACTACCTGGACAAGCGCAAAGAGGCGGAGCCCTTACTGAGACGGTGAGCTCAGGTGGAGCGAAAGGAGATGTTTTTCTAGCGTCCAAAGCAGCCGTGCTTCTTTCTGTAACCACCATTAAACCTTTACTGGGACACAGCTGGAGGTCCTTCATCAACCACCTGATTGATGGACTAATCAATAGAATACTCGATTACAAAATTAATTGATAGTTGCAGCCCTACTTCAATCTCAATCAGTGTATGAGAGAAATATCGATCTCACTAGCTACTTTCAGGTATATTTGGGTAGCTGTGGCTCAGAAGGTGTAGTGGGTGGTCTAACAGTCACAAGATCAGTGGTTTGATTCCTCGCTCCTCCAGTCTGCATGTCAAAAAGATAATAAACCCTGACTTGTCCCTGATGCATTCAACAAACTGTGCAAACTGATATCACGGCCAAGTCATGCTGGTCCACCTTGTCAGTGTCACGCTTTGCCTATGCTAGGCGTTAAATGGACATGCATGCAAGTTGCATGTTTATGTAGCAGTACCAGCAGGGAGACATATTTTATTTAAAGCTAACAAGCTAGATGGCTGATATGCATTTACAGTTGGCCTCCCTCCACATATTGTCTCGTCCGTCTCGTCGTCTCTTTTTCTTCAGTAATCTTGACAGTGTAGTACAGTTGAAATGGCTGCTAATCAAGAAAAAGGCGGTAGCAACCTTCTGGCTTTAAATGGTGGTGAATGCCGGCACTGCAGCTTAAACATGCAACTTGAATGCGTGTCCATTTCATGCCGCAAAGACTGACATCCACATGGTGGACCAGCCTGTCTATTACATGCTTTGGTGTGATACTGCTTGGATTGTGAGTGTGTGTGATAGAAAGTATTCATCTTAAAGGCATAGAGTAAAGTGCTATATGAGTGTATGGCTGATTCTGACTTACAGTAAAAAGTGCTTTGAGTGCTCATTTAGAGTGGAAAAGCACTATACAGTCCCGTTTATCTTATTTACAACAGTAGTCACTGAGTTTGTCTGACTGCAGTGTCGTTCTGGGAAGCAGGTTTTTAAACAGTGTTCTTACAGAAAACGCCAGCTACATACTGCTGGAGAGGAGTTTAAAGACAAATAAGACAGTGACTGAAACTATACACTGAAGAAGACTAGACTGCTCCATAAAGTTCAGGGGAAATCAGTGACAGTTCTTTGAGTGGCACTTCTCATACGAACATTAAGTGGTTTTTTCATTGTTAGTGTAAAATAGTGCTACTATCTTGGACAACTGTTCCTGAGTTGCTGTAGTCCCAGATGGATGTCAGTTTTTGATCATCAGCTTAATTTGACTTTGTCTGCTCATGCTTTTTGGAAAACATGTGTGTTCGTTGTTGTGTTTGGACTGGTGCCAGGTCTGCCTACTGACTAGATGAGTATTTCAAGACTTTACCCAGACTGTGTGAGCAGAGGCACACAGACCAAATTTTAGCTCTTCTGAGATAACATCACAGACCTGGTTAAACTGGTTAAACAGTGGTAATTTGCAATAAAACTGAAGCCAGAATCACTGTGATTAATCTCTGCAGCTATGTTTGAACACAACATGCCATTACTCAAACACATTATATCCAGTGGGTCTCGCCACGAGATACAAAAAAGCCTGCTGACACAGCTAACCAAAAACATAATTTAGTATATCAAAGTTTTTGCCATCTTGGGCTCAGCTAAGTCACTTTAGCAATCACGATTCATAATATTCATTTAGAATGATGAGCTAGTGGTATGAGAGGCAGGGATCAAAGATGAGTTTACTACATTACTCTTCTTCTAAGTTTCTTTTAGGTTAATGCTATTTGGTTTAGTCCTTGGCCACTCCTGAGGCTTTTGGTGTGGAAGGTTAACAATGTTTTAAGGCCACTGGTCACCATCGTCCAGCATTCTTGTTAGGGCTGGGCGATATATCGAATTTTAAAAAATATCGATATATTTTGATATGCGATATTAGATGAGACAGTATCGTTTATATCGATATAGTCTAGATCGCATTACAATCATACTGTACTTGTAGCTCCACCAGTTCACTTTTCTCTTCTCCCAGTTTGTCTCTGCACAGCTCCGCACTGCCTCGCTTCTCTCTGCTTCACCCGTTATCATGCAGGAAGCGACCGCATGGCAGCGTTCCCAACTTAGTGACTTTGTTGCTAGATTTAGTGGCTTTTCAGGCGCGCCATACGCAGCAGAAGTTGGGTTGCACCATAAGTCACGTAACCTTAATAGTGGAAGTGGGTCTTTTTGGTGTGCTTGCAGACGCTGCATTGAGCGGGTGGGCCCGTTGCTGTGATATGTCAGCTCATATGTCTTTGGATTTTCTAAGATGGCTAAAATACTGTAGATGGAATTTTGTTCATTCAGTCTGTCCCAGTACTGGATGTACAGGAGTACACACAGGAGGAAGCACTTTCCAGTGAAGTAGACTTTACCAGACTGGGTATTTAAAGAATAAATCAGCCTTTTGCTATTTTTGCTCTGTATCTTTTCTGTTTACATTTTAATAGCACAGCTGTGAGCCTTTTTATAGAGGAAAAAAGCGTTATTTGAGGAGCATTATCATTTAAATATGCCAGTAGTTTATTTTTGAGTCATTTCTCTTGTATATCTACAGCTGAATGTTAATAAAAATGTCTGTGTGACGTTTGGGACATGTAGCTTTGACTCTGAAGTGTCTTTTTGTTTATACCTTTTGGGAAGAAAAAATATCGAGATATATATCGTATATCGCCATTCAGCTAAAAAATATTGAGATATTACTTTTGGTCCATATCGCCCAGTCCTATTTCTTGTATAGCCTTAACTTGGTGTGGGTGATTGGTGTGACAAAGTCTGGATTGGGAGGTCGGAAGGGTCTCTTGCCCGGAGAATCTGGACCAGTTTTTTGGGGTGAGAGACGGTGGTTAGTGTAATTCTGGGAGCTTTGTTTTCCATCACGATTTAGTTTGTAATTTGCTTTTTAGTTTCATTTTCATTTAGTGGTTATGTTTAGGCACCAAAACGTACATTGTAACACTTAGGAAGCAATCACGGTGTAGGCTAAGATACACCCCATCACACTCTTGCTTCTAAAATTAACCCTGCATGCTGTAAATGATACTTACCCAGAGGGTGTAAATGTGACACAAAGGGGTCCTTTATAAGTTCTATATGTGATGATTTGGGAGTGAAAGATCCAAAATACCTTGTGCCTGCTCTCTGCCAGGCTGGATGGTCTCTGCTCAATGTTCTGAATCTTTACAAGCTACAGGATTAGATTAATGTAACTGTGTTTTTCTTTACTCTCTGTGTTATGTGGTTTTAAATATATAAGAATGCCTGCAAAGCTCAAGTTGAAAGATGTGTCTTAGAGGTAAATACAGGCAAGTTCATTAATGTCACTTAATATGCACATAAAAAGAGGTTAATTCAACCAAATCACTATGGAAACCTTTGTTATCCATCTGTGACTCAACTTTAGCTGTTATATGTGTACGCACAGCAACACACACATGCAGTCACAGATTAAAATTATCATGTCTTTTCTACTGAAATCATGCCCGATATACTGGAACAAAACTGTTAAAAAACAACAGTGTTACTCACAAATTTTACCTTATTATTTAGCCACATATGAAGAAACTGGGGCGGCACGGTGTCACGGTGGTTAGCACTGCTTCCTCACAGTTAGAATACCATCTGAAAGGCCTGGGTTCGATTCCACCTTGATTCCACCTGTGTGGAGTTTGCATGTTACTCCGGGTTAGGTTAATTGGCTACAAGAAATTGCCCATAGGTGTGAGTGTGTGTGGTTGTCTGTCTCTCTGTGTTAGCCCGGCGACAGGCTGGCGTCCTGTACAGGGTGTACCCTGCCTTGCGCCCCATGTCTGCTGGGATAGGCTCCAGCCCCCCCACGAACCTAAACGGGATAAGCGGAAGCGAATGGATGGATATGAACAAACTGTTAATATATGTCACAATAAAACAAATTTTGCATCAATACAAAATGCGTGAGTCACCTCTGATTTCTTAATATTTTGCTTCAAAGGAACCAGATGTTCTTGTAATTTTTTTTTAATGTGGTCATGAGCAATACTGTAGTTCCTTAAAAGGTCTTTCAAAGGCTTTCTTTGAATATTGGCTGCTTTTTTATTCATTTTCAGTCCAGATCTCCTAACCCTGACCTTTGAACCATTCAAGCATAAAAAGGGAACCTAACTCAAGGAAGCAGGGTTGTGTTCTACCAACCAGGTTGGTTCTACACATTATCAGTCAACTTAGCAAAGAACCAATTTTAAATTGTATCTTTAGACACTTTGTTACTGGCAGCCTGTTGCAAAAACCAAAAATTTCTACAGCTGAATCTCTAAAAAAAAAAAATATATATATATATATATACCAAAGATAAGAGAATTCATCTTATCTCAGACATAAAATAGTATTTTTGCACCAACAGGGTGATTCCCAAATGGCTATCAGTCCAAAACTTGGAATATCTCGGCACAACCAAGGCTAAAACAAAAAACAGCAGCACATGAAAAGTGTCAGAAAGTCGTGTACTGGGGGGAAAACAAAACGAAGAAGAACAAAAAAGGATGAAGCTCCAGTAACACTTGTGGTATAAAGAACAGCTTTATTACTCGATCAATGAATTTCCACCAAATCCTGCAAAGAAACTGACACAGTACCTGAGAGATGGATCTCGCCCTCTAGTTGGTCCGTTTACTGTTTACTGAATCCTCATCAGAAATGATCTCAGTGGAAAAGTGGCTGTCAATAAACCATTCTTAAGGAAGGGAAAGTAGGAAAAAGGCTGTGGAATGCCAAATTATGCAAGAACTAGACTGGAAATCAGTGGCCAAACAAGAAAAGACAATTTCCAGCTTTTATTGTTTTACTGACAACAGAGGAGGTCAAGATGGAGGTACAACAGTATCTACAGCCATCTGTCAAAGACTTTGGAGGTTCTGTCACAGTTTGGGGCTGCATTTCTGCCAGTGGTGTTGGGGATCTTGATTCATGGAATTATGAATCCAGAAAAGTAGTGTGAGATGTTGATCCACCATCTGAAAAGCATCTGATTGGCAACAGCTTCCTTTTTCAGCATTACAACGATACCAAACACAGTACCAATGCAGTAACAGCAAACCTGGTTAGAAAAACACACAATGGAACCTTATCAGTTAGTATTGGCCTCCCCAGAACCCAGATCTCTAAATATTGAGACAGTTATGAATCATCTTGACAGAGAACAGAACAAAAGGCCGCCAACATCCGAGGAAGATCTTTGGAATGTCCTTCAAGAAGCCTGGTGAACTATTCCTGAAGACTGCTTACAGCAATTACAAGAACACTTGGCTAAGAGAGCTCAGGCTGAAGAATAAAGATGGTCAAACCAAATATTCACTTTAAAGATCATTACAATTAGAATGTTTTATAAACTGTACTCCCACCTATCACTGCACACGTTTCAATACATTTCTGCACCTCTTTCTCAATTTCTTAACAAATTATAAAGAAAATGACTTTTGCACTGTTGTGCAGAAATCAAATGGCATAATCAGTTTACAAGGTATCAAAAATGCAGCATATTTGGATTCACATATAGCAGAGTCGTCTTAGAGTGTCTTCTCTCTCTGTGAGGCATTCTGAGCATTCACAAAAAAATAAATAAATGAGCAGCGTCATGTTCTCTTTCAACTTTAGCTTGTCACTGAGCAACACTGTTGACAGTTGATGTAGGGACAGCTGACATCTAACATTATCATTACATATTTTTCCTGTCAGCAAAAAAATAAGTAATGATAATGTTTGATTTTTTTCTTTGACTGGAGGTGCCATTGCTCATTCAATTTCATTTTTTCCCCTAAACTGTGAAACTGGTCCAAGATTGAACATATTCTGCAAAAAATAAATAAATAAGGGGGGTGGGTGGGGGGGGGGCAGCAACTCTATCTTTTATTTTTTTGCTACAGAGAAACTGTGGAAACACAAGGAAAGTGCTGCTACATCAAGTGTGAGGTGTCAAATGGTTGGCTCATTTACGTTTTCCTATTTCTAAAACCCCAGTGATTTCCCAACAAGTGGCAGTGCACTAAAGCTGTGTGTTATCTACCTGGCTGGCCAATTGCACATCCAAGCAAACCACCTGCCGACAGTAGAAATGCTTCTAAGCTGAGGCCTCTTCATCCCAGGGACACCTACAGAAAGTCCTCTGCATGTATGTGTGTGTGTATTTGTGTGTGTGTATATATATATATATATATATATAATTTTTCCCCCTCATTTTGATTACTGTGACTCACTCTGTTCCTCTCTGCAGCTTCTAAAAGGTGTTTCTTCCCCCCTTACAACTCCTCCAAAATGCTGCAGCAATGCTTGGAGGAGAAATGATCTCTGCTGCAGCTACCTGTGAGTTTCAGAATTGATTTTTTAAGATTCTACTTTCATGGCTCAGCTGGCTATGTCCTGTGGCTATCACAATCCTTGAAGTCTTGTGCAAGCTGGAGCACAGTTTGAGATCCTCCGGCTCGGTCCTTCTGATTGTTCCAAGGTCTTGATTGAAAAGAATAACTTTTGATTTTCTTTAAACTAAATACGTCAGGAGTGTAAAAAAAAAAAAAAAAAAAGAGGCCTGATGTTCATATTCTGCTGATTTGATGAAACAAGTATACATAGATCTATTTGCGGCAAAAATATTTAGCTCCAAAATGAGGGTGGCCCCGCACACTGTTAATCCTCAGTGTGCTTCCTTGTCTCTTGTCCTGAAGGGTGTAGGAAAACTTGTTATTAGAGGCTCATTAAAATTCTTGCCAGCTATTCTGGACAAAACAAGCCTTCTTCGGCTGTTTTGTTCTTTTAGTCATTCAGAAATGGTGCATTAATTACACCTTCAGCGTTGAACACTGCATTGAACCAGAAGTCCACAAAAGGTCAGCGCGAAGCAAGACTTGTCCAAAGAAAATGTTTTGTCCTCTGCCCAAACGGTTAGAAAATTCTGCTGTAAAATGATGATTATTATTCTGTTCATTTCTGAGATTTTGAAATGTATGTGCAGGGTTTTTTTTTTCCTGCTCATGTCACCTAAGAGGTCACCTAAACGTGTGCCAGCAGACGGGGTGCCAAAAGGGAGAAATATTTTCTTGTTGCTCCTGATCCGCTTTTAAGGTGTCGTTGACCTCCAGGGTTCCTGCTACACTGTCAAAAACTGCACCCTCATACAAAACTAAACATCTGATACAAAGGGGGCAGTCCAGGCAGACTGTAGGAGGGGCTCTTTTTGACCCGCTAGGTGCTGCTTTGGCAACCCTACAGGTCATTGCTGTGTGTGAATCACATACTGTACGAGTAACCAGGTAATTTATGTTTGGGACGATCTGCTTGGGGAGAGCTAACAGTGGCTAAGCTACCCTCTACTGACTACAGGGCTCTGGCTAGCTACAGGATTTTAATCGTGTTTTACAAATATTTTAAACAAACAAACACTGATTCCATTCCACTGACCCTTACTTCTCTACATTCATTATCAGATTGAACTCTACTTCTCATTATTCACACTCACTGACTCAATGAGTCCCAGCATTGATCGCTCACCTCCCTGTCAGTCGGAAATGGATGGAATCTGTACTTCTGACCCCTCCTGGGGTCAATGGAAGCTTTGCTGTTATTGCTGCAATTGATGGCACAGCAAAATCGAGCACCTCTGGAAACTTCCGGGCACTCGATGCAAAACGCACTGAGCCTAACGCCACACAACAGACAAATACAAATGGTGGGCTCAGAAGTCAGGTGATTTGCCAGGGACCCATCGAAACACGATTTGCTCAGTCTCCCTTAATCTCCTGTCTCTGACCCACCAACACTCAATCTGTGTCTTACCTGAACCCCCTGCCACCCCTTCCACTCAGACCACCCACCTGCACTGTCGAGGATGTATGTCAGCTCTTCCAGAGGCAGAAGATCAGGAAGACTCCAGGACCCGACAGCATGTCCCCTGCGTGCCTGAGAATCTGTGCGACCAGCTGGCACCCACGCTTACCCAGATCTTCAACAGATCTCTGGAGCTGTGTGCCCCCTCTTGCTCCAAATGTTCACCCTTCATCCAGGTCCCCCAAAAAATAACCATGACAGGGTTGAATGATATCTGTGATCATGAAATCCTTTTGAGAGACTGGTGCACTACCCCGGCAGCATTGGTGCCTCAGGGGTGTGTTTTTTTCCTGCTGCTCTTCTCCCTCTACACCAATGACCTCAGAGGATCCATTTAAGTTCCTGGGAACCACAATCTCCCCGGACCTCAAGTGGATGTCCTACGTAGACTCCCTCGGGAAGAAGGCCCAGCAGAGGTTGTACTTTCTGCCTCAGGAACTGCTGATCATCTTCTACATCTCCATCATCCAGTCTCTTCTGTGCACATCCATCATTGTCTGGTTTGGATCGGCCACCAAACAGGACAGGAACAGACTGCAATGGACAATCAGGCCTGCATAAAAGATCATTGGCGCCAACCTGCCCTCTGTTGAGGAGTATACCAGTCCAGGGCCAGAAAACGGGCTCCAGACCCCTCACACCCTCTTCAGACTGCAGACTGGTAGGCAGAGCTCTGTACACCAAAACTACCAGGCATAAAAAGCCTGTCTCCCTGAACGCCCCGTAACCCATCTGCCCACCTCGTGCTCATTTGCACAACCACTGCATCACTTGTACTTTGTACTGTTGGATCACCTGTATTGTTATTGCACTGCCTACTGCTGCTGCTGCTGTTGCACTCACAACTGTAACTAGAGTTGTACTTGTCACCTTCTGTATATATATATAGTTTGTTTTTTAAAAACTTTTATCTCATGTCGAGAGGAGAAAACAACCAAAGTCAAATTCCTAGTATGATCACATGGACATGGCGTATAAAGCTGACTCTGATTCTGAGTTTATGATTACCTTCAATATGTAGTCTTAGTTAGCAAAGTTCAGAAACAGGTTTTAAATTGCTAAATTTCAGCAAAGAAACTTAAATCTATACACGAACTCTACATCAATCTGTGTGATCTGAGCATTTAAGTATCTAGCAGAGGCTATTGAGTTTGATTCATTTGCTAGTGTTTAACCATTCTTGTATGTTATAGTATGAATGTGCAATGAGATACATTTCTATTAATTAGGCCATTAAATATTCATTTTAATTTGCCACATTTTCTTGCAATTCATCAGTCACGTTAAATACTGGCTCTTAGAAGCAATCAGCTCAAAGGAAACATCATAATAATATTGTTGGTTCACTGTAGGGAGTGTGTTTCAGGATGACTTAAGCACTGTTTTATCCCAACATAATACTCTTAGATACGATTTATCTACTTATCGGTTAATCCCATCACACTTATTTCCTGAGGGTTACAGTGGGCTAACGAGATTCCAACATGTTTTGATATTTCTCATCACTGCATGTGGAAACACGCTGTCATGTGAGAACATACACACACAAAGAAACGTGAATACACACACACGCACACATACACACAAACACAAAAGTGCCTTATTCTGTAATCTCATTGCATAGCTTCCTTGAAGCCAACTGAATTCCCACGTGGCTCGATTGTATCCCTGCAGTGAAACGGGAGCAGGGAGCTTTTATCAGCCACTGTTGCTGGTGACAATTAATGTCACTGATGTGATGTGTTCCAGCTCTCGGGCGGGGACATGGAGGGAGGATGGGTTAGAGGTGAGTATAGCCCGAATCTATAGACTGAGAAGAGGTGGTGGTGGTGGCAAGGGGGGGTGGGGGTGCATTCCTGTTGGCTGAGAAACTGTGGAACAATGCCAAGTTCTCCATTAGGGAGCCCTGCAAGGTCACTCCAGTATTCAGTCATCGTGCCAAGCGACCCAAGCTCTTTGGTCTGTCCTATAGGGAGGGTGGAGTGGAGAGGGGGTGGGAGACAGCGAGAGCAACAGATAGAGAGAGACACAGAGCAAGCAAGGGAGCAGGAAGAAGTGTGGGCCAGAGTCCAACCCATCTGGGATGCGCTCCGCAGACAGTCGGTGCCAGAGGTCACTGACAAAGCCGACCCCATCTTTGTAGAATGTCTGAAGGTTCCCTGCGAGAAAATGAGTTTTAGGAGGGAATAAAAAATGCCAGCAGACTGTTCAAGATCCTTAATCAGAGCAAAGGGCCACACGAAAACAAGGGTGTTGACTCGCAGAAATACTAATGTTCCCCCTCCTCGCAAGATTTTTCTATGGCACCTTGCCAAGAGGGTGGTGAGATGGGGTGCGGCTGGTGGCATTAAAAAGACTGGACAGTAACTCTTTTGCCCTTGAGACAAAAACAAGTAAAACGGTTAGTTTTATTTCCATTTTCATCTTCAGCTTCTGCGCCGACAGAATGTTAACTTTTGTTCCTGTGGGAAGAGTGATTTCTGCTTGGTAATATGATGAGCGCTTTTCAAATTAAGAAGCAAAGGAGGCCCACTTCACAATAAACACTGTTTTTGTTTACCACTTTAAAGTACCACTTGGTTGTCGCTTATGGTGCAGATTGTCTTGTGAAGAAGCCTGAGCAGTGCAATAGAAGTCTGTTTAGAGAAAACTGGAGCTCATTAAGGGTATATTTATTTATATGTGTGTGTGTGTGAGTGTGTGTGTGTGTGTGTGAGAGAGAGAGAGACTATGTGAGGTATCTGTGTACCTGTATGCATGAGGGTTTTTCAGCCTAGCATTCATCCTAGCTGCTCTCCCCTTCAGCAATACTGGCTTTAGAGCTTTTAAATTGTAATGTGATAGGGTTCACCTGCAAAGCTACCACAATGAATTATTAAGCTCTCCACTATGGATGAGTGAGTCTCATTATAGCTCCCCTCAGTACTGCAGGAAGATAAGCATGGCTGATTATTCCTGGGTTCCCTTTTGCCTTTGCTTTCTAGAGTGCCTGGAAAAGGAAGAATTCGGCACTACAGCTAGAGTGAGATAAGATTTCGAATGTGTATTCAGATGTTCTTTCACGCTCTGGGAACTGGATGCAGGAGAAAAGGTATAGCGGCATGGTTCGGCATCTCTCTCTCTCTTTCTCTCTGTCTCTCTCTCACACACACACACTCTCTCTCTCCCTCTCTTCATCCCCGAGCCAACAGTACAGGCTGTATGGTGATAACTTTTCAAAGTGAACAAAGGCATCAAAAGGATGGAGGAGACCCGGGGATTATTTAAATACTAGGTGCATTAGAAGCCCCGGTGTGCTTTCCATCCCTTAAGTCATCAACAAAACCTGCTCCACTTTTTCTCACTCTGGCTGAGGAACATGTATACTACTGACAAAAGAAAAGAAAGACGAGGATAAAGAAGGCGCTCTGGCAACCTGGCTTAAAAGTATTATGTTGTGTTATACCGGTGAATAACAGTGAAAAGACACTCTGTCCATGTCAAGATGAGCGATGATAACTGGATGCATTTGCAGATGTCCACAAAAACAAACGCAAATGAAGCCAGTCTAAACTAAACAACCAAAAAATGTGAATGTGAAACAAATCTTTTGCTCGATTTGGGTTTATGTGCCATGTGGCCATAAGACAGCTGCAACATAGACTGAGAGGAGTGTCCCTCCACAAAGCTAAAAGTGTAAGACATTTAAAAAAAAGATTGGTGCAAATGCAAGGCTGAACAGAGCTTTCAAGTTTCCTATCATCCTTTGATCAGCTGATATCATAACATGTCACCATACAGCAGGCAGAAATCCTTTCATTGGTTTGGCATGTTTTCTGCCCCCGGTGCTTCATTGAGTGGCGTATCATTAGCGCCGGCTGTCATCACCGTACCCCGAGTCAGCACCACAGACTCAGATTCATTTGGTAACAACACATGCATTTTGACATGGCAAAGACAGAAAAGAGTAGAACTGTAAGTAAAACCTTTACAAATTGAGTAAAATGTACAACTTCTGTTCTGATTAACCGAACAAAATGCATCATCACAGACACAACTTTTGTTTTACTTTGTGAAAAGCTCCTGCGATGGAGATAACGGGCCTCTGAGTGCCTCTACGTCTGCATAACACAGCAAAAATGAATTTTAGCCAGATGAGCAAATTCAGTGTAGCAGAACATGGAGAAATCAACATCAGAGTTTAGCATAATCCTAAAACTAAAAAACAAGATTATCAAAGAGTTTAGTAAATATCACCTCAGGTGACTGTTATCTGTTTCTAATTATGTCTAAAGGTGTAATAAAACTGTTGAAATGAAAGATAAATGACTTGTTTCTAGAAGCAAGCAACTCAATACGGCACCTCAAAAGGCATTAACGGCAGTAATACTCTCCGCTCCTCAATCGATGCTGAGCAAAATTAATATTGGAGAGTAAATCTTTCATTTTCTTGATTGATTACCATCATTAAGAGCATTGATCAGCAGCAAGAAGAAAAAACAGTGAGTGGGTGGGGGAGCAGCTTGTAGCTTTTTATCTGCCTCAGACAACATTAAAGAGGAAAACAGAGGCGCATCCTCTCCTCACAGCTTTGTCTGGAACATAGATGTCAGAGAGAAATTTGCAACCATCAGGGGAATGTTTTTGTTCTGACCTCCTCTAGCTAAATGAACGCTCGTCCTTGATCATGGGAAATGGATGCATAAAGTGTATAAAAAAAAGGAGAGATGTGTGCAAAGTCTTCAAGGTTAATTTACTCTTAACTCTTATTAAGTGTTCGTCTGTTGGGGCTTCATTAGGGTGACATGCTAGTTGTGGCTGAGGACGAGATTAACCTTGCCCAGGAGGGGCAGGCAGGCTTTCTTTTTCCATCTTCCATCTATCCTCATACTGGCTCTATCGCCGTGGGGAGGCTGATGCACGTGCTCAGTAAACATCTGTAGCGCATGAGGCATCTGGCATAACAAGGACAAGAAGGTAGCAACAGCAGCACTCAGGCAGTGCGGACTTGTGGGTCACTAGCAGAGATTAATTTAATGAGCTGGTGAATAAAGACACTAACCTCATGTTAAATTAGATTATCACTTTTGAAAAAAAAATGTCCACAGAGATACACTCACCTGAAACTTTATCGAGTATACCTGTTCAACTGATTATTAATGCAAAGATCTAATCAGCTAATCACATGGCAGCAAGTCGGTGCATTTAAGCGTGCAGGCATGGTCACGATGACCTGCTGAGGTTCAAACCAAGCGTCAGAATGGAGAAGAAAGGTGATTTAAGTGGAATGGTTTCTGAGTATTTCAGAAACTCTCCTGGGATTTTCCTGCACAACCATAGAGAATGGTTCAAAAAAGAGAAACTATCCAGAGAGCAGCAATTCTCTCAGTGAAAATGCCTTGTTGATGCCAGAGGTCAGAGGAAAATGGCTAGACTTCTTCGAGCTGATAGGAAAGCAACAGTACCTCAAATAACTGCACGTTACAACCAAGGAAGAAGAAGACCATCTCTGAATACACAACACATCGAACCTTGAAGCAGATGGGATACACTGGCAGAAGACCACACTGGGTGCCGCTCCTGTCAGCTAAGAACAGAAAACAGGCTACAGTTCACCCAGACTCGCCAACAAGAAGCAGCAGAAGGTTGGAAAAACGTTGCCTGGTCTGATGTGTCTCCATCTCTGCTGTAACACTCAGATAATAGGGTCAGAATTTGGTGTAAACAGCATGTATGATGGTGTAATAGAGGGGGATAGTTTCTTGACACACCTCGGGCCCCTCATTACCAAATGAGCATCATTTAAATGCCACAGCCCAATTTCCATCCCTTTGTGACCACAACATACCCATCTTCTGATGGCTGCATCCAGCACTCACAAAGCTGAACTTGACCATGAGTTCACTGTCCTCAAATCACCTCCACAGATCTCAGTCCAAGAGAGCACATTTGGGATGTGGTGGAATGGGATATCTGCATCATGGATGTGCAGCCAAGTCTGCAGAAATTGTATGACATGTCACTGTGGACCCAAATCTCTGAGGAATGTTTGCAGCAACTTGCAGAATCTATAGCATGAAGAATTGAGGCAGTTCTGAAGGCACATACCAACAACGTGCACCTTATAGAATGTACATATACACACACACATGCCGCTAACTGATTTTGATCTGTCCTTTTAGATTAATCTAAACGAAGATGAATATATTAAAAAATAAAGCAATATACTTATTATTTTTTTATTACACGAACCTTATTTCTTAGAATTAGTCACCTCATAACTCTCTTGACAAACAAAAGTGAGACAGAACTATGGCATAAAATGAGTTTCACTTAAATAACTGAATTTAAGCATTGCAAATATTAGAAAGAACAAAAACGAATGAATTAAGTACAGACTAACAATAAAACGCTGACCTCGACTGAAGTACTTGCTCAGACTGAGGCAAGTAGGGCACTTAAAGAATCCTAATTAGAAATTAATGAAAGAATTCTAAAACCCAAAGAGACAATCATCTGCTTTATAGTATCATAAGACACGAGCCACTCATGTTTCTTTTCACTGACTCATGCAGTGGAAGTTCACAGCAGTTCTGCAGTGGCAGGTTTATGTGCTTGTTATTGTAGGAAATATGTAGTTAAGCGCAGCCAATATATTGCTCTTGTTCTTGTTGTTGGTTTACTGTACTCTGAACATAACATGACATTTGTTTGTGTGCTTTTCATGTTGAATGTAAAAGGAGGAAATAGATACATGAGGTAATCAGGGACACGGGAAACACGAGGGTAACAAGACTTGCTGAAACTAATCAGAGAAGACGAGACATGGGAAGCAAAACTGGGAACAAGACACGTGAGACAGAAGTTACTACAATAAAACAGGAAGTAACAAAATGAGGAAACAACTGAGACAGGGATGGAGACTTGACTAGACACAGGGCATGCAGCAAAGGCTCCAATGAAATGAAAGAAGGAATAAAATATAAAGAAACTGTAATCATGAACAGACATCAGAAAGCTAAACTAAAACAAAGAAGGCCTGAGAACATAAACATAAAGGAAGCAACCAGGAATCTCAGCTGCAAGCAAAAGAATCCAAAACACAAAAGCCCGGGGATCCTGACGGTGTTCTGGTATGACACACCAGATGCTGATGTGTTGTAGGAGGATACAGCAACTTAGATTGTTTATATATATAAATATTATATAAAGTCACCAACTTTGCCCATAACAATATCAGAATTAATGATTTAGACCCTTTGAGGTTTAAGTGAATGAAACCAGTGACTGACTAAACTTTCTCATAGAAGTTCTTTTCTTTTTCTCAAGAACAAATAGGGTTATAGGTGAAGTTTATTTGTCAGATCTGACTTATGATTATATGCATGCAGTTTTGTCCCAATCCCAGTGAGCATCAGGATGACAGTGATGCCCCCGTCCTTTCATTTCTGTATGACCCTGGTTTGTTATCATGAAATATTTGAGTTGCTGCTAAGATCACTGCAGAGAAATTCCTTTTGCTCAAGCATTTTTACACACAGCAGCTTAAAAACATGTCACCGCAAAAGTATAAATGTACTCAAAAGGAAAGGAAATAAAATGCATTATAAATATAACAACACATATCCAAAATGTTTGAGCTGTGCAGTGGGATAATCCACTCATTTTGACAACACGGAGGGAGAACCGCTCCTCACCTGCAGGAATCACACCAGCGTACAAAGTTAGGATCCTCTCATCCAGGTGTGGAAATAAATGATACTAAAACTGAAATACAACTTCCCTCTAATTCCAGGTTTGTTGTCCTTGTTTCATTTTGCTGTGTTTTCTTCCTCACTGGTGACATTCAGGAATTCCCTGGTTTTGTTCCTCACTGGGAGGTGTGCAGATCCGTGAACCAGCAGTTAATTGTATCACAGCCTGGAGGGTCATCAATGCATCATAACCTGTTTCTATATATTTTAATACGTAATTATTGCACAGCATTCTGTTTTGCAATAATATTTTACCTTTCAGCTGATCCTTTTCCTCTACTCTTGATCCTCCATAAAAGATCATAGAACATAATTTTATTTTCAGTTAAAATATAAGTTCAAGGAAATTCCTTTGTTACAAAAGACAACTGCCTTCTTCGTTGCAGCTTAAATAAATCAACATTTTTTTCCCGTTTCTGTAAATAATTGTGTTAAATTGTTATTTCAATATTTACCAAAATATTTGTGAAAATGATTTTTACCAAAATCGAGCAGCCCTATCTGAAAGCTTTTAAGCTGTTAAGTTATTTAATGGGTAATCCAGCTAATTATATTTGCTGATGAGTAATTAGTGCAATAATCTAATTACTTTTTCATCATGGTAAAACATAATGAGCAAAAAATTAGATTTTCTTTTTTTTTTGAGCAACTTGGCTCATAAATGTTGCGGCGTAGGACCAGCAAAGAGCCTTACACTGGTTCAAATGAGCTGAAAACTCTCGATTGGTTGCAGGTGTGAATGTGAGTGTTTTCCTGTCCGTATGCGCCTCCTGCCCTGCGTGTGCCGGGGAAGGAGAAGGAATGGATGAATGGATAATGTGGCCGCTAAAAATCAGGAGAGCTGTCTCATCAGCTGCCGGTGCAATAAAAGCAGAAGCAAAAAAACTACAATTGAAAGTTTTGACTTTTTCATAAGACCTACCTGACATGAGCAGTAATCTCCATTTACCAATATTTGTATTCATCGAGCTGATTTGAATGTTTAGGGCATTGCTGCTTCAGTTTGTAAACAGAAACATGTTTATGGGTTGTTATTCCTTCAAGACTAATTAAATCTACCAGCAGACAAGCTTGACATTAAACACTTTGCACGATGGAAAAAAAAAAACAAAACAAAACATTATGAGCACATAGTCATGACCTTTCCGGTGTTTGTTTTTCTCAGAGCTGTAACATAATTGTTGACTCTCTCAAGTTTTCTAGGACATTGGGAATGCTGCAGCAACCTGACAGCTTAAAGAGAAGATAACATTATTAAAATCCACTGAATGCACCAGATTTCCTTATAGTTTTCATCATAGTTTGCAAAAGGCTTCACCCAGGTAAAAAAAAGAAAAAAAGATCAACTTCAACCTGACCGTGAAATTTGCCATTTATTTACATATTCTTTAAATATTGCTTGAAATGAATGAAACGAACCATCCACGATTTTTGAGCCCTGGCATCAAGCCAGATGCGGGTGCCAAAAACAACACCTTTTCCCCACCCAGGCAAAGGTGCTGATGCTTCAAAGTGTCAAGCTAAATCCTCACTAATGTAGTTTGAGGTTATGGCTGGGTTTCAGAGTAGGTCAAGATTAGATTAGTGAAATCTTGCCTTTGTTTATGACCATGAACTCCTCGTTTGCAGCATGCCTACTGTACGAGTGGCACATACTGTATCTGAGAAAAACGAGATTCTGCAACCGTCCCCATCATCCGTCTTTCTGCGCCTACATTCTGCAGGAATATGATCTGCATTTTACTGTAATAAAGATATAATTGACCTGTGCACAGCAGGAGACACAAAAGAAATGGGATTGATGTCCCACAGAGAAAATTCTTCTCCTTTTGGGTGAGGGTGGTGGGGCTTCTGACTCAGGCTAAATACTTATTCATCCCCTCTATCCCACACCCCACCACAGACCCCGCTGCTCTCTATTCCCACCTCCCGATTTTCATGTCACCATCAATTATTTTGCTCTGCGCTCTTCTGGAAATAAGAAAAATCTCAGCTGCAAGAGACTGAATACACAGTCAGACGTGCAGAAGACATCCCAGTCTAAAAAAAATGATTGCTTTCTGCATGGCAACGACTTGCTGTGCACATTTTTCCGTTAATGTGTTTTTCAATTCATGCAGTCTGTCACTGTCCATTTTTTTTTTAGAACTATTTCAGGTTTAATTGCATCAAATGATCTTTATTATTTATTACATTTACATTTTTTATTGTTTCTCTGGTTGGCATTGTTTATCGTTGTTTTTTGCCTCATCCTGAACATTTCACTGTGCACATGATGATGATGTTTGCTCAAAAAATATAAGAACCTGAAATTATAGCCTTTATATAATAGTTGAAAATTGTTGCTTCAAAGAGTTCTGGCTATGCAGCCACGATCACTGTCAATGGCAATCCGTGAATAAAGAAGCTATACAATGCACAGGATGTGTTATTGTGGTTATTGTTACGTCTGGAAATACGGCTAGAGGAAAAATGCAAATGCTATTACTCCATCATTAAATGCTTATGTGGCATATCATTTATATTTTCACTCCTGCACGCCCACAGCTGTGCCTGCAACAATAATTTGTGTTGGCAAAATAGTGTGGGATGAGAATAATCTAAGTGCCCAATCTAATGCTAAGTGCCTGTGCATGTTTAAACTGTGATTAAATGGGAGATTATTAATCGGGGGAAACATGGGCGCAGAGGTTCTGTGCTGGACACAATGTAAATATGAGAAACCAGGATGCTAAATTCTTCAAGTTTCACAAACCTACTTGGAACTGAGCTGAACGCTAAACCACATTATGCAGTTTATATGTGAAGATCTATCACAGAAAAAACAAAAAACAAAACAACAAACAAACAAAAACAAAAACCTGGCTACCAAACAGCTGTGAAAAATAGATACAGAATGGAATTAAAAACTAGCAAACAACTTGTATGGCTTAAGCAACATGTGCACGTTTAATTCAGAATGTGTCGCATTTGCCTGCATCTACAGATCGGAGCTCTTTCACTGTTCACCTTTCAACAAATCTCATTCCATTTGTGTCCTTACAGGTCAGAAAAACGACTTCTAACTGATCATATCTCTTAAATACAACACTTCAAGGAATTAAGTATTTAAAACATAAACTTAAAATTTGCATATATTTACTATATGAATATATATATATATATATATATATATATATATTTTTTTTTACATAAAATAATTAAGTGCAATAAGTGAAGAGATGTAACCCAAGCTGTTTCAAAGCTTCATTTATGAGGTCCTTGAGAATAGAGAATGAATTCATTAGTACACCCTGCACAAGGTCTATCAGAAAATTATTCACGTTTTGCTGAAATAATATCTTTATAAAAGCTGAAAGTTATCAATGATGTCTCCACTTGAATGACGTCTATTAAAGCGTGCGGGCACTTCTGTCCTTACTATAAAACCTGTAGTTAAGAAGAAAGAAATGTCTCAATCTGAAAATTTATGAACAGTTAAGATACTAATAAACATAAGCCCACATCATCATTCCCTCGCTAGTTTCTCATGTTTTTCTATTTATGAAATGCACTCTTCCTCCTCCAAAAGCTCTGCCTCCATTCAACTATATGTTAAAGAGGAGCTGGAATCCTTCTCTGTCTGAAGGCATTTTTTTTTATTGGAATTTTAAAGTATTGTCCTTATTTATGATATTCCATAATAGTGTCATGCTTCTGATCAATTCCATTTGAAACAGGAGCTATGGCAAGATTTTAATTCTAGAGAGGCTGTTCAAAATTGAGCAGGTGGTACCAAAACCAATACAGACAGTAACTCAGTACTTTGCTCATAATCCTAAGCTTACAAAAGAAGAAGAGAAAAAAACAGAGTGAAAGAAAAACTCAGCCACGTTCCACACACGTCGCCTTTCTCAGGTTCTCCGTGTCTGTGTTGGGAAGGTAATCCTTTTTTAGGTTTCTAAAAGTAACAAAATAAATAAAATATGAAATAACAGTCAGTTAGATGCACAGTGTGACATGTGGGTTCAGCAAATAAGATTGGAAAGCTATTAGACCTCTCACTGCAACTTCAAAAACAGTGAAGGTGAGAATTCTCCGGCGAGGGAATATGTGTCACACAGACAATGCTGTGGGCAGTGTGACTGCACAAAAGCAGACACTTACAACAAGTGACTCACTCCCATTACACAGGTACCACTGTAATCATTAATATGCATATGGCAAATGATTAAATGTACATCAGATAAAATGTGACACACCATAATGAATGGAAATTTAAAAGCATATATTCAAGCTCAATTAATCATTTAAGATGATCACAGTGTCACGTTTATCAGACTGCTGCATGGAAACCAGAGTAAAGGAAAGTGAAAATGGTAGAATGGCGCATCCTGTCGCCACGTGCTGTGAATCTGTGTCGCTGTATGATGATTAATTTTTAGTAAATCGTAATTTTAAAATACAAAAAAGTGCAACAAAAGGTTTAGCAAGAATTCAGCTAATGAATAAACATACTGCAAAACAGTTCATATAAATACTGTATCTATAAATGTATCCATTTGCTTTCCTGGGGACAAAACATGGAGGACTGGATCCTCCCACTGTTCTGACTTTGCTTGGTTTCAGCAGAGACAACCTGGATTTGTGGTCCACAGTAGACATTAAGGT
>JAVDPK010000214.1:178878-192173 GCA_034780415.1 Cichlasoma orientale
TAGATAGATAGATAGATAGATAGATAGATAGATAGATAGATAGATAGATAGATAGATAGATAGATAGATAGATAAGCAGTATCATAGAGTAATTCACCACTGGGAAATAGCATTAGACAACTCTAGTGTAGTAGAGCATCAGAGAACACTGTTGACTTTAATTAAGGTGGTATTAAAAGCATTATGGGTGTAAGTTTAAGTCCTTGAAAGACAGCTAAATAGTACAGTGACATCAGGGAGTGCCAGATGCTCACTAAATATTCCTTGGAAGCAGACCCCCTGCCTGCACTGCAGTGGGTGGTCTCCAAATAAGACACTGAATGCAAATTGAACCAAGACAAGTGCAATATCTGTGCAATGTGTCATCTTTTGGCTCGGGCTGGTTTGCAAACACTGTGGATCGTGGCCAGCCCTTTGATGCTCACGCATGTCAGCGACTCTGTCATGACAGCTGAAGTTTTAAGTTAGACAATAAAAAGACTGTTTTCTCTAACATTTTTCCACTTTAATCTTTACTATTATTTTGATTGCATTTTCACTACCAACAGGACATTTTTAAATAACAAGCAACAATTAACACGTCTTCTGCCTTAAATGCTACGGTGTATTTTGAGCCAACTCTGCAAAACCACTGAGTCAAAGACAGCCGACAGACTTTATAATCACACTGACATCAGGGTGGGCAGTATTTGACCACTAAAGCTGGAAAACATTACTTAATGTTTAAAAATAAACACTTTTTGTTGTTTAATTGCCAAAGCAATCCCTGAGTTTATGTAACAAGTGCATTAAAATATAGATTTATTCAGATTTCACCAAAAATCCATCTTCTGTTATTTGGCTGGAGCCGCTGCTGGGGAAAGGTAAGGTTATACTAGTGCTCCTGGTTACGGAGCTCAAACGCAATAAAAGTGCTAAAAAATAGTTCGAACCTTACTTGTTACACTCACAGACATCGTGTTATAATGTTGTTGAATGTGTTTAGTGTGAACTTTGTTTTTCTGAGTGCAGCACTTTATTGTAACATGCTAATCTGCTGATCTTAAGCTAGGCTGCAGGTAGTTTCTCATGCGGTTTGCTGGTCTTCTCTCTCTCAGGTGTGCCTGTAGAAACTCTGCCATATGAAGTTGCTGTACTGAAGTTAGTTTTGTATGAACAGGTATGTGAGCTCCCTCTTTGATTTATGTCATTCATATTTGTTTATTTTGTTAATTCATAATTCTTTTTGCACTTAATGTACAATTGTTTACATTCATGTTCACTGTTTATTGATTGTTTTAGGAAGGATATGGGTTGGAGATATGTTCTCCTTAAGCAGAATTTTATTAATAAGGAAATCTCTGATCATGATACCATGCACTTTAGTTTATTATGTATGTTTATTTTATTTTAGAAGCATAATGAGATGTGGTGTGTTAGCACACACCTACTCGGTTGGCTTTAGGCGCTGCTGGGGAGAGGTGTGCATGTAGAAGCTCCAACGTATGAAGTTACTGTACTGAATTAATTTATTTTTTTTATTTTTGAACAGCTCTGGGAGAATAAACCTGCCTCAACTGGCAATGCAACAGCCGACTCCTTTCATTATTCACACAACACAACGCAGAGTTTGCAGCAGCCTAAAGTGTAAAGTGAGGCCGACTTCACTTAGCAGGTATGTGACAAAAAAATTAAAACTCATTGGATTGTTATGAAAGTGGAACATTGGAAATCTCTTGAAAAAACATTTTCAGTGACACCAAGATCAACTTTATAGGACAATAAATGAGGAAGTTATCACATTTTAAGTTGTGCAACAATTGGAGCTTCTTCAGCTGCAATTTTTGCAGCTTCAGCTTCATATAATAGCTTCAGTTGAAACATGACTGGATGAAAACAGCTGAAAATACATAGCG
This sequence comes from Cichlasoma orientale, assembly GCA_034780415.1. NCBI lineage: Eukaryota > Metazoa > Chordata > Actinopteri > Cichliformes > Cichlidae > Cichlasoma > Cichlasoma orientale. Next base: position 180,774 of record JAVDPK010000214.1, read on the forward strand.
GGGGAACAATAAATGGATTGACCAATCAAAGAACACTATTTTGGTCACATGACCACATATTGCTTAACCACCGACTGCCCCATGATGATTTCCACATTAGAGAAAATGAACTTTGCATCATCAGATTTTGATGAGATTAGGCAGAAAGTTAGAAAACATATTAAAGTAATGCGCTATTTACCTTTAAAGAGGTCATACATTCGATCCTTGGCTTTGAAAGCGTTGAATGCGAGACAAATTTTCAAGTCGAGCAAGAAGCAATGTATTTTCACCAATCGCAAACGTGACGAAAGGAGAGGAATTCCTCTACGTCATAGCGAGGATTCACTGGAAAATACCAAGAACTTTAAAGAGCTTTGGGAAACGCTGAGCACGCATGTGCCAGCACATTGCAATCATCTGTAATAGTGGGGATTGTCACATACCTACACTTAGGTACCAAAAATAAAAAAAAACTTTTGGGGATTTACACTGACTGCTCTTGGTTTATGTGGAATATATAAAAAACAGTTACTTAAAAACCAAACTCTTGATTAAAATACCAGGATATTATTATTATTATTAATAATAATAATAGTAGGATTATTATTTATCAATCTGGGATAGTGTATAGATAGCAAACACCAGAATTAATATGTTAAATATTATGTCTATGCATAGAAAGCTCTTTGCATGCCAGTTTACAGTATACAATTTGCAAAAAGTGTAGGGTGTGGAATGTCACATGATGTCAAACTCCATATAGTAACACAATATTTTGTGTTATCATACCATCCATTTTCTTAAACACTTAGCCAATTCCAGGTCAGGTGACACTGAAGCCTATTCCAGCTGTCATAGAGCAAGAAGGGGGGGGGGGGGGGGTACGCCTTGGACAGGTTGTCAGTCTATCACAGGACCAGCACACTAATTGATCTAACATGCGTGTCTTTGGACTGTGAGAGGAAACCAGAGTACCTGGAGAGAAACCATGCAGACACAGGGAGAATGTGCAAACTCCACACAGAAAAGCTCCAGCTGGCCAGTGGATTTGAACCCAGAGCCTTTTTGCTATAAGGCAATGGTGCTAATCACTGCACCTCCTTTGATAATCAGGCTATAAGTTAATGAGGTAGTTCATTTGCAGTCGGTGCGTTTTTAGAGCTTTTTCAAGAAAAACCTCTGAAGAATCCAAAATTCCAAAAAGGGTGTTAGTCAGAAAATCAAACCTGTATTAGTTCTGGTAAGAGGACCTGAAGAGTCAGGGTTTGCCCTTCAGTGTGTCTGTAATGGTTCCCTCAGTGCCTCCATTTGCTTGTTCCTGGCTGCCACCCCCAATTCTTTGCATGAGTGTGTGTATATAAATGCTAGGCTGACAATTCTTGTGAGGACAGAAGGGGGGCACGTCCTCTCACCTGCACCTGGCTGGCACGCCTGTCTTCCGCCAGCTCATCTTCCGCTTCAGCCACACTAGCTTCACCAGATTGTTAGCAGTTACACTAGTGGTAACTAGTCCAGGCACTCTTATGTCATTTGATTCAGTTGTTACTTGTGCACTTACCAGACCTCTCCTCCCACATCCACATCCTCTCCAGTGTGACAACCTGTCCTGTCTCAGGGTCTATTCCAAGTGTTCGCTCTGCTAAATTCCTATTGGACAGGGAAACTAACCTGTGAAGACATTCGCCTGTCTGCACACTTCCATCGATTCACTCCTTTCAGCCCTGAAATTCCCTGACCTGACCTTATCTGCCTAACATATTCTTGTTCTTGTAATAAAATCCCTGAAACATGCTCTCTGTCATGGCATCTATGTTGGGGGTCTTCTAGCTTTTACTGAAAATGATGGCAGCATCACTAAAAAAAAAAAACCTCTTCGAGGTCGTCGTGTAATCCATTGTTAAATTGTTGCTATATTTAGCTATCAGAATCAGCAGGATTAATTCCACTATATGTGCATGTGTATTAAAGGGTGGATAGACACGGTGCAGGGCAGGCAGGTCTAAAAACAAAGAAGCAGCTGCTGGACCCAAAGTCAAGCTTTAGGCAAACTGTTATTTCTCAATGAATTGTGTTAGATTGAAAACTTACACTGTTAAATAAACAAACCACATGAACTTGCCTCGGCCCAATTACGCACATTAAAATGAACAAAATCATTTTAATGTGCGTATTAGATAATGCCGCCCCCGTCTCCATTAGAGAGCTCTTAGTTTACATGCTATTTTGACTAGCACAATCGCAAGAGTTGTTTCTCAGCTTATTACTTTCTAGGAACTATTAGATTATCTTTTGTTTTTGTTTTTTTACTGCGTTCCACAAAAGTTCATCTGGTTTTCTGTGTTACAGCTCCACATCGAAATGTGGTGATTTATATATTTCTGAGCCATGGAGTAGACCCATGGCTTTGTGTTCTTGTTTAGAGCAAAAAAAAACCAAGACTCATAGAATTCAATTTCATTTAAACCCAAACAAAGAAATCTGGACAACAGTCACTAATTTGCTCTTAATGGAAAACTGTTCACTTCCTCTCTCCCTCCCTCGGTCTTTGTCACTCCGTGTGTCTTTTTCTCCCCGCACCTCTCACTTTCTTTGTGTCTTGCTCTTGGGCGTTTTGTCAACATTGTTGTTACTGTAACTGCCATTTTGCTCTATTAGTTGTTTTCCTACAGTGTTCATACGCCCCTATTTTGCAGCGCTCAAGTGCTATTAAAGGAAATGAACACTCACAGCGCAGTGTGTTCCTTTAGAAAACACTGAATTGTTTTGAAAGTGGAAGATGAGTATGACTCAGTCTGCAGTGTGATGCATTTCTCTTCTGACACGCACAACATGGGGGAGGAGGAAAAGTGGCGGGGCTCCTAAAAGTCAGAGAAGGAAAATATTGTTGGGGGAAAAATAGCTGTTGGCCTCAAATGCGGTCTGTCTGGTGGGTCAGGTGTTAATCATGTGTTAACTCACTGCCCAACATTTGCTTGCTGTTCTCTAGAAATTACCATCGTAGCGAACAAGCATGTTTGTGTGTCTGTTGTGTGAAGATAGGAGTATTGGAACATGTAGGTGTGGTGTGGGGGGGGCGCAACAGCAGGCAGCGACAGAAGGTTGAACCTTTGGAGTAAGAGTACATCAGCCCTGATGGCTCTGCCTCTGATGCTCATCTCAGGGCAGTGTGACATTTTAAAATGAGGGGAGCCTGGAACAGCTGGATTTGTTGTTTGTTTTAATGAAACACATGAACAATTAGACCGTCTTCATTAAAAACAGAATGCCCTTGTTTCCGGTAATAGTGAAGTAATGCACCAAACCTCCGGCTTCACTTAGACCGTCCGACTTGCTCCTGTCATGATTTGGTGAATTTGTTGAAACATCTTCATCGCTGGAGACCATATCATGGCTTCGCTGCCAGTGATTTTCCTCTTTTTAAGTGAGATTTATCACCACGGTGCACATTGCTGACATGCCCGCTGCCACTATAGCGTGGTGCCACCCAAGACCACAAACACAATCAAACCGCTTCTTTCCAACAAGATGAAACATTGTCAGCACCGCAGAGTGTTGTAACACACTGGATAACAGGACATCTGGCAAAGTTGAGTCAGAGGATCTTTCTCTCACCTCATGGAGCTCTGGCTTTTTAAAAAAGTGATTTCTGCCTCAGATTAGAGCAGTTTTTTTTTTTCCCTCAGATTCAAACACATCTAAGCCTCTCGTCTCACAGTGCATCTTTTGTTATTTTTTTCAAAACTGGACTTTATCAAAAATAGAGTCAAACTGGGCACTGTATGTAGTCCTAAATGGAATTTATTTTCATTGGCTGTTAAAAAACTGCCTGGGCAAAAGGAGGCAATTGGCTTTTGTGTGTTTCATCACATCAGCCCAGCCTGCACCCTGACACTTCATAGTACAGCTCTCCCCTAGTTTTTGACAACCAATTTTCACCTATCACATTTCATGTTACTCCATATTAAAGAATCCTAGAGGCCACCAGGATGGTGGTGGTGTGGTATACACTACAGTAAATTGCCTTTTGTTGAGGCCACGTTGCATATACATGCTAACGGCTCTAAAACCTATTTTCACAATCAGCTTGCGACAATCTGTCAACGTTACGAAAGTCGAGGCTAACAAATGATAGATCTTGATCTTTGTGTTTGCGTGCTTGCTTTTCTTACTAGTAGCAGGCCGAGCTTAGCTGGACAAAGGTGGTGTCATTTTTTGTTCAGGAACCAATCAGAATTAAAGTATGAACATTTGATTTAAAAGCTGATGGCAGCAGATTGCACATCACTACCAGTTAGTTCTGATCACATCACACCTATACAGTACTGATGATGAGGTTTTACTGGGTTTTTTCCCTGAACTTTAACGTTGGCTGCTGTTCATTTAGTTTGAGTATACATGAGATGTAAAGTCAATGTTTTAGTTATGCTTAAAACACGATAAGAAATCATAGATCACAGTTTTATTTCCAACATAACAGTAGCAGTTTCAGGGACGCCCTGTTTTAACATCTTCAAACTCCTGTGCCCGCTGTCAGAGAGAGAGAAAATGTTTCTCAGTTTGATGTGGATAAAAGCTGGACTGGCCTCTAAAGAGTCCTGACCTCAGCTGCATCAAGCACCTTCAGAATAAACTGGAACTCAGTGAGCCAGACCTTATCGCTCAACATTAGCAGGTGACCTTACTAAAGTTGCTGAATGTAGACGAGTACTGGTATATTCAGATATGCAGACATGAGGTGCAAATTCACCTCTGGCAGGACCATTTACTGTAATCTGCTGAAAAATGGGTGCAGATGCATATCAGCACCCATCTTGCAGAAGAAACCTGCAACCAATCATGCTACATTCTTTCATATAGTCTGTGGTGTTTAATGAATGCATGAATTTTTTGTTCATCCTTCATAAAAGGCACCGAGCCTGGGGACCCTGCAGAAAAATGTCCAGCGTTTTCACAGCCAGAACTCCAGAGCTTCCCTCCTGGATGAGTATGAAACGAATGTGTGCAGTTTAAACCCCAGCAGCTAGCTAAACAAGCACACATATCTACAGATATGAAAGGAACCCACCAAAGAACATTATTAAACTTGGTCAATAACAAATAAAACTGTCTGACGATTCAAACAGTTGACGATCTCAAACAATAAGCATATCCAGAAGGAAATTAGCTACCGTCTGCTAGCCGCATGTAGCCAAAAAAAAAAAGAAAAAAAAAAGCAATATTAATATATAAGAATAAGGAAAAACCCTAATTTAATTATTCTACATTGTTTTTGTTGCTGTTGTTTGTGTATTTGTTTTGTTTTTTTCTAATGATGTATCAGATCAATATAAGGGGACGGATGTCTCAACCTGTATCTGGTGGCTCATATGACCCCCCCTCACCCTCCCAATGAAAAAAACTAAATGAATCAATAAAATAAAACATAAAAAAAACATGAATATCATAGTATTATTTTTTGTTTTATGTTAGTTACTTTTAAACAAATTGGACTTCTAATTGTTTCTCTTATGATCTCTTACAGGCAGCCAGAAGAGTGGAGCATACCATTTATCCTTCCAAAATGATTCATCAACAATCATGTCATATTAGTGTAACGTCTTGTTGTCCGTATACGTTTGGAATATCGTTTATTTGCCAGCGCAGTGCGGCTGATGCAGCAGCTCGCTATCCTACAGGTTGCAACTTGTATTCATGATGATGCAGACACGAGTCCAGGCCTTTGTGCTCTTACATCTGCTACTGTAGTTACACCTCTGCTTTCTGCCTCTGTGGTGTCACACAGCATTGGTGAGTTCCAGATGAGATGACTTGGAAACAGGATAGTGCACCTGGCCAACAGAGAATGTGGAGAGAATATGTAAATGAGCAGCAGAGGTTATTTGGTATTTGTGAGATGAATGAAATTCTCCCCTCTCTTTTCCTCATTTCCCCTCTCACATTTGTATGACTAGACTAGTTAAGTCCCTGTCACTCAAGCTGCCAAGGTCTATGGGGCACCAGAGCGAGAAGCCGAGTAATATGAGAAAAAGTGAGAGAGAAAGACAGGGAGAGAAGGTGAGAGAAATTGGGCCAGGGATGATTGCAAATTGTCTGTCTAATGGCTGCCACCCAGGAAGCCATTTCAGGTGACTTGTTATCCGTCATGAGAGAGGCAGATCTGCCAGGATCCCTCTTCTCACTCTCTTTCTCAGTGGGCCACCATTGCCTAAGAGCTTCAGGCTATCACCAGTGACCTCACCTCTTAAAACTCCTCTGTCTCCAATTTTAGATGCCTTTTTTCTTCTCTTCTCCCTCTCTATGGCTTTCTCCGTGTCTCTCCCGCTCCCACTTTGCCTCGTCCTCCCTGCAGTGCGTCTCTCTGGCTTCTGCTCAGCAGCTGTTGTTTAGTGATAGATCAGTGAAGCAAAAAATGATGCCGAGTATAAAAAAATAGATCTTAAAGCAAAGCGCAGCCTCCCTATTCTGACTACCTATTGTTCTGCATTAGCAGCAAGACTTCAGGGATTCATTCAGAGGTAATCATTTGTTACTCAGGGGCACTGTGTCTTTCAAGCACCAATGATGAAGTCACCTCTGAAAAGGCCACAAATGAGAGAGAAATCATTTGCTGTCTAACCACAGTGGCTAACCATTGATTAGTGATCCTGCAATGTGAAAACTTAACATCTAAAAGTCATTTTTTTAAGGCTTTTAATCTCTTTCTGAAAGTCAATTTCTGTATCTCTGCAAGCATTTTTTTTATTACAGCAATTTATATGATTTTAAAGATTTAAGATAGCTATATGCTGTTACCATAGCAAAAATCACTCATCCCTCCGCTGCTCCAGATTGACATTAGAGAGGAAATTGACATGCAAACCAAGTCTGCTGAAAGTTAATCTGTATGTGTACCATATCACGTGGATCACAGCTTGGAGGCAGCTAGCATTAAAAGGAACCTGTCAAGCTAAGTGTGCTTCTCAACCTTTCTGCCATTACTCTGACATGTTTTGTGACCCGTGAATTGAAGTCTTGTCAAGACCTAGTCATTTTACCAGCTCTCAACACGGACGGGAGGACTCCCAGTAAATGTGCTTCTCCTAAAAAATATTTTCTGCCTCCTCTGCACAGCAGGTGGCACTGATTGGCTCCTGCACATATCCCTCACTTGTCAACTGGTCCCAGTGACGGCTCAAGAACTGCCCAGGGAAATCTGGCTTTAGCCACTGGCCCTGCCAATAACCAAGTGTTGAAACAAGATGCTCTCAATCTACTTGCATGTCAACACATCTAACTGATCTATGTCTTGTGTTCTTGTAAGTGATGTTACAGTTGTGCTTTAGTGTTCAGAGTGTAGTCTTATTTTTTGTGTTTCAGTTAAATCTTTTGGACTGGATCTCAATCTCAGCCTCTGTTTTAGAGTTGCACAGATGTTTATCAGTAGGCCAATTCCAAAAAAACATAACAGAGCAGAGAGATGGAGGATCATGGATAGAAATACATGGGACAACTCTGCAACACTGAAACCTCTCTCTCTCTCTCTCTCTCTCTCCAAAGAACTAATCATTATGTAACAGTGGAAGTGGTAAACTTTATAACGTTGCACTGTGTTCAGGGGACCGCTGAATATTGGCTGTGGACACATTGCCAAAATAGCTGCCAAGTCACAGGGGACCTCTCCTTTGTTACAGCTTTGATCTGTTTTGACAGCAATTCCTGGATTCATGTTTCCTGGTACTGTCTGAATACGCAACTATTGAATTATTTGCTTACTTCAGAAAGAAATATTCAAATTTTGGTACATTTTGGTAAAAATTTTGATTGCTAGCAGATTATATTTTGGTCAGTCTACAGACGTTTTTGCCCACCATGAAATATACAATTTCCAGGGTACACCTTAGATAGGCCCAGCGCAGAGCTAACATATCCACACCTGCAGCCAATTAACAATCACTAATTAACCTAACAAGCATTTCTTTGGACTATGGGAAGAAATCGGAGTGCAAAAGAGAACTCAAACAGGCACATGCAGAACATTCGGAGAAACATGTATTTTATTAAGTGTGCTTGTACAGTGCTAACCAATTTTGTGCTACCCTCAAGGAAAATAAAAAAATTTCCTGTAATGAAGAACATATTAAATGTTATTACTTGTACAAATAATATTATAATAATCAGGAAAATTTGAAAAATCCTCAAGGCCAGGATTCTCTTACTTTGGTGATCTTATTGTGCTTAATTTACTAGAGGCAGGAATCACTAAATACCCTACAATACAATATTATCACATTATGTTATTGCAATTTTCAACATTTTTGAGATATGCTGAGTATTGCAATAATGTGTATTTATCTCCCTTTTCAGCTGCAAATTATGTCCTCAAAGTTAAATTTTGTCAGTATCTGTTTTCTCCCATAAGATAAAGTTATCTCACTTGACAGCCAAGACTGTTACTAAAGCCTGACATAAACTTTGACATAAGATGCAGTTAGTCTATGTGTGTGATGTCAGTGTGATTGAACTGGGTCAAAATGGCAATTACATGCAGTTTGTTTTAAATAATATAGCAATTAACTGTGATAAATCACATATCTGTTGCTGTCCACATAGACAGAAATTCACATCAAACTATTACATTTGTGCTCAGCAACCTTCATGTTCTAAAGGAATAGAACCAGTATACCACCAGCTGGCAGCCAGTTGAGTTGAGACCCCTCGAGTTGTGCTCATTGACAAAGACTCATTCAGACTGACGGCAGCATGTTGACAATCTGTCTTCATTTCTGAATTAGATAGCAATTTTTTGCAAACCTTCAGTCTCTCCAGTCTCTCTGAGCGTGACTACAGTTAGTCGTGCCACTGTTCGCAGAAAGGTTGCCTCTTATCAGGTGACATTGCAATCACAAAGGGTTGGTCGTGAGTGTGCAATACCCTCAAGCTCTGGGCAACTATTTAGTCACCAAAAGTTGCAACTGATTTGCAGAATGTGAAAAAATTCAATGCAATCACCAGGCAGCCACTGTTTTTTTTTTGTTTTGTTTTGTTTTTTTTTGTTTTTTGCAGATGCAAGAAGGTTGCTGTCTTATTTTACTCATGTGACTGAGCCACTAGCTTACTCTGAATTAGGAGGTAGCTTTATCAAGCTAAGTGTGTCCAGTGTTGGATGTTTTTTTGGTTGAGCCAATTTAACATAAGTTTGCTGAAAAATCTCAGAACTGTGCTGCATGAGATGAGCCCTCTTGTTCATAGTATTCCCAGAGTATTTAATAAAATATCAGTATTTGGTGTCCCTGCATCAATACAATATCGCCACAGAAAATACCGCAATACTATGCTCAATCTACCCCCCCCCCCCCCAATTTATTATATAGACACAGATGTTCCATTACTGTGTAAGTTACAAAAAAATTAAAGGGGATGCAGACATCTCACATGCAGTTTCACATACGACACCTGATGATAAAATTTATATCAGTCACACCAGTTGGCCTCGATACAGGTTTACTCTAAAAATCTAGCATCTGCACAATGGGGAAACTTAAAGCAGTTCCTCAAATGCTTCTGAAGATAAATGGGCTCTTGCACAAAAACTTCACATTAAAAGCAAACTCTCAAAACAAAATTCAGTTAAAAAGACTTCAAACACTACATTCCACAAAGCTATTGAGGCATCAGATAGAGCCAACACCACATAATCAGTCGTCACCTAAAGATCTCTTTCAAGCCAGCCATTCCGTGTCAGCTCTCTAAAGATAGTTGGACAGCATGTTTTGATGCTTCTGGCTCTCTGGGCGAATGTCCTGTGGAGCCTGATTGCCTTACAGCCCCCGCTCTGTGGAGAAAATGAGGTTGTGGTAGGCCACTCGGGCCTCTCTAAGGCACAGAGCCATTGCAGTCGAAGTGGAGCCCTGACCCCCAGCAGATTTCTAATGGATTTTAGGCGTCACAGGCAAACACACAGCTGGACTCCAAACAAACTCATCAGAGCACCCCAGATTTGTGGCTCCCCCATCGACCCATGCACCCACCCACACAATCCTACCTCCCACATACTTTTTGTACCTGTGACAAGTAGTCACTGTTTGAGAAACGTAATCCACTGCCACAATTTCTACTTCTGAACGACTTCAAAACTGTTACGTTTGCTCAATTTCAATAAAAATCAACTATTGGTGTGTTCTAAATATTTCATGTGTTTTTTGTTTTCTTAAAGAATTCCCTAGGGAGTAACCAGAACTCACTTTTTCAGGGTTTCCTGGTTCTCCTCTCTTTCTGTCTCCCTGGTCCCCGTGTGGGTGTTCATTTGTGTGCGGTCTTATTTTTGTAAAATTCTGTGTTGTATTAAGCCACAGCAGACAGCAGTTTATTTCCAGCTACAAAGTCAGAAAACAGGAAAGTGACAATCTAAAACCCATGTAATAATGAAAGGAACAAGCAATCTCCATTTTTCATATTTGGATTTCAAACAATGAGCAAAACTTCTAATATTCAGTATTCAAATATTTAGCACGTGCACATCTTTCTCATCCTCCTGAATGGACTGAAAGAAAAGAGGATTTGAACAAAGCCACGCGTCGTCACTTTGAGATGCAGTAGTTTATCCAGTGTTTTTGGGACTTTGCCATACATGGGAAAGTCACGAGTGCATGTCCCTGGCAAAGTGGTTCTTGGCTTGGCAAGGTCTTAGCTTTTGTCTCATGGAAGTCACGGGTATTGATTCACGCTTGAGGTGTCCCTCTGTGGAGATTGGCTTGCTGCACTAGCATTATCTTGGGTGGCAGTGTATTCATAGTGTAGTGAACAATGGAGCTGAGGGACGATGCAGCTAAATTGTTCTGAATGACTTTCATAAGCAGGGGCCTGTGGGTTGTAGGAGAAAGGAGACAATAAACTTTAGAGGATACTGAGGGCAAGGGGACCTCTTCATGCTCAAACTTTCTCCAAGTTAGTTCCTACTTTTTAGTACAGCAACTGTGGAAGAGAGCTAGAAATGAGTAATAACTAATAATTAAATGCGGAGTGCTTTATAAACACAGTTTGTATATGTTTGACATGTAACAACAATAATTTGGTCCTAATTGATTCTAAATTCTAAATTTATGTACAGCACTTTGGTCAACTTTTGTTGTTTTAAATGTGCTACATAAATAAACGTGACTTGACTTGACACAGAGTATGAAAAGAGGTGCATAAAGGAAACCGTGCATCACAGGAACCCCCCAGCGGCCTAGGCCTATTGCAGCATAACTAAGGGAGGGTTCAGGGTCACCTGATCCAGCCCTAACTATAAGCTTGAACATAAAGGAAAGTTTTAAGCCTAATCTTAAAAACAGAGAAGGTGTCTGTCTCCTGAATCCAAACAGGGAGCTGGTTCCACAGAAGAGGGGCCTGAAAGCTGAAGGCTCTGCCTCCAATTCTACTCTTAAGTATCCTAGGAAC
>JAVDPK010000214.1:195258-210866 GCA_034780415.1 Cichlasoma orientale
ATATTTGAAACATCCCCACGTTTTTAAAAAAAAAAAAAAAAAAAAAAAAAAAAGGTCAGTTTTAGGTCTGACTTTAAGCCTTGTGTGTATAATTCTCTTATGCACTATGTTCCCCCCTCACTGGTTATTGTGGTTTTTGTTTTTTTTTTAAATAGAAATTACAGCACTCTCAACAAAGATAAAGAAACTTCACATAAAATTAACTTTCTGCATAATATGCTTTGCTAGGTTGCTCAGGGTGATGATCATAGCATCTGATCTTAAATAAGAGCTACCTTTATCTAAATGAACATTGAACTTTCAAACCTTCGTCAGTGAATCAGTGAGACCGTTTCTTTCTTTTTTTCACATTTTATTATTTTAACTTGTGCAATAAATAAAATCAATGGAGCTTGACTTAGCTTCAAGTGTCTTGGTTTCCATTATTTCCCTAGTCGTAAGCCTCATATACTCATTATTTGAAGTCATTGCACAAGATTAATTTTGCCTTCTTTCCTCCTCCATAACCTAAACTGACCTTCTGGCAAGCCCAACACGACATCCAGAGAATGATGATGACACTAAAGACACTATTCCTCATAGATGATATTCCAGTGATTTCCATCTTATTAACATGTCTTCATCTCTGGAACATAGCTTGTAGGCTGCCTACGGCAAGAAGATATCTGAATAAATCCAGCCCACATGGAAAAGGAAAGAAAAGTTTTAAAAAGTCAAAAGTGCTGTTTTAGACATCAGCATGGTTACATAATTGCAAATTAAATATTGATTCACAACATGTCTTCCATCTGTCAGTTGGTACATGTTACAAGTGATACATGTTACTAATCTCACATTTCATCAGTTACAGCTAGGCTTCATTTTAATGTAAACAATACTGTATTAAGTAATTAAAAAAACAAACACCTGCATAATACTAACACAAGTATTTTAAATCGTACAGTGAGAAAAAGTGAGAAAACTCAAAAGCAGAATCACCATAGAAACAGATGAACAGCTCAAGGTGAGCTTTTCTCAAAACACAGCAAGAGAAACAATGCTTTGTGGAGGTGGTGAGCCAAGGCACATTCTGAAGCATATGCATGCTTAGCATATATCTCTGATGACTGACTCTCACTAGTTCAAGGTTTACGCTTAAGGACTAATTCTCCCTCGCTGTAGGTTAAAACACTAATCCATAATGAAGTTTATGTGCGCTGTGATAAAGTGCTCAAACTGAGCATCGGAAATGTGGAAATTATTTCTATTAGCTTAGAATCTTTAATAATTTGAGATCTTGCATGCACAAAATTTGTTTGCAGTTGTGTTACTCAAGAGTCTGATTTCTATCCACAGCCCAAAGCAGCACATTTCAGAGTGCCCGCAGAGCACAGATAAAACCATGCAAACACTGAGCTTACAAAAATAACTTGAAGGCTCTAATTGAAATGCTTGTTATGCTCCTGTCAAATCAGATGAGTGTTTTAGTTCTCTTTTACAATGGCACAAAAAACAAAACCAAAAAAAAAAAAAAAATCATTATGCAGGTAACAGATCCAAAATATGAATATTAAATTAATGACTATTAAAAGCATGTAGAACATAATGAATAACAAATCTAGAATTCTTCTTCCTGTCCTTTTAATTGTTAGCTTTTTTTTGGTTGTAATTTCATTTCTCCTAGTGTCACATCTTTTATTTAGCGCACTACGACCTTAACAGCAGCTACTTAGCTGGCTGGCACTTTGTGAAATCTACTATTAGAATAAGATCAAGGGTCTAACATTATGTGACATCTCTTCTTACAATGAATTGATTAAGTATAATACTTTTCACTGAAAAGTATTAAACTTAATATTTTTATGCACTCAACACATTCATAACTGAATGCTTTCAGTTTTCCAAAAAAACTACTTCTAAGGGATTAAAAGTCAAAGCCAGCAAAAATACTTTGAAGAGACTATTTGCAAATATATTATGGGTAAGTGATCAATAGTACTTTCAAGTCTGGATTTTGCTAGGAAAATGGGAAATAGGCCCACATAAATGGAAATATGAGGCAAAAACAGTAAGTATTTGGTAGTACTGCCGTTATTCTTCAGCACAGCCTAAACTCTGTTATGCAAGCTTTCTTGTAATTTCATTAAAGTCTTCAGGAAAAGTTCTCCAGGATTCTTGAAGGACGTCCAAAAGCTCTTCTTTTGATGCCGTCGGCCTTTTGTGCCATTCCTTGTCAAGATCACCCATTACTGTTTCAGTAATGGTGAGGTTCTTTCTCTGGGGAGGTCAGTCCATGACTGATGGTGTTCCATTGTGTGCTTTTCTATCCAGGTATGCTTTTACTGCACTGGCATTGTGTTAGGATCCTTATGTTGCTGAAAAATGAAGCTGTTGCCAATCAGATGCTTTTCAGATAATGCTGGACAGTGGCTCAAAATCTGATGGTCCTCATTTATGATTCCATCAGTTTTAACAAAACCCCCAACACCACTGACTGAAATGCAGCCCCAAACCAAGACAGACCCCCCCACCCTGTTTTACATATTCTCACTGTTTTACCTCTCCCGACCTACTGCGTATGTATTGATGGCCACTCGAATCAAAAATTTAAATGAATCATCTCAAATCCTCTGAAAATGGTCAGGTACACACACCTGCAAAAGAATGAGAAAGCAGCCAAATTCCTGGAGTATTACTGCTCAAGACCACTTTTGCTCCTTTGAAGCAAAATTTAAAGGGGGTCAAAACTTCTGTACTTTTGTTCAAACTACTTTGTATAATAACAGCTTGAATTTGTAGAAAGCTAATTTATAACAAAATATAATATAAAAAGTCCAGCAAAAAATGCTGCTCAGCTGACTTTTTTCCATCAGGTTAATTTGATTTGATTTGATTTCACTGGGTGCATTGCCGTTACATATACCAAATATACAAATACTCATATATAAATAACTATAACACCCCACTGCAGAAAAGTCAGATGTGGTTTTTGTACAGTGTCTTTCACAGCTGGAGTAAAAGATTTGGTTGGTGGAGGTAGTCCTGTATATATCTGGATTATATGGATTATATTATACCTGTATACACTCATTGTGATTAGAGCCAGGATGTTTATCTATGAAGATGTTATTGCTGTGCAAGCACTAAAAATTGTTCACCCTTTTGAACTACACAGCACTTAAGCTTTTGGTAGTTGCTACCAGCAAAATAAAGCAGAAGCTAATTAAACTTCTAATTTAATTAAATGTAGTGTTAGTAGTTTCACCTATCTCATACTTATTACTGTTCATCAAAACGTGCTTCTATTAATGCATTTACTTTCTAAAACCATCCTGTGGAAATATTGTAAAATAATGTACAGAAGGTAAAATGACTTCCCTTAAGGCTTCCCTTAAAAAACATTATACATTTCATAGTTTTATTGAGCTGAAATATTCATTATCTGAGCGCTCTGTAGGAGACCCGGACTTACTCACTAGCTTGGGCACTATCTGTCTACTATCTATACTATACTATCTATAAGATGAATATCTGTTTGTAAATACTGCATGAATTTTGTGAAAAGTCTTTTTTTTTTAATTCTGAGTGACAGTCGTGTCTGTCTTGGACTGTAAAAAGACAACATATCTGGTCTCAGAGCTGGCTTGTTGTAGTGAAACCTTCAGCATCACGTCTTATTTTAAAGGAACCTTGATGTTAATATTTAGTTTTAAAATGAAGTGAAGGATATTCAGCTTTGCAGTCACTGAGCTGAGAGACACTGGATGATGTGGCCAGCATTAATGCTGAAATGTCAGATTTTAAAGGTACTGGGGTTTCTGATGGCACCCTTCCTAGTTAGAAAATAGTTTCAGGATTGTTGCGCTCTTTTATTATTATTATTATTATTAATCAATTAGTGAAACTTTGATTTGCTAAAACTAATTATTTTCTATATCTACAGCCTGTCCATCACTGGTGGCCTCCCTCCAGGGCCTACTGATAATTAATTAGCTGTAGATTTCACCCATTTTCCTTTACAAACAAATACAGTTTTAAATGCTTACAGTAACAGCCTGCCATTACCCCCCAGTCACCACTGATTGGATTCAGTAACTTCTGAAATGTCACTGCTGTTAAACCAAATTCTTTCTGACATATTGCTTGCATATTGCTATCTCATTAATGTCATTTAAATATGGGATCACATATGAAAAATTGTCTCTTAACGTTGCCTGTGTTAGAAAGAAAAACACTGTTGTAGTGAAAAAATCTTCAGAGCAGTAGATGGACTTTGTGGAGAAGGCACAAAAATCCTGCCAGGAGTCTCGTGTGGGACTCGCTGATGACAGCAGATCGACTCTGTAAATTCCTGCAAACTTTGTTTGTTTGTTTACGTGTACATTAAAGTTGTAAAGTTGAGAAAGTTGGACACCAGGAGACCTGAAACATCCAAACTCATCTAGTGGAATTTGATTCATTTGACTTTAACTTATATTCCTGTTTAATTCTTTAAAATCACTATGTTGAAATCACTGTATGTCTATTATATGATTCTAGTCTGAAGAAAACAGTAACTTCCAAGTTTGTTTATTTCCCTGAAATCTACAACAGAATCACATTTTTATGATCTTTTAAATCAATAAAGGTCTTGGCCCTAGTTTATCTGTTGAGAAGCGTTTCACTCCCTGTACGCAGATGCATTCTTAGACGTACAACTAAAATTATTTGCTCTCTTTCAGTTCAGATCTTGTAAGTCTTTAGTGAACAAGCAGTTTTCAGATAGATATAATGAAAGGCTTTTTTAGTTCTTTTTTTAAAATCAAGCTTCTCTTTATTAGACAGAGATGTGAGAAGACTAACATGGAAACTAGCACAGGAGAGGGAGGGACATGCAACACATGCCCATGGCCAGAATCAAACCCTGATTGGTGGTGTCATGTTCTATGTATTTTAACCATTTGGTTAAAAATATTTATTCATTTATTTTTATTATCAGTAATTCTGAGAAGTTCCTTACTAACTACAAAGCCACCAATGCACTGCATGGAATTATCAGGTAATTCAAACAGATTGCAGATGAGTCTGCTTTTGGTTACCCTCTTTTAAAGCATTCTGGCTCATAACAGTTAGATACTATCATTTCATACCATAATGAGAGACTGGCGACCTGTCCAGGGTGTCCTTTGTTCCTCACACTATGGCATCTGGGATACACACCCCCCCACCCCCCCATGACCCTCATTTGGATAAACAGATTAAAAAAAAATGGATGGATGGATCATAATGTTAAATAATTACATTTATTATATTCTGTTATCTGTGAGGTTAAATACAGTTAGGTCCATAAGTAGGATACTTGTATGCTCCCACATCCGACTTTAAATCAACCAACCAAGATATGCCTCTGGGGAGTAATTGGCAGTTTTTGACTACTTTTGATTTTATGTTTATATTTCATCTTTAAAACTTGTTACTTTGCCTTGTTTGGTTTCTTTTTTTTTTTTTTTTTTTTTTGCAAAAACACGTGTGACTGTACAAATTTAGCAAATAGCAAAGTTACACCAGGCACAGGCATAACATCATGACCACCTTCCTAATATTGTGTTGCTCCAACTTTTGCTGCTCTGACCCATGAAGGCTCCGCTTGACCCCTGAAGGTGTGATGTCACAAAATGTCACAAATTTCTCAAATTTCAAAAACTCGCTGTTGTTATTGCTGACTCTCCCACAGCATTTGGTTTGTTTTCAGTTGAAGAAAAGTTGGGTTACGATCAGGTGACTGACTTCAGATCAGCCTTTTCTTTCTGTTTCTCTTCCCATCATTCTATTACAAGTCAACTTTGGTTTTAACTCTGCAATTGAATTCTTTTTCATTCCAATTTTTCTCCAGAACTTAAAAAAAAAAAAAAAATCATGTGATCACTGACTTTGGTTTTCTTCTGTGGTCTTTCGGGCCTTTCAGTGTTGTTTTGGTTTTGGACCCTGTAGTTAGAGTTATACTGAAAAGACACAAAATGCAAGTTTAACACTTCAGATATTTTATCTGTTTAGTGGAAGAACGAGGTAACAGGTGTCACCTGGCAACAAAAGTGCCTGTTAGTCAATTATCTAATTATGTTTGGGCCTCTGAAAATGTATAAAATGCCTGTGATTAATGCAATGCCTTTATTAAACCCCATGAAACTAAAAATCTGAACTTCAGTCTTGTTTGTGATTTAATATCCTCTGTGGTGGTATACAGAGGCACAAACTTAACTAAAATAAACCTATCTATATAATAAACTTCATGTGCAGCAGAGTTAGTAACATTAATCAGGCCGCTTAAAATAATATAGATGTGTTATCAATTCCATGTTTATTTTTTTAAAGTGATTCTTATGGATCAGTAAAACTTATGGCAGTGACATTTTTAAACATCAATTTATCACTGCCAAATTACACTGCTCATTGTATCTTGGCATAATTACTCTGAATAAATGAGCCTACGGTTCACTGGTAGCTTCTTTCTCCCAAAACTTCTTTTTGTCTTATTAGTGAATGTTTGTGGTTTGTATTATATTTTATTCTAATCTGTGTACCTGTGTCGATGTTTTCTTTAATTAAATCTGTGATTCGAAAATCTTGCCTTGTGTTTGCCTAATGTAGCATATCTCCCAAAATTAATTAAACCAAATGCTGAAAGTAAACCAATAAAATGCTCATTATAAATATATTGTATTTATTTTTCTACACTATCCATGCTTGTAATACAGCATCCACTTTTAGAAACTTTTTTATAATTTTATCACAGCTTGTACCTGAACCAAATACCCCCAAATTTTGTCCCTCTGCAAAACTGAAAAGAAATAATAATAATAAAAAAAAACTGATAAGAAAGATTTTGTGGATTTTAGAATACAGTTGGTCTCCTTAACTCAAGTTCAAGGTGAGATTTGGAAATAAATAAAACTGACAAAAAGGGACACGATTTTAGATACAAGACGTTCTTTCAGTTTTCTGTTTGCAATATTCTTGCAAACTTTGTTCTGCTGACCGGTCAGTCAAGCCATGTGCACAACTCTGGACAGATTACTATGATATATAACCGATCTATAAATATAAATTCAAGCTGCAGATAGTGATGCAGTCACATGACCTGTCTAAATACTGTCTGCATTTTTGCAAGGCTGATAAAACACCCTGTCTAATATCACATTTAAACATCTAAAAATATTTGATTTGATTTCACTTGTCAAGACCTAATATCAGACCTAAAACCCAACACTAATTTAATCACACTGTTATCTGGAAATAAAAGCAATACCGAAGCAATTGTTTTGAAAAATCCCCCCCATGTGCAGTTTGTTCAGCTGTCTGCTCATTATATTCTTTTTAACCAAAGAGGAACTTGAGTCTCTTTTAATAGCTTTAAAGCAGACATGTGAGCCTGGGTTGTTTTTGCTATTGTGGCATCTAATTTGTTGTTTGAGATTGTTACTCAACCAAAGGCTTTGAAACGGAAACTCTGATTTTTGTATGTTCGGAAATATTATTTGAACCAACTTTTATTTGAAGCATCCATTTTTGTCTGTTTGCTTTTACACTCTACAGCTGTGGGGGAATTAAAACTGTCTAATAGCTCTTTTATAAACAAGAATTCATTAAACATTTAAATATGGAAACTTTCCTCAGGGTCTCGACTTTCTAGGTGAACAACACTTGACTATATTTGACATATTTTTTCAGTGAGCCTGGGGTTAGACTGCTTTTTTTTTTTTTTCCTTTGGCAGGTGTTTACACATGCAGATGTGCAGCCTTTACTAAACACATTCACTCAAATATCAAAGGCTCTGTAACTCCTCAATGCATAATTAATGATAAAAATATAGTAGCTGTACTGTGGTGTGTGGTGGTGTAGTTCAGGCAACCTTCACCAAATGCTACATGAATGTTACATTAACATCACAGAAAGCCATTATGTTAAACCTATGCTGCATGATTAAGTGTGATTCCATATGTTTTTTTATGCAGTTTAGTGGGTACAGGATATGGTTCTGGAAGCCTAGTGTCATGGCACATATCACACATGTTAAAAAATGACACCGCAAAATATCCAAGTCTGCTGAATGGTCTCACTTTGGCTTGATATTTTCTTGGTGTAGGTGTAATATCAAGGGGAATGAAAGGGAACATTTGGCACTGTGAACAGCACAAGTTAGTGAGTCATAGTAATAAGAAAAAAGGAAAATAATTATAACAATAATGTGATAGAGATATAAATACTGACTAGCAATCTCTGCTTTATTTA
Organism: Cichlasoma orientale; assembly: GCA_034780415.1. NCBI lineage: Eukaryota > Metazoa > Chordata > Actinopteri > Cichliformes > Cichlidae > Cichlasoma > Cichlasoma orientale. The sequence continues at coordinate 203,507 of JAVDPK010000214.1, forward strand.
CAAGTTTTCTCTTGTCTTGTCCTTACTTGGTGTACTTTGGGGTAACATTAATACTCATAGTAGCCGGTATAGTTTGCGTAATATTTGTCTGATGCTCGGAAACCACATCTGCGCGGGGTCTGTGTCTGTACCACAACCCACTCATTAATGTTACTGGTCGTTTTGCCGTAAATAAGTCCCATTAAAAATCCAACACAATGCAGATGTTTTTTTTTAAATCATCTGACATAACCTGATCACAACAAAAACAAACAAATAAATAAATGAGAGCAGAGCTGAAGAACGTACATGTAGTTATGCTGACGGAAACGCAGGTGTGAGCTTTGTTGTGAGTTAGTTTAAAGCTTTCAGGTTTTCATCCATCCATCCATTTTCTTTTCTGTAATTATATTAAGGACTCTCTGGTTTTGATTATGTTTTTGTGCTTCTGCCTCGCTTAGTTTTTGTGGCTAGTTTCAGTTTTATTCGTAGGTGAATCCTCTTTGTTTTTTAAGAATCACAGGCTTTTGAGTTCTTTATGAGTTTGTTTCCTCATTCATTTATTAGATCTTTCTGGGCTGAGTTCATTATGACCTTGTGCTTTAGAATTATTAGTCTTTATTTCTTGTTACTTTGGTTACAGTTAAAGATGAAATCTGGTTTCTGTTCATGTTTACAGTATTTATATCTCTTCCTTTGTGATTTAGTTTGTTCTCGCCACCCAGGATCCTCTTGTGTCTCTTTGTCGAGTCTTCATCCCTGTGTTGGGTATCTCCTGGTTTAGTTAGTTGTTTTATTTTGAGTCCTTTGTCTCTTTGGCCTTGATTAGTTTCAGCTGTGTCTTGCTGCCCTTATGTTTCAACTCTTCCTGATTACCTTCTCTGGGTATTTAATATTAAAACCACCAAGGGGCTCATTTTGACCCCTTGGTATTTTAAAAATCATGTAACTCCGTTTAATTAAACTCTCTCATCTCATATTGCATGACTTTTCCTAAAAAAGGATTATTCATCATATAGCCTCTCTGCTCCTTGACTGGCTGAAGGACCAACAACAGAACAAGCAATAGTAGCCAATGGACTGGTTGTACCACATATTTTTAACACTGCTCCCATTTGACACCAGACACTCTGCAGGTACAGGCGGTCCGTATCAGCATTCTGTTGGTGTCTTGATAGTGGTGGAATGTGCTTTGTAACACATCAGTCCAAAACATCCCATAAGTGTTTAACTGGGCTGAGATATGATGACCACAAAGGCCACAGCATATAATTCACATAACCACTCAGTGACCCCTCCCATTGTCCTACAACAGACCACTCCCATAAGGACAGGAAGGTTTTTTTAGGAAGGTGATTCCTTTGTGTTAATTTGCAGAGACCCTTCCCACTGAGGGGATCAGCGGTCAGAAAAAAAAGCCAGCATAATATCTCACACATCCATCAGATCCACTCACTGACCCAAATCCTACATAAGAATTAACCCAACTGTTCTTAATAGGAGTGAATCAGAATGACTACATTAAAAGAGTGAAGCATACATTTCATCTTCTTTCACCCTGAAATCCCCACAGAGACACAGACACAATATGAAGAAGAGACACAAAGGCATTATCAAGGACATTATTACAGTCATCATGTGTATGTTAATCTACTTGTATATGCTGTGTTAAGCCGTGGTGGCTACACTCTGGGTAGGACAGGAGCCATTCATAATTGATACCCAGCATTTACTGCAAGCCCAGGTGTGTTGCAGGAAGTAACCACTGACCCAATTACAGCTTGCATCCAGCATGCTTTGGTTAATTTGTGTAAAAGCCATAATTGCTCTTGGTTTTATAATTCATGAACAAGGGCGTGCGGCGCTGGCAGAGCACCAGCGCCTATTACTCAACCACCCATGAGTGTGTCCTCAGACTTCCTCTACACAGACAAATAGTAAACATTTGCAGTTGTGTGTTTGCATGTTCACTCACACACACACATAAAAACAAACACAAAGCCTGCAAATGCACTTGGGCTAAATTGTTGCAGATGTTAATATTATGTGTGTGAAAGATTATGAACTTGAACTTGGTGAGTTGCCACTGGGAGATACTAAATTGCTTTGACTGTTGTTTTTTCCCACAGGTGCTGCTGCCATTAGACAAGATTGGCAGCTGGTTGGAAGTCAACATGCTCACTGTTAACAGCACTGCCCATAAAGAGGAACTGCAGTACATGCTTGAGGCTGTCTGTATTCCTGGGATGGCACAGATCAAATTCACACTACTTACTGGTGGGTCTTTTCCCCTGTTTCCACCATATTTCTTGATTCACTATAAACCATAAAAATATATATAAACCAGACTGGGTTTGTATGCTATTTATTATTCAGTACTTTATCTATGTAACGGTACATGGACAAAGATTTCATAATTGCTGATGTGGCTAACTGTCAAAAACCCCACAACTCAATTTCCTCCCTCGCACGAGGAAAAACAGAGGCAGCGATTTCTGTATGAGAAACAAAAGAGAATAGCGGTCAGAACTTTGACCTTTGCCCCATGGATTCCTTCTTTTGCTTTCAGATTTTCTTAATGAGCTATGGTTAGTATTCCTTTTAAGGGCTACAGTACAAAGCCACAAACATGAGTTTTAAGCATCAAGGAGCTTGTTATTAAAGGTAGTCATCATTTCATTTCTTGCCTGGAGATGGCACACATCAGCATAAGTTCATCTATATACAATAGGCAAATGTTGCTGTACTTTAATTTTTGAAGTGTGCAAGTCGGACTCCCGCCAGTGGACTGATTTGCGTGGATGCTTTGCATTATGTAGCATCTAAAAAAATAAGGTGTTGGATTCAGTTCAGTAGGTCAAAGTATATCTGGAAATCTGTCAGAATGTCAGTGTGAACGTATGTGGTGTTTGTTTTGATTTGTCTGCTTATTTGGTGCTGAGGTCACTAATATTACAGCAGTCATAGATGATCTCAAAAAATGCAGAAGAGAGTGAAATACTAATACACTAACTCTTTCTTAGAGGAATACAAAATTAGCATTCTGTGCTCACAAATGTTGTCATTCATTCGTAAAAGTACATTGTCAATATTATGTGGCCTTGTAGGCCACATAGGGCCGGGACATCCTCCATTCAGACACTGGCTGTCAGATGTCAGTCAAGCATTAGTCTCAGTGGAGAACAGATGACTCTTGTTTCCACGATGGTCTTCTTGTCATTCTTTCTAGAAGCATGCCCCACAAAAGATTTTCAAACTCTTCTGAAAATGGAAAGAAAAATATGTGATATCTGTAGCAAAAGTTTTAATTCATACTTCAGACTGACTTTTATATCCTCTAGAAACTGAATTAGAAGAGAAAAATTTTGCATTGTGTGAAATTTCTTTTGTGACACACCTTCATGCAATTACAGTATCCAGTATCCATCTTTCTATGCCCAATCCCCCCCCCCCCCCCAAAAAAAAAAATCAATCCAAATTTATTTTTAAAGTATCATTCTGGGTATTATATTGCTGTGTTCTGCCTTAAATGTTTTCTGTGATCTAAAGGATTTTAGGTCCACGCCAGAATGAGACTTTTCTGGGACATCTGGACAGAATAGGCAATCACTGCTCACGTGGTTTTAGCTAGGTCGGGGGCTGATTATACATGGTATATCACAGTAAAGGAGCATGCACATGAAAATGATGAGGACAATAGTGGATGGAGGGTTGCGGGAGGAGGTGGGGGGGGGGGGGGTTGAGGGAGAAATGTAGAGGAAATGTAAAAAGGATTTTAAAGACTCATTTGTCTGGCTCCTTAATGAGAGGAAGCGGAACAAAGACCCTGGCTAATATTCCGAGGGGTCTAATTAAAATTAGGTGTGATCCGATAGAGAAAGGAGCCACAGAGGTGATTTTAGTCACAGCCCAAAAGAGACCAGCTAATTAGGGAGAGTGATGGCCTTTACTTGGAAACCACTTGAGAGTCGCAGGGCACACACATTGTCCACGTCCCTCTGGCGTGGCATAGAGCTCACTGCCATACTCTCTGCTACAGCTGGAAAAAAAAAGAGAACATCATGTGGGATGAGACAAGAACACTGGGCATGAACAGGGTCGCACAGTCGGGGGGTGGGCGGGGGGACTGTGACTGGACAACACAGTAAAAATGAATTTCCTTTCCTGCTTTTCTCACTCTCTTTCTCTCTCTCTCACACGCACATGAAGTTATTCTATTCCTGTTCTCCTTGGCCTTATTTGTGCAAGACGGAGAGAGACTTTGACTCAAACTAGAATATGTCCCCTAGCTTCGCGAAGAGGACCTCACCCTTCCACCCGCTGCCTCACACAAAAACAACACTGATTCCTGAAATGAATTAATCAGAGTCATCCTCGCCAAATTCCAGCGTAATTTCATTTCGGTCCTCGATCGGGATACTCTCCAAGCTGTTGGAGCCATGTCACTCTTATTGATGAAGAAACATCAATAGCTATTTGTCAATGTGAGCATTATGTATATGAGCTATCAGGTTCTCTTTGATTTTCCCCCAACGACTTGTACATGTTCATCTTACCTTTGACATTGAAGGAATGCCGTCTTGTTGTTCTTTATGACACTGTGATAGCACTCGCCTTAATCTTAATTGATGGCACTGTGGCTCATCTGCTAAAAGCAGCCTATATTTATCTACTCGGACTATATATGCGCACTAATAGCAATTGCTTTCTGCCGCCTGTTCTTGGGAAGGTGCCAGGAAGACTGTAAGAGGCCAAGGGGTATCATCCTAATGTCTCAACGCCATATTGCACTCAATCATTCTCTTACTAATAAAGATACAAAGAGGCCACAGGGGTACAAGCACACATTCACAAGAGGTTAAAAAATGTATCACTCAGTTAAGAATCACAGACTGAGATGATGTGAATGAGCGAAAGACCTTGGCTCTCCCTGAGACTCACAGCTATTTCCACCTAATATGACAGATTACTTTTCATACTACAGGCGCGGGATTGTGAGATGAAGCAGCAGAAACATTCTTGTGTCTGGAAATAGAATCAACAACTGAAGTTGTGTGTTGGTGGTTCACAGACCGACGGACCAAACTGCGCCGTCATTTGGGTCATCATCAGGATGTAAAAATACATCGTCAAACACATTCAAAATTTGCTGTAATTACCAAGTTATCCTGAGCCAAGCTAATTAAAGGCACACAGCTGTGTTTCCTGTGAAGCTGTCTGTCTGATAAAGAACGTGCAGACCGATATGTAATAAAAAACAGGCGATAAAGGACAAAACCCAAATCTGATGCAGGAGGAGAGAAAACATTTAAGCCCCAAAAACTGAGAGGGCAGAAAAACTCTTTTAATAGTTCACCTTACTAAATTTATTACATAATCGAATCGAATCAAATATTTAAGTTTGTAAAAAAATAAACAGTTGACAGATCTCTTATCCTGTTTAAGTCACAGACGTAACAATAGACAAAATATAATCAGGTCTAAAAGAGTTTTAGTCCTGAGTGGTTAAAGAAACTCAAAATACTGTTTTCTGTGCAGATTAAAGCACATTATTATTTTTATTATTATGATTATTTAATTCTACCTAGCTCTCTCGCTGTTTGCCTATGGCCAAACAGTGTTCAATATCTAATTCTTTTTATCTTCTCAGCCCTTGGGGGGGCATCTGTGGAGTGGTCAAGTGGTCTTTTTTTGCAGCATGTCCATCTAATGCATACTGAGATCACATCTGCACCAAAGTGGGAACAGAGAGCCAATAAAACCTCAAACTTTGATGCAACAGCATTCACGTTAAACCATCAGTATATGTTTTTTATTATTATGTATTCAGGACAGACAGGCGGGTTTGGCAAACAAAATAGCACTTTAATAAAATATGCAGTGTAGCTTGTATAACTAAAGGGGTTGCACAGTTTATGCTAGAAGTTCAACAGATGCCCAAAGTTTGTTTAACAGAAAGAGGGAAAAATAAACGAAAACACAGCAATCAACAAGAAAACACAAGGAAGAAAACAGGTGGAGGGAAAAGTGACAGACTGAAAGGCCCAGGGAGACTGTAAAAAGACGTACGTGCTAATGTGCTAACAGAACACAGGTGAAACTAATCAGAGCCGGGAACGCAATCACGAAGGCTCGAAAGGGAAGACAAAAAACAACCAACAAAAGAAAAAGCAAAGCAGTTACCAAAATAGGACAGGGAGGGACACAAAACGCACAAACAAGGGACACACACACACACACAAGGAAACGCAGCAGAGAGCCATGAAAAAACAAGGGAGGAGAGCGGGTAAATAAATACAGGAACCAGGAAAAAGGTACGAACAATCAGTTTTTAATTTTATATGGCAAAATTGTTAGCAAGTAGGTAAAGAGGAATACTTTCATTTATTTGATGATGTCCCAGTCTGTACGAGCTCCGCAGGGAAATGTCTGACGTTACAGCGGTCAGCAGGTAGTTGCTAAATTATAGTATAGAAAATGAAATAAGTAAATGTAGCTGAACTTAAATACTTTAGTTTAATTTTTTTGCTAAACTATAAAAAGCTTTGTAAAACTAAACGAGAACCTGAAATTCAATGTTAAGCTCCAGAAGGAAGCTGCAGATTTCACCGCTTCCACATTGTTTTTACATTTCCATTTATCTCTGAAAAAATATCAATATTTTTTAACCATCACCGTGACGTTTCCCTCACCTAAACCCTGCCGTAGTTGTGCTGATACTCTACAATTAAAGCTGAAATGGACAAATAAATAAAAATAGTTTAAAAGAAAAGAAAACCTGCAGACCTTGTCAACAAACTTGCCCTTCACTATTAAGTTACCCCGACAGTATTTTAATATCTTCAATAATTTGTCACTTTAAATGAGAAATAGTCCAGTATTTGGTTAAAGGCTCACAGCACTGCGTTACACTCTAAAACCTCTCGAGTGGGACCTGATGTGCCCGGTGGTGGAGATCTGACAGGCTGCAGGTGCCACAGCAGGTTTACAAAGACCTCCAATGAGAAATTGATCTGACAACCATTCAAGGGTAAATCATTTCCACAAGTTAATTACTTTGGAAGAGAAAAAAAATTACCACGGCTGAAAGTCTGAGGCATCTGTGCAGAGTGCGAGAGCCAGGTCTGCACCAGGGGAACACCACTACTTACCGACTGATGGATCACACAAACTGCTCAGTGTCTGCTGCTGTTTATTGATTAATCAAACTTTGCATAAGAACTCTTCCAAAACCTCCATGATGCAGCATTCCAGGAGATTTCATATTCATATAAAGCAATGATAAAAGTCGAAGCACAGTTACGTGTCATGGAACGGGGGTGCAGCAGGCTGAGGACCTCCAAGCAGGACACGGACTCTCGCATGAACTCAAAAACTCAGG
>JAVDPK010000214.1:212802-223458 GCA_034780415.1 Cichlasoma orientale
ATTCAGATGACTAAATTGTGACTAAAACTAAATTTAATTTTCGTCAAAAGACTATGACTAAAACTAAATCAAAATTTTCTGTCAAAATTAACACTGATACAGATCTGTGTGTAAGTGGAACTGTTCTGATCATGCTGTTCAGAAAGTCTTTCATGAGATTTTTCAAAAAATTACGTATGTAAGAATTAAATGCGGAATGTAATTTTTTTGCACAGCTTGCGTTATATTGTTTACCAAAAATAACCAGATTATTGTTTATACCTCCCCAGCATAGGGGCAACCTGCTGTAGACATAACATGAGGCACGACTTCCCAATCCAACTGCTCCCAAAAAAAAAGGCCAGAAAGACAGAGCAATTGAGGATGCTAAGCAGCAGTTAATTTGCTTCGGTAAACAAAAGGTTCTAATGTTCCCCAGTCTTTCATAACCAAAAATAAAAGACAAACAAAAGACAGTTCTCTAACCTGAGCTGCTGACCAATGCACAGGAGAAAATGGGTTTCAACAAAAGCCTTCTCAGTCCTATTACGACTGCTGTGATAAACACATACAGTGGGTTAGTCTTTACAATTTTCTATTTACAAAACCTCATGGCTTGCAGTAATGAGACTAGGAATACAAATTAGCTCACACTATTCACTCAGTGTCGGTTCAGAATTCTCCCACAAGCATTCAGAACTGCTAGCACGTGGCTGGATGTTTGTTGGCCCAGCAGCTGTCAGCTGGAGGATAAGATGCTAAGACAGCCAATCTGAACTTAGGCAGTTATTCAAACCAGCCAATAAGCGGTCTCTACCCAACATACAGACACACCCACCCAAAAATCAAACGTTTCTCCCCTAAAATAAATTTTTTGATTCATGACCTAGACAACGCATCAGCCGTGATGTTTTTAAGCTTTTCTTATAGCGAATTTCAGTGTTGAAATCCTGGAGCAGCAAAGACCAGTGCATGAGGTGTTACTGCTGCTGTTCTGCATCCAAGTAAATAATACAAGAGGACTGTGGTCAAAGAACACGATGGTTGGAACAGAGCTGGAGCCACAGCACAATTCAAAATGTTGCAATGCCCGCTGTGAGGCTAAGGCCTCTCTTTCTATTGCACTGTAATGCAGTTGGTGCTTTTTGAACTTGCTTGAAAAAGTAACAAATTGGATGATCAATGCTCATCCTCCTGCAGCACCAGCCCCCAGAGCAATGTCATCCACCTCACATTAGATAAGCTCACACCCATCTGACTGAGTAGAGTCAGACAGATGTACGATATAAGAATCAGCCAAGATTTCAGCGTTTCTGCGCACAGGAAGCAGAACTGTGTTTGTCATCCAGCCCGTCATCGTGGGGACGGTACGGGGCCTGAGTGATGGACACAAAGGCAACGGATGAAATCGCGGGAGATTTCCCGCTCAACTAAACTTTCAGCGTGTTGAACAACTTAAGTTTGTGAAACTGTACCGCAACAACTTGAATACACACAATAAGGTTACTTTCTAATCACTGCTAACCAGACTGAGTGTCCAGGCTTTCAGTCAGGAAATTCTTATTAAATGTAACACCCTTGGGAGTGGGCGTCAAACTGTGGGACAGGCCCCTCTGAACAAACAGGTGAAAACTATGAAGTGAAATTAAGGAAAATAAATATGTTTTTTTTCTCTTTATTTTAGGAAAAATAAGTGTTATTTCTTGCTATTGTGCTGACCTTTATTTAAAGTAAATTACAACCTGGATCCTTTTTATTATCAGTTACTGATAAGGCTTCTGAGTTACAAACATTTTTCAGCTTCTGAACTGAGGTAAGCCAGAAAGAGAACCCCAGAGCTTCATTATCTAAGGTACAAAATAAGGCACACTTAAAATTATGCTGTTGCACTTTGTATCATGATCGGGGAATTGGCAGGCTTGTAGCTTTAAAACAATACAAGTGAGCTGCTAAGTGCTGATGATGTTTGTACAGCACTGGAAGCGGGTCACCAGGGAACAGAAAAGTGATACATTAACAATAAAAATGTTGAGTGGTGTTGGAAACAAGCTAAAAATGCAATCATTATAACTGCATGATTTACTATTGCAGATATCAGCTGGTGCTTCTATATTATATTTAGTGTTTTTTGACATTCGTAGCACTTTTTTTTTTCTTTTGGTTAGTCTGTATGTGCAGAAGATACAATTAGAGGTATGAAAAGAGCAGTTAGAGATAGAATCCAAACTGAAAAATACAGATACAATTAGTCACTGAACACTGGCACATAACAGGGTGTGAGAGCTTTTTGGTCTACTCTCACTATTTTTTTCCCCTCAACTGCAGAGACTCTTCTGTGCTGCTGTTATCGCTCTTTCCACCTACATGTGCATAACACACAGAGTCCTTTACTCAGAGTTGGTAAAACAGACCTCTATGGAAAGTACAGTTTCACAAACTTAAGTAGACAATGCAAGATGGGGAGTGGAGGTGTTTTTAAAAAAGGTTCAGAGCCACAATAACTCTGCCATCTTACTTGGAGAGATTCTTTTGAAAACTCGTATTGGTCTTGACCACAGACACAACTTCAAGTGGCACGATGATTTCTTGATGTAGCTTAAAATGAACAAGGCCTTCTTTTATGTTAGACTAACTCATACAGCAATAGCAATCCAAATGTCATGCCAAATATTCAGACGGTACATTTCTCAGTACAGTCTCTGGATATTCATTAAAATTAAGCTGATGAATGGACTCCATCATAATACATAGAGTGCCTCCATTAGGACAACTACCCAACATTTCAATGCCCAGGCTAATCACTTCATCCTCAACTAGAACATTAGCGGTGTAATGTTTCCCCTCTCCGATCAACCCCAACCCATTCTATCCCATCCAAAACCCGCTATTTTTCTCCTAAACCAATAATCCAACCTCCTTCCCGGTGGGTCCGCTCCCTTACTTTTTCCCACGGATCACTACATCCCACATGTTGGTATTTGGAACCCCTGCTTGTCATCCCAGACCTATCAGAGCAAGGCAAGTCTTTCTGACAGAAGTGAATATTAAAGATGTGGGATAGATGGGAGAGGAGGTCGGTTGGGGTGGGGTGGAGTTGCAGTGGAGGAGCAGTGGGGGTGGGCAGCAATAGTGCCACAAAAAGCAAAGACAAGGCTTGGAGAGAGAGAGAGAGAGAGAGAGAGAGAGAGAGCAGGCCCTGCCAGCGTCAAGCAGGGTTGAGTCTCAAGATTCAAAGGGGATTTTCACATTATGATTCTGCAACAGTGTATTGCATACTTCAAAGACCTTATTACAACGGCCTATTAGCATTCATGCTGCCATTCACATCACAAGTCCAACACCTGCATGGGAAACAGGGGCAAGAATTGTGGTGAGGAGAACTAGCTGAGGATCACAATGCGAGGGCAGAGAACTTGGGGGAAATGGATACTTTCAGAGTGAGGAGTCACATGACCTGAATTCTAATTAATATCCTTGTCTGAATGCTGAAGTGATGATGGAAGAGAAGGCCAACAGCTCATAAGAAGCTTTGCATTAAACTTTCATTTCAACATGTCCAGCGTGTGTTTTGTTTTGTTTGAAATTGAGCTCGTCTTAAAGTGTGGCTTTCTTCTTTTTTTCTTACAGTCAAATAAATACATACATAATTAATTAAATAAAAATGCTTATTTCATCTAAAGGACTTTCAGTCACAAAGCCCCGAGCTCTTATCTCTTACTGTGTCTGTCAGGATACTGTAATTGTTCACAAATAATAGAAGAATTGTTACATACATACAGTATTACAGTATTATTACCAGTAGAATGCGTATGGTTACTGCAATTGGCCTCAATAAATTACTGCAGCATTAGTGCTACGTTGAGTCTTTTTGATGGGGTTGTGTCATTCCACTGTATCAGATTGGAAACTGAAATGGCCACGCTACTGTAAATACTGCTTTACATGCTTCGGCTTGTTCAGTTGTTGCTGTGACTTAATTTAGCTCTGCTCAGCTTTTCTCTTACTCATTAAATTTTGCAAGTGCTTCAGTGTTAAAAGGAAAAAAAACAAAAAAACAAGTAGACTAATTTAAGATGACCCTGGCCTGCACAGACTGGATGACTAGCAGTGAAAAGTAACAAAGCAACAGCAGAAAGGAGGCTTCATTTTGGGAAGACTGCTAAATACCAAACTGGAGTATGAATATTAATTCAATTAGAGCTTCAAACTATTAAACTACATCAGTGAGCATACTGTTGATCTGCCTGACATTTTCCTTCATTATCATGCATGCAGACACACACACACACACACACACACACACAAGTTTATTTTGACTTCCTAAATACTACAAATGAACCATTCAGTAACTGGAGCCTTATTAATTGATTAATTAATCTCTTTATTTATTAATAAAGCTATTTTTTGTAGAAAAATGTTGATAAATAGACTCTTTTAAAATGTTTTTCTTTTAGCATTTAAATCTATCTGAAGCAAATACAGTACTGTGAAATAGTCTGCCCCTCATTTCTTTATAGTTTCTTTATAGTTAAATCCCCGGAGTCAGACTTTGCATCCCCGGAGTCAGACTTTGTTTTAATTAAGTAATTTTTTATGTTTTATTTATTTTAAAAAGTCTTGAGTAACAGTTCTCTGAAAGTCTTTCAATTAGCCCAAACCCTGGCATATGTTGGCACGGACAAAAGAAGAAATGGCCGGCCCCAAACCCATCTATAGGAAATTTAAAGTATCTGAAACGCATGAACATAAAAAAGGAAAAAATCCAACAAAGACCTGACACAGGACCTGAGAGATTAATCTTGGCCCTTCAGTTGATCTACTGGTCACTGAAGCCTCGTCAGAAATTGCCTCAGTGGAAGGTGTGCTGTTAAGAATCCATTGTTGAGGAAGGGAAACAGGGAAGGCTGAGGTTTGCTGAGGTTTGACTTCCAAGCGTTCTCAGACATTTGCCTTATATACCATATTTCCATTTATGTTTACACATTTCAATTAATTGCTTTACCTATTTTTCTTTTTTTAGTAAAAATATAAAGAAATGGGAGGCAGCTCAAGCTTTTGCACAGTTCTTTATTAAGAAATTAGTTCATGCTGCAAGGCTTGTTTGTCAGTTTTTCATTACTTAACCAGTAACTTGTTTTTTGTGGTTGTGACGTGAAACGATAACGTGACATAATATTGTTTGATTTGTACAAAATGCCACGGTGCAAAAAAGGTCAGTGCCCTTTTTATTGACTTTACAGAAAACATTCTGGATCGACACCAAAATGAATGAGTTCTTCTTTTGCCCACACTCACCTCTCCACAGCTTTTTATTTAAATCTGGTTACATATTCTTACTGACAGCTAACAGATCATCTGTAAGCTCACATCCTTCATCCTGGGTTCTGTCACTGGTGAATTAAATGCTAAACACTTTCTCATTATATTACACTGTTTAATGTAAGACTTTGAATGCTGTTTAGTCAGCTCACAATATCCACTTAATTATAGCTGAGTGACTTAATCAGCAGGAGATTTTATAGCCACTTGTATTAGCTTGACTCTGATCATTTTTAAAAAAACTTAGTTTTTACCATTTCTTAAGGTACAGCGTCTTTGTTTGGTCATTAATCTTTAATTGCAGTCACCGTAAATACTGGGTCCTGTTGTGGTCCTGACTGATTTTTGGAGGAAGCAGAATGTCTCCATAGCTCTGCCTTTATAAGGTCTTTCAGTTTGTCACGTGCAACCCTGAAGAACAGTCACTTTGGGTATATAATCAGTCCTCACTCCCAACTTGTCACATACTAATGCATGCACGGAACCCAGAGGCATCACATTTTAACACACTGGGTATGCCTTTAGCTTCATTTTTCACTTCGCAGGGTGGGCAAATAGACTTGAATAGCTCCCATAATGTCTAAAATAGATGCCACGAGACAGGAGGCAAATGTGCTCGGCTGGTGTCACTCTGGCGGGGTGCATATCCGTGTTACCAAGGAAGTAGTGACAAAGCTTGTTTTCTAATATGTGTTTAGCATAGTGGATTTATTTGAACCCAAACATGATCTTTCCCAAGCCTAACCATGTAGATTTGGATTTGATAACAAAAGTAAAATATGGGACTCAACAATCTTTTTGTTGGAGCTATGTTTAAATATAAGGCTTATAAACCAGCTGCATAATTACTCTGAAGAATACTTATTGATAATAATTTTTGTGGTCTTATTAAATTACTTTAAGTTAAATTAATGTTAAAATTCATATTAATTTTAAAATAATTTTCAGTATCACTTATTATTTTGTAGCTAAGATCATTTCCTTTAATGTAGAACATTAAAATGAACAAGATCAGTGTTATTTTTTTTTATATACCTTTTTAAGTTGTTTTGGATTTGTGAGGAAAAGTTTTTAAAAAACGGACACAGAAACATGTGAAGTGGTTAAATGAGCAGCTGCAGAGAGAACGGACCGAAGCTGAAAGAAACCTCTTCAGCCGTCCTGAGATACAGAAGCCTCAAATGCAGCTTCGTGATGATCGTAGTTAAAAGATATCGTGTGTGTGTGTGTGTTAGGGCTCATGAAAAAAAAAGTGCTAAAAACTGAAATTCGAAGGAAATGGGAGGACAGATATCGGACTGGCAGATTAGGTATCATCATTGGTTGCATTGCCACATCCCAAAGAAAGTGTGCAAACATAATCACAACATTGTTGGCTTTGGAACTGATGAAAATAAAATCAATTAATATTTCCTCCCATGAAGCATTTCATCAAAAACACTGTAAACAGGTTGCACTGAAACTCACTAGCAGCACACGTGGAGTAGGTTTGCAACATTTATAATGATGCTGATGCAATATTTTACCTCCACCTCTGCTAAAGGGGTTCGAATTTTCCACTAACTGAAGTTAGATTACTTTTGAAAACCTGTTAGATCCAGTCATTGCCATCGCGCTCAAACAGCTGGTGTTCATTTTTATTTGAAGTGAGAAGACAAACCCAGAAATTTGCTCCTACTCCTCTGAAAAGTTCAGTCACCGTATAGAAGTCGCTGTGATTCATTTTCACAGTAATTTGAGTGGAGTCTTTGTTATGTAGGGTGTCTGTTCTTTAGTGCAACACTGTCTGTTACTAATTTTGCTTTCAGTTGTATACATGTCAGTGGATTATGTCTGTTTTCCACAAGCCTTGGGATATAGTTTATTCACTTAGGCTTTCTCTAACTGCCGATGAAGGGCTTTTGATTCAACTGCGCTCTCTTGCTACACCCAACAAACTGTTTGCTATGGTTCATTAGCTTTCTGTTGAGTTGACTGCAGTTCATATTGTTGCAGGCTGTTCATTCCACAAATTTCCAAGAGCTGGCCACTAGCAGAGCATGACTGGAGAATGAGAGTGCCTGCCTTTAAAATGGGACAAATGTATCTGAAGTGCCAACAGAGCCAACAGTTCATCATGAGGGGTGTTTTTAGTTTGGCTGACTGATTATTCTGGTTTAAGATGCTCCAACAATCAGAGATGAAACAGTAGAAACCAGATATTAGAAAAAAAAAAAAAAAGCTCTTGAAACATTATTTAAAAAGAAACACGCGTCCTCATGTATGGTAATTAGAGAAGAATGCCCTTGCTACATGCAATAAGACGCACATCTCGGTGAGTCTCTTGGGACTATTTCTCTAGTTTAAAAATTAAAGGAAAAAAAATTGCTCCACTGGCAGTGAGGTGCATTTATTAACCTCAGTACTTTTTTAGGAAGGACACACTGCTAAAACATTTTTCAGATGCTATTGTACAATAATTTCCATGTCACAAAGAAAGATCCTTTCACCGCCATCATTCTTAACATTTCATAGAAGTGAAAATGTCTTTGTTAGTTGCCACAAAGGATGGATGAGAATGTACTGTAGTGTATGTGAGTGTAAACCAACCAGCCACAAGGTGAAATACCCAGAATACAACAAATCACCTCGTGAACTGTGGTCAGGCAGCAGCACATGGACATCAGCGGCACCGGGAACAGATATCTGACCTGGCACCAGATGTAAACACACACACACAGGGAGGACAGTCGGATGGATCAATACGGTTCCTCGGAATAAGAAGTTCTGGGCTTATAAGACAGATTATGCTCCTAAATGGATGTGAATGTCTGCTCAAATGCCTCCCAGTGTTAGTCAGTTTAGTTGGAATCAAAGCCGGGAGTTTTTTGGGGTTTTTTTGGTCATTACTTCTCACTTATATTAAATCCTAAGCACTACGCTGCCCCTCAGGTGCATTAATATTTGGGATAAACAAATAAAATTGTCTCTGTTTACTAATATGAGTTAAAAAACAAACTTAGATTGAAGTTTTGTTTCTAACTCATTTATGTAACTTAAAATTCTTACGATTTCTGTGAACAGTCTCTGCAGAAACAGGAGCGTTCACCTTAACAAGAGAAAAGACAAACAACAGTCACAGTAGAATGAGAAGAGAGAAAAAAAGACTGTAACGTTAACACAGGATGTATTGCAAATGTTTTAATGAGTCTGCTCTTAATTAGTGCCACAGGAAATCGATGGTTACCCCAAATGCTTGTCATTAACAAAGCAGCAGACAGCCAGCCCGTGGGACCTGTGCTGGATAACAGTTTTTCTGTCACGTGCTGCAGCCGAGGACCAGAAGGAAAGTGGAATCGTCTGTAAGCGCGTGCATGCGTCGGCCTGCCTGCTGACTGAAGCAGAGCGTTGACATTTGTAATGGCTGGAGGTGAGAAAAGGATAGTTAATGTATTTTAGTGGAAAGCCAAAGATCTATAATCCTGTGAACTTTACCGTGACTCATCATTTCTGCTTCAAACTGAAATGAATGTATTAATTTAACCTATAAGCAAAAGAACAGTGGATCCTTTATTTTTAACCACAGACTGTGTCAAATAAATCTCACTTAAAAATGAGGGGAACTTATTGTATTTGCTTGTTAGTGTAAGAAGAAAAAAAGTACTTGCACTTATACTTCAAAAACATCATTCAGAGCAGACTGAGGTTAATTACACTTTCACTTGTTACCTGTTCGGTTACATTGTTTCCCACCTGTATTTTTCACGTCCAGCTTTGTCCTGGGTGTTAAGTCTGATTTGACAGGAAATTTCTAATTTCTTAATATTTCATGTTTGAAATAATTACTTGATGTTAAATGTTCATTCACAGTGCTCTCAGGTCTTTTGCATGCTGTGTTGCAAATCCATAGTACGCAGTGACTCTAAGCAGGCTTTGAATATGTAATGCGTTCACACTGAGCAAGTGACAAAATGAAATATACAGTATGCATACTGAATACGATGCATTTGAGCATGCTGCTCGTGTGCGCTATTGTCTGAAAACTTTTAGACAAAGAAAAACTGTTTTCTACAGCTGGAAAACAAATATGATAAAATGAAATGAAAGGAGTGAATCAGTCAGTAACAATTCAATAACTGACTCATTGTAGCTGTTCCTGGAATACTTTGAATCAGAATAGATAACGATAGATAATAACTTCATTAATAAATACTTTAAAATACGGAAATATCTGAACTACGTTTTTGATCAGTCATGTCTGAGTTATTCCTGATGAAGTCTGATTAAAGCAGCGCTGCCGCAGTTTACTTTAGCATACAAAAAGTAACTAATCTTCAGTAATTTGGTGCTGAAAGAAAAGAGTGAGACATCACTGCACACTTGCAGAAGCTATGGTACAATATTCACACTGCACGACAGAAAATATTTGTTGCGTCTTAAATCAAAGCTCTTGAGAGATGGAAAGCATCTTAACTTTTTATTTCAGGAATATTAAACCGGCAAAGAAAACTGCATTACGCTATAGGAGCGCTTCGAAGATTAAAGTTACTGTCGTCTCATTCGACATTACAGTAGGTGCTTTCATGCTCCGAGACAGCGTAATATATTTTCATCGGGATCTGTCAGCGTCAGTTGCAGGAGGAGTGTGGCCTCTGTTTGTGATGGCTTTGACACGCTGAGCGCTTGATTGGAACACACAAGTTTTAAAAGGGGGACAAGACCTCTGACTTTGATGGATTTCCGGGCAATATTAGTCAGCGAGCGTGTATCCCCCTAAGCTGTGGTGGAACTGATCGAGGTTGACCAAATAATCTGCCAATTCCCTCCCAAGAAATGCAGAGACGACAAAAAAACCGTCTAAGTCTCTCAAGCTCTCATCCCCTAGAGCTGGATCAGCAGTTGTGTCAAAAACTCACGTTAAGAGCAGTACATTTCAACTTTAGAGAAGGTGGTGGGAGGACTCGCAATTTCATGGTTTCACTTTTAATCCATGTTTAATCACACAATCATTTACGGTATCACGGAGTGAACGCTGATGAGGTGTGACAGTATCTTTAAAAGAATCGTGATCAAATGTCACAGCGTCGGTATTGTTATGCAGCCTGAAATTAGCTGTCACAACATTCTCTTAAACCTCTCATTTATTTCTCAGGTAATGAGTCAATACGTGAGAACAGTTCAGTGTTTGTCTGTTCCTGAGTCGTGTCAGGGGATGGCCTTGAAACTCCCAACACTCTCTCATTCATCTCACTTCATAAAGCTTCAGGCTTCCGAGCCCCATAAGTGCTGGAATAGATTGTGTCAGTGAGTGTGTGTGTGTGTGTGTGTGTGTGTGTGTGTGTGTGTGTGTGTGTGTGTGTGTGTGTGTGTGTGTGTGTG
>JAVDPK010000214.1:236470-255737 GCA_034780415.1 Cichlasoma orientale
TTGAGTAAAATTTGACCACGAGTATCAGTACTTTTACTTAAGTACTAGAGTTGAGTACTTTGTCCACCACTGATTATGTCAGTATGAGTCACAATCTCTGAGGAATGTTTCCAGCACTAAATCTATGGCATGAAGGCAGCTCTATTAACAAAAGTAGCAGTGAAGTGTACCTAATAAAGTGTCTGGTGAGTCTCTGGTCCAGGATAAAGTTGTTGCTGTTTTGTACCTGTGCACATAGAACTGCTATGCACTACTTTTAGGAATTTTATGGCCTAAGCATTGATTTTAATATTGCATAACTGTCAGTTAAAGGCGGCCCTGTATATGAATATTAGATCAGTAATGTGTTAAAGCTTTTGTAATCAATCCAGAGCATGACTAAATCTCCACCTCACTCTCCCCACTTGACAAGCTGCCACCGCTGCCTACACTTCTCCGTTCTGTTACAATTGCAAGATTAATGGACAGGGTGGATTTTGGTTCACAGGAATTAATTGTGTCTCATTTTATTCCCATGCCCTGACAGACGAAACAATCAGGGCAGTAAACCTGGTGGTGATTCTTGTCAACATGAGTGCAGATGCAAATTAATAGATGCTCAACAGGCCATAACTTCCCAGAGCAGTCTGGGCAGGTTTAGGATATAGTGGATATGCACAAAACCCTTTTAGCGTGACAGCACTAAAGCATTGTTTTGTTGGTTTTCTCCTTCAACTGTTCTCTCAGTTAGGGTCAAAATGTTGTGTACAGCTCATGCATCACCCAAATATTTCTATTTATACTGTAACCTCTACAAAACAACTCTGTCCCTTTATTTCAATAAAACATTGACTGCTGAATCTTTAAAGACAGCAACACATGGTTTGGTCCATGGATTAGACACACACTACCCTTTATTCCAGTGACTACTCATTTACCTTATGGACAACAATATATAAACAATGTAAATATTTCAATAAGAAAGATTATATAATAATTTAAAAATTCAGTGCATAACAATCAGAGAAATGTATTACAGCTTTGTTGCAATCCACCTTCTAGTGTAGGCACAGCACAGCTGGTTTAGGTAGCTATGCATGACTCATGCTATTGTGTCAGAATACAGAAAGACTGAGGAAACATCTGCACGTGTCAGGAAGCAACTTGTCAGAATGAAAAGGTTTAAATGCTGTAGTTGTAATGATGAATGAGACATTAGTGCTGTGCACTAGTTTGAATATTTATGACCCTGTTTAGCCATAAAAGGAATCAGACAGTCCTAAACACAGCGAGTCTACTTAAAGCTATTGTTTATGCATGAAATGACCATGTGTATGTGAAAATGGCTGAACTGACAAATCCTTGGATAGTTAGCATCTGACTCTGCAGTACCTCTGAGCTCACCAGTGCAGTTTGATTTTAGTTAATTATTTATTTTTTTATGTATTTATTCATTTATTTATTTATTACTATTTTGGTTTGCTGCCAATCATCATTTTGGTGAAAATGGTCTATTTTTGAGGCAAGAGGGAGTCGCACTACATAAGTAGAGTAATTGGTTAAGCAGGATAATGCTGGGGAGCAGACAGAGAGCACCTGCTACCAGCTTTACTTTTCACCCAGTCCTAAAAGATAAAGAAAAAAAAAGAATTATTCATATAGTCAGAGAGATATGCACCTTAATATGCTGGATAGTGAACATTACATTGTATTTTCAGAGAAGGAAAAAAAAAATCACCTTCCACCTTTACTCTGTTAGGGAAAAAGCACTGACTCTGGCCTCTGTTTTGTCTTCACAAACTATGGTGTACAGCCTTTCAGTCAGTGTGAAGTCTAAAACAACCCCTTTTCACACACAGAATCCCAGCTTGGCTTGTTACTGGCTCTGCAATGTTGGAGAATGTCAAGGATCCTTTGAGGCATTTTGAGTTTCCAGTGATAGATATTGGCAAACAGCTTGCCTATGTGAGTAAGGATAACCTTCCATTTGATCAATCTTGCACCCGTCTCAAAGACTATACCCTCCAATAAATCAATAGCCTAGATGTGTTTGTCCTGGTGCTTTTCATTCTCCTCAAGCCCCTTCCATATGTTCCTGTCCTGAAGTAGCTTTCTTGCTACTCTCAACACGTCGCCTTTGATATCCGTGTCCTTTTGTTCTTTTGCATCTTGTTTTTAAGCTTATTTGTTAGATGTGATCTAGAAGCTGTTACAAATTACATTTTTGTAATTTGTCATGATACAGTATTTCACAATATTTCCCAGTGTTTGTCATCAAACAGTACTTCACACTTGGCTGTCTGTCTCTAATTTTTGAGAGAACAAAGGAAACTTTTTGTGAGCAGCAAGGGAGAAGGTTTTTTGGACTGTGAAAGCAACAAAATATGGAAAACCAAACAGTGGGAATTTGATTGAGGGTCAGGACAAGCGGCAATTTATCATCAAACAATGAAGTAGGGAACTGAGAACACGACTTAGGGTGTTAGTGTGTTAATATTTTTCCATTAAGAATAATCCAGCGTGTGGTTAAAAAAAACAGAAGCACACACACACACACACACAAAAGAAAAAAAAAGCTTTTTTCTCCCTTTTTAATTTCATGTTAGAACAGAGTCATTATTTTGTAATGCTCACAGGAACAAGTTTGTAGATGCTGCAATTACATTTCCTGAACAAAATACTCTTGGTGCGGCTGTGCAGTTCCCAGAGGACTATTGGTCCCTTTTTCTCTCTACTAAGATTCAGAAGAAGGGGGTGTTTTCTAATGACTTCAAATAATCTCACAGAGCTTCAGCCACATACACCAATTATTAATTAGAAACTGTAAATCCCACTGAGCTCTTTCCTTGGTGACAGAAAAAAAAGAAGTACGTAGTCCCGTAGTTGTCAAGCTCCAAGTCATTTCAAGTCCATCTTCTAATGTAGGATTTACTGTCAAGCACCCACAAGAGCTATAGATGATAAATCGAGACATCTTCACTCAGATTTTGTGGCATCTTACACAGTGACACAGTTGCATGAGCTTGTTGTTCTGTGTCTCAGTAACCTCTTATCTAATTGTTTATTACTGCATCAATATGCATATTTAAAATCCACAAATGTCACTCTAAAAATGTAAGTACCTTGTGAATGTTAATGAATCATCATGAATCTTAACAAGATATTACCTAGTCAGATAAGAAAAAATAAACTTTCTAAAAGTTGTGATGATACACTGTAGTGCCAAAAATTTTACTCATCTGCCTTCACACACACATATGAACTTGAGTGACATCCCATTCTTAATCCATAGGGTTTAATATGATGCGGGCCCACCCTTTGCGGCTCTAAGAGCTTCAACTCTTCTGGGAACGCTTTCCACAGGTTTAGGAGTGTTTATGCAAATTGCTGACCATTCTTCCAGAAGCACATTTGTGAGGTCAGACACTGATGTTGGATGAGAAGGCCTGGCTCACGTTCTCTGCTCTGATTTATCCCAAAAGTGTTCTATCGGGATGAGTTCAGGACTCTGTGCAGGCCAGTCAAGTTCTTCCACAAAAAAACTGGCTCATCCATGTCTTTATGGACCTGCTTTGTGCACTGGTGTGCAGTCATGTTAGAACAAGAAGGAGCCATCCCCAAACTGTTCCCAGAAAATTGGGAGCATGAAATTGTCCAAAATGTCTTGGTATGCTGAAGCATTAAGAGTTCCTTTCACTGGAACTAAGGTGCTGAGCCCAACTCCTGAAAAAACAGCAATCACAACCCCCCCCCCCCAACTTTACACTTGACACAACGCAGTCCAGTAAGTACCGTTCCATAGCTGATGGTGGCTCGCTTGTGTGTGTAGCGACTCTTAGCTCTCCCATGTTCTGCAGTTTAGTTTGCTTTCTAACCTATCTTTTGTCACTTATTGGTGAGCTGTGCCATGTTAAGCTCTTATACAGCAGGCAAGACTTGATCAACACTGGACTACAGAACAGCTCTCATTTTTGAGCCACTTCCATCAGAATCATAACATCCCAGCAGACATCTCCAGACCACCAGGGGCTCTGTGGATTCCTGTCGACTCTTCCAGGTGGCACAGGCGGATGAGGGAGAGGAAACAAATGGGGCTGCCGAGCGGGACTGCTAGCCTGGCAAACAAGATGACCAAACTGGAGCTAAGTTTTTCGGAGATTGCTGTGTTAATATTATGACTGAAACCTGGCTTTATCCCACAATCCCAGATATGGCCTCCAACTAGCAGGGCACACCACCTATCAGCAGGGCTGCAACAAAGACTCCGGTAAGCACAAAAGAAGAGGACTCTGTATGTGCATTAACAACTGGTGCATACAGAGCCGAGCCACAGACAGCTACTGTTCATTTATGAGCCACTTTCATTTGACTCATAATGTCCGATGGAAGTGGCTTTCCTTGTTCACCTAATTGAACTCATGTCAGTCAACCCATGGAAAGCTGCTGCTCCGGATGGAATACCTGGAAAGGTACTGATGGCATGTGCACATGAACTTTCAGATAATCTCACCAGATTATTCAATCTGTCCCAGACCCAAGCCACCATCTCCACCTGCCTCAAATCAGCCACGATCATCCCCATCCCCAAGCCACCTACAAACAGCAGTCTGAACAACTTGGCCCATTGTGCTCATGTTGCTGGTGATGAAGTGCTTTGAGAGGCTAGTCTCACACCACATCAAGGACTGCCTCCTTACAGCATTTGATCCTCATCAGTGTTCAGTGTTAGCCCTGCTGAACACTCAAAAACAAAGGAGGTCATTCTAGACTTCAGAAGTACTAAAGTGGACCACGTCCCTTTTTACATCAATGAGGATGTGATGGAGACAGTGGCCTCCTCCAGATTTCCAGGATCCCTTATATCGGAGGAGCTGACTTGGTCCTTCAGCACCAATGCAGTGATGGCAAAGTCCCAGCAGAGATTACACTTCCTGAGGGTCCTCAGGAAGAACAAACTGGTTGCTGGTGACTTTCTATTTGTTGGCTGCCCTCTGCCCTCCCTGGAGGAGATCACCTGCTCAAGATGCCTGAGAAGGTCCACTGTCATCCTCAATGATCCCTCCCACCCAGCGCATCACCTGTTAGAATAGTTGCGATCTGTAAAACGATACAGGTCAATGAAGGCCCTCACATCCAGGCTAAGAAATCATTTCTACCCTTGGGCCATTAGAACATTAACCCACCACTGACCTGGACACTACTCTGGCAATGTCTCCATCATGTGCAGTACCACCTCAGTGTTTGCAACTGTTTGCATGTTTATACCTCTGTGCAATACTTCTGTTTATACTCTGTTAAATACCTATGGATTGCTGCTAGCATCCTGCTACTGTTGTTAATACCAACACATCCATATTATACATATATACAGAACAAGTCAAAAAATTGGACACACTTACCCATTCAACTTTTGACTGGTACTGTATATTCACTCTCACACCCCTCTATATAATTGTATGTATTCTTAGCTGTGTGAATATAATTTAAATAGATACGTACAGTGTTTTAATTTATTCTTTATGTTCTTTTATATTTTTACACAAAGGGAGAATCACCTATAATTTCATTATATGTGATGTATAATGACAATAAAGCTATTCTGATTCTGATTCTCCTGGCAACCAGCAAACCCACACTTGTCCATCGGATTGCCAGTTGGAGAAGCATGATTTGTTACTCCAGAGAACACATCTCCACTGCTCTAGAGTCCAGTGGCAGACTGCTTTACACCACTGCATCCGAGGCTTTGCATTGCACTTGGTGATATAAGGCTTGGATGCAGCTGCTCGGCCATTGAAACCCATTCCATGAAGCCTTAAGTTAATCTGAAGGCCACATGAAGTTTGGAGGTCTGTAGTGACTGACTGTGCATAAAGATGGTGACCTATGCACCCTATGCGCCTCAGCATCTTCTGACCCCATTCTGTGACTTTGTGACTGACTTGCTGTTATTTCCAATCACTTCCACTTTGTTAATTCTGTGCTCACCAGCTAGTTATGAGTTAGTGAAGTTATGAGGGGAAAAAAGCAAGAAAAATGTGGTGAAATGCTTCAAAATTCAGGAAACTTCATCATTAAGAACAATCCCTTTCATTTGATGCATGTAACTTTTTGGTGTTGGCAAAATGTCTGTTCATAAACTTACAACACACACGCACAGAAAGTACAAAACACAATGTATATTGTGTTTTCCATGTTTACATTGTTGCAGTGTAGCAATTCAGGAGACAATAGAATGTAATCAACATTTTGCATCCCATCACTTACTTTTTTTTAACAAGACCATCTGGTACACTATACACAGATTATATTTGGAAAAATACTGCATAAAATAATACAATAATTAGAATTATATATGGTTTTATCATATCCATCCATCCATTCATCCATCCATTCATTCATTTTCTGCCACTTATCTGGGTCTGGACTGCAGGGGCAGCAGTCTAAGCAGAGAATCCCAGACCTTCCTCTCCCCGGCCACCTCCTCCATCTCATTCGGGGGGAACATCAAGGTATTCCCAAGCCAACCAAGAGATATAATCTCTCCAGCGTGTCCTGGGTCTGCACCTCGGCATCTTCCCAGTAAGACATGGCTTGTGAACACCTCACCTAGTAGGCACCCTCATCAGATACCCAAACCATCTGAACTGACTCATTTTGATGTGAAGTAACGGCTTTAGTCCGAGTACCTCTCTCTGGCCGAACTCCTCACGCTATAGTTTAGCCAATCCACCCTTTGCAGGAAGCTAATTTTCATTGTTTGTATCTGCAATTTCATTCTTTCGGTCACTACCCAGAGCTCATTGCCGTAGGTGTGGACAGGAATGGAGATCGACTAAGTGTGGCCTTGATAACTTTGCCTTGGGCAGGGTGAACTCGTCAAATGTTTGTTTTTTTTCTTCATATGACTTTTCTGAATTACTTTTTGTCTGTATTACTTTTTGTTTGTATGCATTGAGGCTGTTTTTCAGCTAAGGGGTAGAGGACAACTTCACCGCATTGAGGGGCCAATGGACGGGACCATGTTCCATTAAAATCTTGGATGGGAACCTCCTTCCCACAGCCAAAACACTAAAGATGGGTTGTGTTCCAGCATGACAATGACCCAAAACATACCACCAAGGCAACAAAGGAGTGGCTACAGAAGAAGCACATTAAGGTCAAGGAGTGGCCTAGCCACTCTCCAGACTGCAGCTCTATAGAATAGCTGTGGAGGGACCTGAAGCTTTGAGTTGCCAAGTGGCAGCCAAGAAACGTTAAAGATTTAGAGAGTTTCTTTAAAAATGAATGAAGTGGGCCAAAATCCCTCCTGGGATCTGTGCAAACCTGGTCACCAACTACAGGAAACAGCTTACTGCTGTCCTTGCCAACAAGGGTTTCTCCAGCAAGCAATAAGTTAAGTTTTACCAGGGGATCAAATACTTATTTCACTCAATCACATGCAAATCACTTTATAACTTTTAAGTAATTTTTTGATATTTTTTCTTTCTCCATTAAAATGAAACTACCATAAAAATTGGAGACTGTTCATTTCTTTGGAAGTGAGCAAACTAACACATTTGCAGGGAATCAAATAATTATTTCTCCCACTGTAGATGGAGGTTTAATGTGTCTGACTTCTGAATATTTACATAGATGACATAATTCTGTCTGCTGTCAGACAACAGAGTCTAAAGCATCTAAAGGAGTTTATTTGTACATTTTAAATTAGACCAAGTTGTCATAGTATTTTAGTTTGAGAACAGTGACAAGGATGAGAATACGGCAAACATGATTGTTACCTGACAGCCACCAGTAAAAGCAAGTCAGTGCTCCTCGGGGCACTTGAGTGGCATGTGTAGCAGGCTGTGATGATAATGAAACTCAAAGGAGGGGCAAGAAAGGCACTTATGAATTAAGAGGCCAAAAGGGCAGGTGCTTGAGCACCACCTGGGGTCTATCTGTATTTTTCATGTGACTTTTTATTCAGTACAGGAAAGCTTTACTGATAGTTGTTAAAATGATCTTCTTAGCTGTATATGTTAACATTTACAAAGAAATTGCCTATAATTGCTGAAAAAAGGTGAGTGCAAGAAGTAATACAGACAAACAGTCATTGGATAGAGAATACACAATGTGCAGCTTTACAAAGATTAAGGGAAACAATATATAAAACTAATAAACATACAGCTGTTAGTGACGTTACACCCCACTGCAAGCAAAGGTGTTTTGATAAACTGGACTTCCTGTCAAAGTCCAGAGCAGCTGGCAGACCAGGGATGTTGAAATACCCACTGAAGTGAGGCGCAGAGCCCAGATACACTGGCTGGTAGCAGATGGTCAAAATGTGAGTGAGTTTAAATATCTACCCAAGTATAAGCAAACAGTTCTGATATCTATATCCTTGGAATTGTGCAAAAGAATCAGGTCCACGTGTATATCCTACATAAAAGGGGATTCAAACTACTGTTATCATTAACTGGAGAGAAATTTTAAAGAAAAAAAAAAGTGGGTGCAAGAATAATTTAGTAACAGCTGCAGCAGCAGCAGCAGCAGACACAGTGACAAGCAGGGAAGCCAGGCTGCAGGAAAGGGACAAAGATCTGAAGATGTTCTCAATTTATCATTCACCATGACTGCCAAAAGTTCATAAACAAAAAACTGCATATTTTAAAACATGAACCAAACATGCAGAATATTAGAGTTAAAATTACAAAGGAAAAAATGGTTAAGATTGCATTTAATAAATCATATAACTGCTAGCGAGGAAAGTAGTTGTTTCAAAGGAATTCATAAATTTGGATTTGTTTATTCAGGACGTGGACATAACTGCACAGCAGGCTATCTCTGAGTGAGTATTGTTGTTTAATGAGAAAGAATGAAATAAGCATATCCCTCATGAAATACAGCATAAAAATGTAAATCATTTGTATTTGTGATACAGCTTCATATGCGATACAATTACTCTATTGTAAATAGTGCAATATAGTATAGATGGGGTGGAGAAAACCCTGCTGTACTGTGATCACACGCAGATTGTTTTAGACAAATGTTTTACAGTTCTAGTTGAATTAAAACAAAAAAAAGTAATTTTTGGTATTCCTTACAATTTACAAATAATTTACAGCTTTGGCCTACAAGTAGGGCTCTCATTTTTACTGGCTTCCTAAGTGTAGACCACGGTCTTTGAGTGTGTACCACAGACTGTGTCGGTTTTCAGTCATCCAGCTTGTGGTATTCTTACACGTGTGACATGAAGGCTGGAAGAAGTTTTTTTTTTTTTTTTCTGGTTAGTGAAGATGTTTCACTTCTCATGCAAGAAATTTCTTTACTTCTATACAAAGAAGTCCAGTTGCCTTCACTTCAAGTGCTTAAAACCACAGACCTCCCCCTATTATATTTTCTAGACCCGATGATGCTTGCATTTGACTCCAAGAGCCTTCTGCTCTCTGTTATCATGCTTCAGGAAATTCCTTGTACCTGTGTCCACGATCTTCCACTGTACAGGGCCTGATGACAAATGGCAAAGTGCATTGCTCATTCTTGTTAACCAAGTGGCTACTGCTCTTAATGAGAACTATTAAAGGTAAAGTGTCATTACTGGAGCACTCTGTCTATTCATTACAGCCATCAATGTCTATTGATGTCTTTCTTCATCTAATCATAGAACTCTTCTGTGAGCACTTGTCTTCATCTATAACCTCTGCCTCACATAACGCCAGAATAATGTCAAATGACTTGCTTTTCGCCACATTCAGGTTTGTGAGCACTGTATCACACAACAGAGAGGCTAGACAGATGGAGATAGTCTGATGCTGAGACATTGAGCTGCTTTACATGAAGTTCTGATGCAGCTTTCTCTTGTGAAAAAAATAACTGAAAACTGAATGTAGTTCAGTGAGACTTGCTAATAAAACACTCTGAGGTCTACATACCACTATCGCCAAAGTTAACTATTATCAACATGAAGGTTGTGGTTGGCAGGTAAATCTTTGTGTGTGTTCATGCATTAGCCAGAGCATTAAAACCACTAGAAGACTAGTGAGCATCTTGTAACGTTGCAGTGTTCTGACAATACCACTTACGTAAAGATCTTTGCAAAACAAACACACCACACCATAGCAACAGCACCCGATCCCCACAGTGCTCCATGCCACTCAGCAAAAATTGATAAATAACAGCTTGGCCTAAATATCCCCGAATCCCACTCAAATCAAGCATCCACATAGGCGCCAACCTGCAACACACAGGACTCCACTGCCAACATGGGTGCCACACCCAGCTGATACGATAAACCACAGAGCTCAGGTGACCCTGGATCATTGCTTAGTTATACTGCAATAGGCCTAGACTGCTGGGGGGGGTCCCATGATGCACTGTGTTTCTTTTCATTCACCTTTTTTCATTCTGTATAAACCCCACTCTGCATTTAATCGTTAGTTATCATTAATCTCTGTCTCTCTTCCACAGTGTGTCTTTTGTCTTGTCTCTCTCTCCCCTCAGCCCCAACCGGTCACAGCAGATGACTGCCCCTCCCTGAGCCTGGTTCTGATGGAGGTTTCTTCCTGTTAAAAGGGAGTTTTTCCTTCCCACTGTCACCAAGTGCTTGCTCATAGGGGGTCGTTTTGACTGTTGGGTTTTCTCTGTAATTATTGTAGGTTCTTTACCTACAATATAAAGCACCTTGAGGTGACTGTTTGTTGTGATTTGGCACTATATAAATAAAATTTAATTGAACTGATAGCAGACTGATGCTGTCTTGTTGTTGTTATTCTCTTGACTCACCAAAGCTGATGTAAAACAGACCTGGTTCACCATTTACCCTAACAAGGGTGTCTTTGGACAGTGGAGGTGGGGCAGAGTGCCGGGGTAGCCACAGGGAAAGCATGTAAAGTCCACATACAGAGCCTCAGATAGACGATGGATTTGAACCCACAACCTTCTTGTTGTGAGGCGACAGTGCAAACTACTGCCCCCATCACATTGTAATAACCTTCAAACCATCCACTTTCACCAAAGACTCTAACAACTCTAAAAGCGCACAATAACTGTCAAATGGAGGCTGTTGGAAACAGTATTCTCAATTTCACCAATTAAAAACTGCAGTGTAAGAGATACTATTGATGGCAACATTGGTCAACGCTTTTCTCCAGAAAGCAACATTTAGCATCAGTAGAGGATTTATCCTGCTTACCTTGTTGATGATTTCCATCCTTTTCATCCAGTCAAACTCTTATTTTGTTCAGTTCTCATCGTTACATTGTGTTTATGTCAATATGTTAAATTTAAAATTAAACTTAAAAAAAAGAATACTACCAAATGTATGTTGTTGGCTTTTTAGTTGAGCATGTTAGCATGGTGACATTAACAGCTCAAACATGTTTGTGCATCTTGAGGGTTAACACAAGCCAGAGAGTGCTGCCCGGAGGTTTTCTACTACCAAAACCTCTCTCGTACTAACTGATTCACATCATATCATTACAAAAAAAAACAAAAAAAAAAACACGTTCTTGAGCAGCACATGCTTTTTTGTGGTTGTTTATAGTGTTTTTTTATGTGCTATCATAGTTCATTTCATTTATGTTGATTTGTTTGGTAAGGACCTTGGGCAGGATTTAGACACCATAAAAGTGTGGCACTGTCATGAGTAACACATCTGTGCTGTTTCACCCTGAATAATAATGAATAATAATGACTTCAGAGACTAATGTCTTTTTATTTTGGCTAATGTAATGATATGGTGCAGTCAAAAAGTGATTCACAACTCTGCATGGACCATACGGCAGCAACAGTATTTTAGAAACCCCTCGAGAGAAAATCAACTTATTGCCTTAAAATAAAATATGAAACGCAGTGACCTCATTAGTAATATCTTTTTAAATATTTTGTATAATTTAGTGTGCTATGATGTCACTGATTTATTTGTTATTAAGATGGATAAAATGAATTGTAGGTCATTGTCTGGTAAAAATAAATATTTACAACTTTGAAGTAAACTTCCAGTTCAATCTGGACTTCAGAACCGTCGAGAAAACTTTTGTATGGTGGCAAATGATGGCGTATATTGCAAAACAGCTGCGCACTGCTGAATGAGTCAGTCTGCAATTTTAATCATTCATAAAGTGGCAGTATGGGCAGGCTGTGGGATGATGTAGAGTTCATTTATTTGCATTAGTAGAGATATAAGTTGAGCCTCCTTCGCACACATTTCATTACCTCCTACAGTAGACACCTTATATATAAATATGTGACTATTAAGGCGATCTATCAATCATTTCAGATGCTTTGGATTCTTGTTGTCTGCTGATTTTCAACCTCGGATGCTCATTTGTCCCTCCATCCCCTCGGCATCTTATTACATGCATCCTCTAATGAAGCAGAAATGGAATTACTGTTTGTTATATCAGCGGGGGTCTGAGGACTGTCCTGCATAATTGGTAAGTAAGTGGAATAGATATGTGAATATGAATAAATAAGCCCGATGTAATTAATGAGGACCAATGATTCGACCGGTGATAATTAAATCTGCCGTGTTTTTCAATTTGCATGATTAAGATGTTAGTTAACGTTATGTTGTACCCACACGTTACAGGTTGTTCATTCTCAAAATGTCAACATATCAGAATTCTCAACACTGCACTTAATTATCTTCAGGAGCTTTAAAACTATCAGCTAAATCAATTAACTTTAATCTGCAACCAATTAAAGTGTGACTTTTAGGAATGCTAATGTGCCACATGTTGTACTTACAGTATATTTCGGCCTGCTCAAACACATACATCGCCGAAGAATTTCTCAGCGATTTCAAGTGTGGGGGACTGGGTGCACACTGCGGAGTGTTTAAGCGAAAGGTGTTTTTTTTTTCATATTTTTTTCACACTCGAATTTAAGTTGGATTTTTATGCTGTGTTTTATGATTCAAAAGAGGTCAGAAGTGATTTGCATATTTTGACATTTTAAACAATTCACAGTAGCTCTAAAAAGGATTTTAAAAAACTGCCTGAAATGAGCCAGAGTGGTTTTGAAGGAGGCGAATGGAAGGAACCAGCCTGAGTACTCAATTGTGCTGTTAATATCATACTGTCAAATGGAGAGGGCAGCACTTGACAATGAAGAACAATGAGTATTTCCAAGCCTTTCATGTCTACCCGCCACATGCCTATTGAGTAGAGCTCTTTTACTGATATGCTATTTTAATGTTCTATTGACCAAGACAGCAAGAGAAGGTGAAGAGGAGGAAGAAGAGGAAGAAAAAAGGAGGAGAAAATGCTGTCACTTTTAATACAGAGCCCTTCCACCCACTGCCATACAGACCAAACTAAAATGTGAAGTGGATTTTAACTCATTGATATCACTATGTGACCCTTCTATTGCGCTGTAGATTCTGGAAACATTATTTAGACAAGTTTGTGACTGAAGGGAAGCCACAGCACCTTTGATCTTTCCATCACTTGGGAAATCCTGGGAGGAGGGAGTGAATAAGTTCTGGTCCCAACTGTCCCACTTCCTTTAAAGCTGCAGAGAGAGATTAAGAAAAAACAAACAAACAATAAAATGGTACCAGATGTAGTTGATATATGTCCAACTGAAAGTGACCATTGCAGTGTGTTCATGCTTTAGCAACTGAAGTTATTAAGGCATGAACACGTGTTACATTTAACAAATAAATACCCTTAATGAATGTGTCTAATTGCTTTCTATATTATATACAACAAAAACATTTAAAGGTAACTTTTACTCATGTGTACTCAGTATCTTTGTTCTAACTGTAAACAGCAGGCCCTGCACAGCTGGCAGGGTGGCAGGGGCTCCTCTTTCTTCCTGTAAAGTGTAGCTATTGTCCAACTGTGGATGGAAAGATAATGTGACATAATTATCTTATAGGTACTTCTCAGTCTATCCTTCATGTTCACATATGATAGAAGCATAATTAAATTGAAACAGAAAGTTTTGATAGATTGTTATCAGCCTGATGCTTGTTTATTGTATAAACTGAAACTTTTTTTTTTAAACTCTGTTTATACTTCACTCTGTGTTTAATCATTCTCTGTCTCTCTCTCTTCCACAGCATGGTTTTTGTCCTCTCCCCTCAGCCCCAACCGGTCGCAGCAGATGACTGCCCCTCCCTGAACCTGGTTCTGCTGGAGGTTTCTTCCTGTTAAAAGGAGTTTTTCCTTCCCACCGTCGCCAAGTGCTTGCTCATAGGGGGTTGATTTGACTGTTGGGTGTTCTCTGCAGTATTGTAGGGTCTTTATCTTACAATACAAAGCGCCTTGAGGCGACTGTTCGTTGTGATTTGGCGCTATACAAATAAAGTTGAATTGAATTGAATTGAATTGAAACTTCAAATGGCTTAAAGTGGCCTGTGGTGCTGCGGTGATGTCCTTACAGTATTTTGCTGCAAGTGAAAAATTATTATTATTATTATTATTATTATTATGAAACCTTAACCATTTTAGTTCATTCCCAGTCTCCACACAGATACTAAGTTTTAGTTCAGCTTGTTTGGTTTTATTTGTGAGGACAAAGTACACATTAATATTGACTGTTCCAAAAAAAAAAAAAAACATGAAAACATCACAAGAAAGAGCATTTAACTTTCTCCTTGTACAAGGCTGTATGACCATAAATAAAGACTGAGTCAAAGGGACAGGAGAGGACATATCCGGGAATATTGATTGGTTGATGTGAGGGTGAACGAGTGCGGAGAGAGAGGAACGGATCTGAGGTGAAGATCTCACTGTTTCAGAAACACAGAGACAACTTAAGGAAACCAAAGTTTATTTGAAGCTGAAGTCGAGTTTATGAAAGTAAGTGGTTTCATTGCTACTGGTTAACCGAGAGGGTTAAATCTTTTTCAAAGAGCAAGTGTTTTACATATCAAGGCTGCAAAAATCTACACTGAATGACCTGTGTGGGAGGAAGGTAGGTACCCTCCATTTTATTTGCACATGACATTGAAGCAGGGAAATTACTTCCTTAAATTTTTAGGGTGTTCAGTTTCGATGTCAGAACCAAATCGAGGGGGTAATTATACAGAGTGAGCTTTTGCATTTTGAAAAAAGTCAGTTGAGTCTAATAATGAATAAAATGGTGTGCTGAGGCTGTCTCAATGTCTACATGAATATTAAAGTCACTGCTATAATGACTTAATTTATACTAAGCACTAAATAATGATTAGGCAACTGAGAATTTAGAGATTTTTTGAGTAATTGGCACAACACAGTTTGTGTGTGTGGGGGGAAAAAGAAATGCTTTCAGATGAGTTATAGCTAAGTATATGTCTCAGGTTTATTAATAACCTTGAGTAGAAGATTGCTGGCTAATAGTTAATATAGTGAATAGTTAATTTGAGATTAAGGCTTTGCTGTACAACAGCTAAAGCCAGGTATTGTGGAGTACCATCGGGACTCTTCCTGTTGGCACATATATTCTGAGAACGGGACAGTGAGGGATCAGAGCATAAACAAAGAGATGGAGCCACAAAATATGACGGAGCCTCCACCATGCTTTAAAGATGGCTGTAGATACTCTCTGTGGTAGTTCTCTTCTGACCACAATCAAAGATACTGATAATGAGACCTGTTCCACAGATTTTCAGCCCAGTTCTTCTGTAATTTGGCATAACTCAGCTTCTTCTCCCTGTTTCCTTTTATTATTAATGGGTTATTGACACCTACCCTTCCACTGGGACCATTTCTAATGAGGCTTTGGCAAACAGTAGATGGATTGTCAGAGCTTTCCTGGATTTTTTGCTATTTCTTACGGACTTTCAGATACTGTTCATCTGCTGTAGTTAGTTTTTTAGACCTGCCACTTCTTCTTTCATAAAAAGAATACAAAAAATAATTCCCACTCGCCCTGTGGGCAGTATTTTAGCTTTTTCCCAGGACTGCGCTCTTCTGGACAGAGATCTCGGATGTCGTTTCTGGAATCTGCTAGAGCCATTCTCACAGTTTGGGGGTCACTGCTCTTAGTGTTCTGATTATCACGGGGACCACTGTTACCTTCACCTTCCACATCCTCTCTAGCTCCTCTCTTTATCGAGCTGCAACGTCTATCACTACAGCTTTCTTCACCTGCTTGTCCACCACTACTATGTCTGGTTGGTAAGCCATCGCAGGTTTGTCTGTATCTGGAAGTTCCACAGGATCTTAGCTCCGGCAGGTGCTCATGAATGCAGTTAGCTTCTTTAACCAGTAGGTGTGAATCATGTCCGGGCCTGGTGCTGTCAAGCTCTTCATATTTGAGACTCTTGGATGTCTGCCACAGGATTGGCGCTGTGTGTTGCATTCTTCTCCCATATGTTCTTCCAGTATTGCTTCATCTCTAGCCTTAGTGGGGGTGCTGTTCTCATACAGTACTGTTCCCCTGCTAATGAGAGGCAATAACCTGCCTCAGTACAACATGGAAACTCCTGTCAGGCATCATAGCAGCTAACAGGCACATGGCTCAATACATGAGCGGGGCCCAGAAATACCAGAGGAACAAAGCACAAGTCACTGGTAAATAGAGCAGTCACTCGAGACTGTACGACCAGACTGACCAACCTGTGCACCGCCTGGATTGATTACAAGAAAGCCAACGACTCAATGCATGACACATGGATCCTGGAATGCCTAGAACTGTACAAGATAAACAATACCCTAATAGCCTTTATTAAAAATTCAATGGGAATGTGGAGAACAACACTAGAGGCCAACTTCAAGCCAATTGCACAAGTCACCATCAAGTGCAGGATTTACCAAGGAGATGCTCTGTCCCCACTACTGTTCTGCATAGGCCTGAACTCCCTCAGCCAGATCATTAATAAGACTGGCTACGGATACCGACTACGGAATGGAGCAAACATCAGCCACCTCCTGTACATGGATGACATCAAGCTGTACGCCAGGAGTGAATGAGATATCGATTCACTGATCCACACCACCAGGATCTACACCAGTGACATCAGAATGTCATTTGGACTGGAGAAGTTTAGTTGGATGGTGACAAAGAGAGGGAAGGTCGTCAGAAATGAGGGGATTGCACTACCAGAAGGCAACATTGCAGACAGTGAGGACAGATACAAGTACCTTGGAATACCACAGGCAAATGGGAACCAGGAAGAGGCCACTAGGAAAGCTGCAACCACCAAATACCTGCAGAGAGTAAAGCAAGTCCCGAGAAGTCAACTAAATGGGAAGAACAAGATCCGGACAATCAACACCTACGCCCTGCCAGTCATCAGATACCCTGCTGGGATAATAAACTGGCCAAAGGAGAAAATAGAAGCCACTGACATCAAAACAAGAAAGCTCCTTACCATGCATGGAGGGTTTCACCCCAAATCCAGCACCCTGAGACTGTACGTAAGCGGAAGGAAGGAAGGAGGCTGAGGACTAGTGAGTGTCAGAACCACTATCCTAGATGAAACAACAAAGATCCATAAATACATCAGGAAGATGGCCACAAAGGATCATGTGCTTAGTGATCACCTCAGGCAGCAGAAACCAAGAAAGAAAGGAAGAGGAACAGGAACCATCATGAAAGGGCAGGCCTCCACACGACATGTACCGCCAGCAGATAAAAGAAGCAGGTGATTAACAAATCCTACCAATGGCTGGACAAAGCTGGGCTGAAAGATAGCGCAGAGGCAATAATAATGGCAGCACAAGAACAAGCACAAGATCGATAGAGGCTGGGGTCTACCACACAAGGTAAGACCCCAGGTGCAGGCTGTGCAAAGATGCCCCTGAGAAAATACAGTAGGTTGCAAGATGCTAGCAGGTAGGGCATACATGGAACGCCATAACCAAGTGGCTGGCATAGTATAAAGGAGCATCTGTGCCGAGTATGACCTGGAAGTCCCGAAGTCAAATTGGGATACACCTCCTGTGGGACTTCCAGATACAGACAGACAAACTGGTGATGGCTAACCAACCAGACATCGTAGTGGTGGACAAGAGAAGAAAGAAAGCTGCAGTGACAGATGTAGCGATACCAAACAACATCAACATCAAGAAGAAGGAACACAAGAAGCTTGAGAAATACCAAGGGCTCAGAGAGGAGCTAGAGAGGATGTGGAAGGTGAAAATAACAGTGGTCCCTGTGGTAATTGGAACACTTGGGGCAGTGACCCCCAAACTGGGAGAATGGCTCCAGCAGATTCCAGGAATGACATCCAAGATCTCTGTCCAGAAGAGTGCAGTCCTAGAAAAGCTAAGACTGCCCACAGGACCCTCAAGCTCCCAGGCCTCTGGTAGAGGACCCGAGCTTAGAGGACAAACAAAGACCACCTATAGGGCGAGTGGGGAATTTATATAAAAGTGTCTTTCAGTCACTGTTGCAAGATACAACAATAGTGACTATATTCCCTGCTGTGTTATTTTGTGAAAATTGTTCTGGTTCTGATCACAATATCATCCTGATATCACATATTTTTCTTAGAGGTTCAGTTATAAGCTATTAGCAGCAATAACAATAAAGTCAAGCAGAGCAAAGAAGGAGTGTCAAGCTAAAAGGCTAGTTTACAGTTTCTAGTTATCTCAACTTTAGGCCACTGCTGTTTCAAGGTTGACTGCTGGCTGGCAACATCTAGATGGCGCCTAGATGTTGGGTTGGAAACTTGGAATTAATTGAAATTGAATTTTGTGGTGAGGTGAAAAATTATGCCTGTTCATGAACTCATAAACAGAGGACTCCCTGGAGTGAATATCCATAAGCGTGGACAAGCTTGTGATTTAGATGTCAGTCAACAAATAGCACAAGAAAACCTAAAACAAACAACAAACTTTACATATACTAACAGTCCTTATGGTGGTGACTTGTTGTGTGGAGCCTCAGACGTGGAAATGTGTGGCACACCCTGCAACAGCTCTGTGATTAATACTACTGACAAAGCAGTAACTAATGATCGATTGAGGATGCTTTGGTTCTAAAGACCATTTCCCCTTCACTTACTTTGCCTTTTTCAAAGCCATCTGATATTTTGATCACTGGCAGGGGCCATGTCAGTGGAATTAATCACTAATTTAAAGCTGGAACCTTCTCATTTGCACAAAACTCTGCTCACAGAAGGAGATTTTTGAATGATTAGTTACTTTCAGATTCACCTGATGTCTGTGGAGCTGTTATCCTACCTTTGAAAGAACGTGTAATGAATAACAACAATGTAAGTTTTATGAAAGTGTATATTCTTGTATTAGGCATGAATTAGGGCTTGCGCTTTGAAGTTTGACATCTTATGTTAGCCAGTGTTTGTGTGTGTGTGTGTGTGTGTGTGTGTGTGTGTGTGTGTGTGTGTGTGTGTGTGTGTGTGTGTGTGTGT
>JAVDPK010000214.1:255837-269927 GCA_034780415.1 Cichlasoma orientale
GTGTGTGTGTGTGTGTGTGTGTGTGTGTGTGTGTGTGTGTGTGTGTGTGTGTGTGTGTGTGTGTGTGAGACAGAGAGGGAAATATTAGACTGCATCTAACAAATATTAGCTGTTTTTTTTCACCTTTAGAGTAACTTAAATTATCAGCCCCTCCCAACCAGTCATTTTTATACATTTATCTCTGTCCACACATATCCAATATGCTTCGAGTGTCAGTCAGTGAAATCTTCATTCATATCAAGAAGGAGTAACATAACTCAAGATTTACAGCCTTATGCATTATGCAGTAGAAGCTTTTAAAAAAGATGATTGGAGAATCCCCATCTGAAATGCAGCTGCAACATCAAAGCATGAGTGGGAGGAAAATTAAATGGTACAAAAAATAAATAATGGTAGACTTGATGGCTTTACTAATTGGAATATCTGGCACTTGGGTCAAAAGGCCTCCACCAGGCAAAGCCTAAAAGGAACAACTCTGGTGTGTTAAGGTGGTAAGGTGCAACAACTTTTCTATGAGGGCTTGCTGAAAACACTCAGCCACTGCATTGAAGTAATGTGACTTTATCAATGCAACAAAAATGAGGCAAATCAGTGCTTGGTACTGGGTGGAATGAAATGAGTTTCACAAAGAGATTCAGGGAAAAAAGAAAGCAATGAAGACAGTATACTGACATTCGTTTCCGCTGCCCTAATGAAGGCTTCCCCCACTGATTGCTGCCAAGTAACGATACAAACACTAGAGGGCTCTCTATATGGACAGCAGCATGGGCCTCCTCTGCTGTCACTCATGCACTCGCAAACACTCACATTCAGCAATGCAATGATGAGCATGACCTTTTCACTAACAGGCTTAATAAGACCTGCTTAACACTTTCTCCTTTCCTTCTAATAGTCTGGATTTTATGTCTTTTTTTATTATTTTTATTACACACCTTTTCATTTTGAGAAATACAAATAAATGTAGCCATTGTTTTTCTGTGCTCTTTGCTTACCATTGCTTTCCAATGTAGCCGCGCACTGTGTGTGTCCATCTGTTTATTGCTTAACCATATCAAATGACACTGTAAATGAGCAGCTCGGCTTCGTTTCACCGGCTGTCTGGCCTATTTCATTTCATTATTAACTCAGAGAAGCGAGGGCCAACTCATGCGTCACTTACCCAACAAAAAAGATTTGGGTTTGGGGGGGGGGGGGGGGTAGAGGAAAAGAAAAAGAAGGGAAAAAAAAGCACAGCGATAAGAACCGTTTTACCTGCACACATCTAGGTAATATCTACAGCTGTAGCCGGCAATGTGAGACGATAACCTTTGAGCGTCCGTGCCTGGGCAGAGCGGCATGCATTCATTTGTGCGCCTGTTGACCCGACTCCTCATCAACCCAATGAGCGCAGTGGAGGGGAGGCTCTCTTCGCCACCGTGCATCTCTCCTCCATCTCCTCCTCACTTTTCCAGTCGGCAAGCAAGCCTGTAGGAGCTCTTAACTACAACCCCAACACTGTCACTCTGCACTGACAAACTGGGGGAAGGATTTCTAGCCGTTTGCCTCTCCGCGTTTTGCTCATTTACCCACCGCCTCGAATGAAACGCATTGGAGTTTCCGGCGTTTTAAGGGGAGAAATAATGCAGCAGTGGAAAAGGATGCAAGTCGCACTAGTAAGTACAGCCCGACACCATAATATAGAAACCTAACAGGTATTATTAAGGTTAATTTGTGTTTTCTGGAGAGCTTCTTCTTATAATCCCTTTCGCGTACGCGTGGCTTCAGCGCATTTTATCGGACTCAGTTACAGGAGAGAGGTGACTTGGAGCGACAGAGCAAGTCTACAGAGAGGTCTGCAACTTAGGCTACCTTTTTTTTTTTTTTTTATCCTTGCCTCCTTTACCAGTATAAGCCGGTCGTGCATGTTTGTGTATGATTATTTTGTGCATGTGTCTGTGTGTGCGTGTGTGCTTGCAATCCTTTTGCACATTTAATGCGCTGACACGGACCGACCGTTACCTCAAAGGGTGAAACTTCAGAGAGACGGCGAATTTGTGTAATCGGGATACTGTCTCAGACTATTTTATAGCAAAGGGCAAGAAGCAGGCTCAAACTTTGTGTTTATCCTTTTCTCTCTCTCTCTCTCTCTTTTTTTTTTACACGTTGACTATGAATTAAAATTTTAATCTCCCTATGTGGGAATTTCCTACCTTGAACAGCTCTTCTGCAGCGCTCTGTTCGCGGCTGAGCTGTCTGGACCGGCTGCTTTCTGGCGGGGAGCTGTCCTATCTCCGTGGTGCTGAAACCGTTCAGTCACGCACCACAGTGACTTAAAATGCTCGAGAAAAGATGGCAATAATTTAATGCGACTGACTTGGAGATAAGATTTTTAAGTTGGGTATAATTTTGTATTTTACTAGTTTCTCTTACTCGTTTGTGTGCCTTTCCGGTTTTTTTCCCTTTCTTTTTTCCTAACCTGGTCCTGGATCTTTTAGTCTCCAGGTCGGTGTCACAGGAACTCAAATCTCTCCACACTTTGTGATGGTGCAGCTTCAGGTGGAATTCATTGTTTTTGTCCTTGGGAATGCGACGCTGTGATCACACAGCATACGGCCACAGTGACATTCGGTGTGTAGTAAAAGTTATCAAAACTAACACTGACACTGTGCTGAAAGCGAGCCGCTCGGTGCTGTGATAGCATGTCCACCTCCATCAGTTTTAGCTGAGGACAAGTCAAAGCCAACCCTTTGTGTCTGTGTCTGGTTTTACCCTCTGCTTTTGCATTCTGTTGAACACTGCACATCAGGCTGAGCGAAATAGTTAAACAGCCGAAACTGTTGTTGATTAAAGGGCAAAATTTACATCGCTCAGTTCCTCCATCATATGTTCCGGTAACATCACTCTGTTGTATCTAATTTTGTGTGTTTGTATTTTTGTGTTTACAAAAAAACAATTTTATATTCATAATTATCAGAAAACAGCAGTTCAAGTGTAATATGTCATATTTGTTTGAGTGAGTAAACATGCCTTTAAATACCTCAGCAATCATCTCACCTGGATTACGTGAATATCAGTGAGCTGCAGTGTCGCTGATATGGCTCACCTGCTGCCAGCTTCTCTATTTAAACTATTGCATGCACCAATATCTGAGGAATGTGATTGTAGCCTTTAACAACACTTAACCCAAAATGTATTGTCAAAACACTAATCATAAGGAACATGTAATTTCTGAAAATCTTTCAGGATAATCCCCAGAACAACAGATTAAAGCAAAGCAATCTGATATTTTAGGATGAATAGCCTCAGAGTGGAGACATGTCCATTTGTTCAGTTGTAGCAGAATAATATGAAAATAAGGTTGGAGTAAAGGGTCAGGCTGCTACTGATAGATCATCTGTAAAGATGAAGTGACATCTAGACTTCTTATCCTAAAATGAGAATTTATTTCCTTTTTGAAAACATCTTTTTTCCTTCCTCTAGAAAAATATTTTTCTTCTGTCTCTCATTCTGGCTGTGTCATCTGATGTTTATTTGACTCTACTTTGTTTGTTTGTTTTTTTGGGGGTTTTTTTCTGCCTCTCTATTTTTCACCATCTTCTGACAGCTCCCCACGAGACTAAGTGACAACTAACAAACTGTGATTGCTTCCTTGTAGGTCCCCCCCTCGGAATAACGCCAAATGGATGCTGTGTTAAGAGCTTCACCCCCTCACCAAATGCTATGGAGGTATGCCAAGCCATGCAAGTGACCTTTATCACACCATGAATGCAAGCTCTGCTGTTCAAAGAGGACACAAGTAACCTTTTCTTGTCATCTAAGAAGGAGCCGTTGATCTGAAGAGAGGAGGGGGGAAACGAGAGAAACAGAGAGAAGAATCTCATAAAACAAACAAACAAACAAACAAAACACACAACGACAGGATGCCAAAGCGGTCCGACGAGATGCTCATGGATCTGTGGCTGTCCTTGCTGCTGGTGTGGATTACTTGTGTTCCGTCCGTGTCTATGACTCCTATCACAGGCCAGTCCAAAAGTACACAAACTGGTGGGTCCGCAATGGTGGCGAGCGGTCTTGGCGAAGGACAAAGATTACTAAGCCGCGCCAAGAGAGGATGGGTTTGGAATCAAATGTTTGTGCTGGAGGAATTTTCTGGACCAGATCCAATTCTAGTTGGCAGGGTGAGTGCTGTGATTGTCAGCATTATATTAAGCTCGCTTATCGTGTGGAAACATTAATTCGGCCATTTGAATGCTCCCTCCATTTTTTTGTTCTTCCCATGGGCAGTGGGAGGGTTTTGGTTGTCAAGGGGAAACAGAGATATGGGGACGAGAGAGGACGGCAGCGAGAGAGGGTCAGAAAATGCTCATGGAAATAATTAAACTCCCATCAAATAATGGTGGCACATTTTCTGCTTTTGCATTTGGATGTTCTTGAAATCCAAGTTAGTCAGGAACACAGAAACACACACAGATTGTTCATTTTTACCACTTTTACTTTTGCAAAAAGTAAAGGTGCACAATGAGGCTGAATCCCCCTTTTTGAATTTTCAGATTTTAGTTTCCTATTTTGTCCTGTAAATGTATTCTTTAGACACTGTTTATAGCATTGCTATAACACTTTTAAGCAATGGGACTATTTTAGTCCTTGTTACATTTTCCATTGCGGCTATGTAATGAACAGAATTGCAGGCTAATCCTGCAGCTAAGGGCCACCTGCTCCCTGGCCTGTGTGGAAGTGTCAGGCAGGTTTCAGGGGAGTGGAGGGCTGCTGGCCAGCCCGGCCAAAGCAGCTTGTTCACAGCTCATTGCTGGGATTCACCTGGGGAGAGTCAGGCTGGCAGCCCCGCTCACATCCCTCCCTCAGAATATCACCCAGCCTCTCTGGCATGGGCAGGAATACAGCCCATCAAGCATAATATTTGATCTTGTTCAGTCATAGCTTTTGCAAACAGTTTATCACAGCTAATATTTGATAATTGGTTAGTATGCCTTTCTTGTTTATGACATTTTGCCATTGCAGTGCAGTTTAATTTCTTTTTTTTTCAACCCCCTTTGACATAACAGATGACAGGACTGATGCAAAAAAGTTGTTTCTATTTTTTGTTTAAAGAAAAAAAAACAGGCCATTTATGATCCAAGTACATCATTTTAATCTTACGTCCCATCTTTTTTTTTTGTTCTTCTTCTATGCTGAGCACAGTCATATGACTGCATCAATTAAACATTTACCACAATGCGGGATTTGCACCTGTGTTTTCTAAATACCGTGCTAACATAGAAATGCTGTTAAGTGATGCATTAATTTTTCAAGCGTATCAATTAGGCAGCCACTGCTGAATTCAACAATGGCTGCTCATCAGAATTCTGAAACAAACAAAGAGTCACCGGAAACACAGTTTCCATACTTGAGCTTGAATTTCATAGGTTAGATGTTCGGTAGCTCACAGCTGCAATTTCACATTTCACATACTATCAGCCAGACTGTTATATATTCAGTTGTTTAACCTCGCAACATTTTAACAAAAAGTTGAAAGCAGCAAAATATGTGGATAACACAGTTGTGTTTTCAGTTCCAAGCTTACACATTCTTGTTTGAATACTGTGATGTGTGCCCCTGGCCAGAGTGTCAAATGTTCTGCACATTGTCAGGAGAGGATTGGTGGGACAAAATCAAGTTATGTTCTTGGTCGTGAAGGATGCGTTCTCCCAAGGCCTCAGTTAATGCTTTGCAAAGTTGACTGTAGGATAGGTTAGTCATAGATATAAGCATCTTCCTGTTGAAGGACAGTGCAAGGATTGAGGTAGAGTAGGGGGGCAGCTCTGGGCAAAGAAGAAGGCAGCTAGCCTTCTTTTTTTGCAAAGCGATGATGATGGGTAGCGTTCACTGCAAGGTTAAGTGCTCATGAGTATGCCTGGCAGAGCTAAGATAAGTCCTGTGTTAGACCAAGATGGCACTGCATCGGTTTAAGACTATAAATCTCTGTTCCTTTCAGTCCCTCCGTCTCCTTTTCTTCCCTTTTCCTTGTGTTTCTCACGCTTAATTAAAAAATGAATCAAATGGGTGGGAGGTGTGATTCAAATGGGTCACAAAGCTCTCAGTGTATTTTGCACAATTTTCTCTGCTGCGTGAGGACGCCTGTGTCTGCAGTTGTGGGATGATTATCAAGGAGGTCCAGGCCAAGACTGGACTCTTTCCATCCTATAGTTTTTTTTTTCATTGCTGATGAGATCATATTTGAGAGAGATTGTGCCATTGATTTTTAACTGTGTGTCATCCATGGTGTTCTCTCCCAGCAGAGACTATTAGCATAAATGCAGGAAAGGAGGGGGAGGACAGGAAGGTGTAGAAGAGTGAGGAGGACGGCCATAAGGCGTGACAGCCCCCTTCCCTTTTGGTGTTCTTCTTCAGCGCGTCGTTTCTCGACATTGTGATTCACTGAGCGGCATGCTCGTCAGCCCCCGTCAGTCCTGTTTG
Source organism: Cichlasoma orientale (assembly GCA_034780415.1). NCBI lineage: Eukaryota > Metazoa > Chordata > Actinopteri > Cichliformes > Cichlidae > Cichlasoma > Cichlasoma orientale. The sequence goes on from JAVDPK010000214.1 coordinate 262,291, forward strand.
TGTCGCGGAGGCAGACATGCAGTACCTGTTAAAGTGAAGTCGAGGAGACAGCTGTAAAAGCTTGTTGCTGTAGCTTAAAACGAACATAGCATTGGAAGGGATTTTAGGATTACTCATCATCAGCTAGGATGGTTCAGAAATATCCCATCATTAAGAGCAGAGAGTTAATTTGGCCTCGGCATATTCTTCATATGTTTGCTCATCGATGGCAATGAGTGGGAGATACCAATACCACTTGAGCGAGTAAAGACTCTCATGTAGACCACTGGAAGCCAAGCGGAAGGTAATTTTAGGCAATGCAGCTCTTGATTTACCGTGGCACTATCACAACGGTGAAGAACAGCTTGTATTATAAAATAAAGAGTTCTGCAGTAGAATTGAGGACCTTTCTTCATTTCTGTACGGTGCCTACCAAAGCATTAGCCATGTTTTCCAACCATTTTGTGTCTTTAATCAAAGCTATTTCAATTATTCAAACATACAACAAAGCAATTCAATTACACCAGGCCATTAAAGGCAAAATGTTGCCTCAGAACAGAAAACAAACACTGAACAAATTGCTGTGTTTGCACCAAAGAGATATCAAAATATGTTTTCTTTGTAGTGCAAGGAAGGCAGATTGATGGCAGTTTATGCAGGAATATCTCACAGTCTCAGATGTAACTTTTAGCTTGACTCCCAGGCAGTCATTTAGCATATGGTGTGTTAGGATTGCTAATGATGGATTCCAGTGTTAAGTTGTACTCAAAATGTGTTAAACTGAGCGATCCCTCATCCTATTGTCTAACACATTCATCCACAAAAGGACTGTATGTGTTTTTGCACAAAGAGAATAATCGAACATTAATATTCATCAATTCAGGTGGTACTAAAAGACCGCAAAGAGTGACAGTGATAAAGACAGAAAAATCTGGCTGTGATTATTAATTCGGCAGCGACAACAGATGAAGAAAAAGAGAGGGAAAAAATAAAAGCTTTGTCTTTCTTCACGCACGATTTTGGGGAAGGAAATTCGGGCTTCATTCTTCCAAACGAGCTGTCTGACAGGACTCCCAACAAGAAGGGCCAGAACAGTATCAGATTGGTGGTGTAATATAAGTCTGCTGGGTGTTTTGCTGGAAGCAAAGGTAATATTCTATAGCTCTGTTCCCCCCTAAAATTGAAGACCTTTTTCTTGTACTGACTTGTGTTAAATGGTTCAAGCTTCCTTTCTTTTCCTTTTTCCCCCTTCAGATGTACATTCAGGCGAAGCTTGAATTCAGCTTGAATTCATTTGTGTGTTCCCTGGAAAAGTCTGTGCCCCTAGTATGTGTTTATTTATTTTTTGAATTTTTTTATTTGAAAAAGTAAAATTTTTGCTGCTTATGATATCAGATGATATCAAATTACCTGTTTACACCTCAGTCTGGACCTGAGTAGACCGTGTTTAGTGAGCTGCATTTTCCGAATTCACTTCAGACCTTTGTGTTACTTTCTGCACTTTGGACTGCTAGTACAAGATGTGGGACATCAGTCTATAAATACTGATGCAAGCTACTTTTGCTCGGCTGGATTGCCTCTCACAGTCTCTGTCCCCCACTTCTACCTCCACCTCTTTCTCCTTCTTTCTCTCTGTGAGGGGGTGATTATAGAGAGAGTGGCTCTTGAGCCCAAGTAAGCTTGCCTCCAGGGCTGATGGGGTGTGGTACAATGACATTGTTAAAATTTCTCCAAGTGTTTGGCTTTGGCGATGTGAGGCAGTGAGGCAAAGCTAAGGCGAGATTGAGTCCTGAACACAGCTGCCAGAGCAGCCTCAGACTCCCTGGTCCCGCTAAAGGCCCCACTGTTGCAGGTTTACACCAGATCAAAGGTTGAGCCTGCTCCTTGACTGAGTAATGCTGATTTGGCCCGAGATTAATGAGGATCGCCCACCTTTATCTGCATTTACTCTGGCTCCAACAGTTGAACGGATATCTGGCTATGCCTTTGATTGATGGATGAGGAGTGGGAGTTAATGAGAATATTAGCCGATTTATTGCCAGTGATTGATAGCCATTATGACACATAAATTATAAGCATTGGCTCAGATATAATTAATTCTGAAATGTAGCCCAAATTAGACACAGGTTCCAGTGCCATAGTGAGAGGGTTGAATAAAAAAGCTGTCATTAAATCCAGAAAAAGAAAGCCCATCGATGTTTGTTGGACTTCATTCCATTCCATTTGGTTTCTCACACCCACAACAGCTCCTGGAATACAGCTCTAATCTCTCTTCAGGCAGCACCACAGATCCGTATTGAGCAACAGCTCCTCTGTCTTTCAGCTCTCAGATCTCCATTCCCTCTTCATGTGCAGTTTAGAAAACAAACACACAAACAAAAAAAAAACGTGCTAACATATCACTGTCCTCCACTTCCTGCACCCGTCCCTGCTCTGTTAGCACACTCTCCTCTTTCCCTGTGCCTCACCTGTACAGTACATCACTAATGCCAGCAGGGCCATTATATCAATGGTCCATGGTCACATTCTCCCCCTTCCTTTTTCCAATCTCTCTCTCTGTCTGTCCCTCCCGGTCTGTAATAAAATACTGTGCCCAGTGATGGCTGTGATAGAGCTGTGGGATCACATTAGTGCTGCCCTCGAAGAGCTTGACAGGTTGTCTATGGCTTTGTATTGTCATCCTGGTTCCCATTAACAAGCTGCATATGTGTATGTGCATGTGTGTGTCGCGCAGAGGTCCATTCAGGAGTGTTGAGACGCACTAAAATGAGATGAGCAGACACCAGTTTGGATGGAGTATATTTAGACATTAGGGTTATGTGTGCAAGAGTAAATACAGTGTGCCCATGAAGCTTTATAGCCGCCGTATCTTAGCAAACATTTGCTGGGGTTTCACTGTGGTCATATTTATGAAAGATTTCTCTCTAAACTGCATGATGTGTGCTTTGAGAAGAAATTGCAAGTCGAAATCTACTGAAAATTTCAGGTGGTCTCATCCTCACTGGTGTGATTATTTTCCCAGTGTACTGACATTGTTTGTATCTTAACTGTTATTGCCAAGAATTTTATTTTTACCACTCAGTAATAAGTTAGTACAAGTACAATATGCCAAATGAAATATCGCCGATTTCATTTCCCTCTTTATGTGTTTTTAAACACGCACACACGCCTCACAACCGCCCTTCCACAGATCACAATTTCCTGCTTCTCCTCTCACGTATAGCCGCCGCCGCGCATTACACGCAATTACATACTGTATTTTCTCCTCGTGTATTTTCTAATGGGAGCTGAAATAATGTTTCGGTTCAGTGTATCATAAGGAGGCACGTGATGCACCTCGTCCGCCATCCCTGGAAGCTCTCTTGTGTACATGCATCAGCTGCAATAATAATTTAACAGGAAAGCACATCCATTCACATGGCTTCAGAGTCCCTGAGCAAAATAACAAGCTTGCTGCTATCACTCACATCTGTGGCTCAGCATGATTAAATCCATGTTGTACAGTGAGTAGCTCACGTGGGGGCCACTTTCCCGAGCTTCTGCATCAGTACTAATTCATAACAAATGGTCCCTTTATGGTTTCACCTTGGACTGCATCGCTGCGATTAGCTTGCTCCCATGTCACTGTTTGTCAGTCAACAGTGTCTAACTCTTCCAACTATAATCCAGAGGAACACTATCCTCTCATTAAGTCCAAATCTTAACCACGCCAGCCCTCTCTTAACTGCCTTCCCTCCCCTCAACTCTCATCTCCTCCTGCTTCCCTCACACTCCCTGGCTCACTGGGCTTGGCCTGTGCTGGCTGTGCGGAGGTGGAGCGCTTAGTGGGCTAAATCATCTGGCACTCTGCCTTGAACTTTGCTCTAACTAATTTATAGGAATTAAAGTGGTTCACCTCACAGGCTTGGCTGGTGCATTGTCTTGTCTAAATTAGCCATGTTTCTTTTAAAATGGACAAACATTTGCTTTGTTTGATTATCTGTGTTTTTCATCAAGAATTGTATTTGCTGTTTAACAGACTCCTGAGTTTTGTCTGTGCTGACATTTAAAAGGTGGACGGTTTCTTAGGCAAAATGCTAACCGTTGTAGCAATGGGCAACTAAATTAGGCAACAAGTAAGCTGAACGATGTTGGGCATTCTGCTTACTTATAAATATGGATTGTGGTTTCAAGTCAAATCACTGGCCAAGCATTAGTAGCAGTAAATGAGGTTGCAATTATTCAAATCTGATTTTTCAGATGAAAAGATTATGAATATCTGAAACCTGCTAATTGGCCCCTGCCTCTGCCATAGTGTTTTGTGGGCATAAGCCACAGAACCAGCAGTAGTAGCTAAAGATTCTTGCTTCCCGTGCCAGTGTGCTCTTGTGGGCTGGATGTTTGGCTCAACTCCCCAGGAAGCTCCGCTCCTATGGATAGACCCCAGCGTATGTAAAATGCTGCAGGCAGCTGCAGGCGGCTTATCCCTGTGCCTCTGCTCCCATACACGTCCCATCAGCCAAACTGGGACTGCCGGAGTAATCTTGTTAAGAATGGATGTTGTTATTGTGTGACTGGATGTGCATTTGGCTTCACGGTTAGCTGGGAGCACACGTGGGCTGGAGCAGCAGAGACAATGGGGAGGGAGTTCTGGATCAGTTGGAGGGTGAGTGCCTATTTCTGGCACTTTAAAGACGACAGTCCTCAACATTTTTGCCTCTGCTTTCTTGCTGGCTCTCCTCAGCTTCCCTCCTACTTCTTTCCTATCTCTTTCATAGCCCCCTCCTCACCTGCCTCACACAAAATAAAAACAAAGTGTCCTTAGTAAACAGTGGGTGTGACATTTGCTTGGAGATTGGTGTCTTCACCTATAACGGGTATTAAAGATGATGATTATCATTACCGCTGAGTTGAAGGCACGGGGTTGCTCACCTCAATCACTGAGGTGACAATAAAAAGAAAAACACACAGAGACACACACAAGGAGAATCAGAGGCTCCATCCTTTGTGCTCTCCTCTGTTTTAATGCAACCACTCCTGACGCGGGTATCTGGGTGCCAACAGACTGTGGCTTTGACCTTTCTTACAAATGAATTATTTTGGTTTAATGATCCTTTCTGCAGAAAGAAGAAAAAAGATAGCTGAAATAATAGCCAAGGGAGGCGACGGAGAACGTAAAAGGGCAGCACCCACACACCTTCCATACTTTATTCTCCAACCTTACTTGTACTCTACCTGTGAACACACCTGTATCTCTTTAATAATCCTTCTTCCTAGTATTTGTGTCTCCAAGGTGCATGTGATACATCTAGTCTGTTCCTTATAAATCAACTAACTTCAAGAAAAAAGTACCAAGGATGTAACAAGCAGGTGGTAGTGATGGAAACGCATGCTTCTTTGTGTGTGTGAAAGTGACACTTTGGATTTTTTCCCCCTCCTCCGATGTTTGATTAAGTCTTCTTTTTTCTGTCAGATCAGAAAAGGGGGTGGGATGTGAAGGGAAAGGGGGGGAATGGAGCAAGGGGGGGTTGGTGGCTGCATGAAAAATTCAAAACGTTATAATATAAAATCCAGATGAATCATGAATGCTTAATGGGAATCAGGGCCGAGCATGCAGGATGTTGAAAGTGTTCTCAAAGATTCTTGGTGTATGTGTGTCTACCGGTGCCGCATGCACAACGAGGGACACGGCATGTTACATCGCCTCTCTCAGCTGCTCTCTGCTCTCGATGGCAACAAAATGATGTGCTGAGGGACAGTGAATAGAGGATGCCAGAAACATGTGAAAAGCTTTTAGGGGCTGTAGGCCTTCTGTTACTGAAGTCTGGCTAATTGCCTTTATCCTAGCTGTAAATGCTTGTTGTTCTGCTTGTGGAGCGGACATGCACCAACGGTCTATCTGATGAAATATTAAAACATCTTTGCCAATACGTGGTCTTCTCTATTGTGGTTTAATGAAATGCAGAGTTTGAAGAAAAACTGCTGCTATTATGAATAATAGAACATCCAATTAGTGTAACATCATCGTAAATGAGTTTGATGAAAGACTGGACTTGTGTAATGTTGGAGGAGTGTGAACATTTAGTTAAGTTATCAAAGCGTTTAAATGTAGTAACATTACAGAGGTTGATTACTTATGACTGAATGGTGACGTCATACAGAAAGAGTCTGCAGCATTTCTTTCTGTCAGAGATTGCAAATGTGGATATGATTCCACAGCAGCATCTAAGTGTGATTTTTTTTACTTTTGTGTGAGGGAAAAAAAAGTATAATGATACGGCAATTATTTTTTATTTTTCTACTTTTTTTCTTTTCTTTTGATTTTACAAAAAAAAAAAAAAAAAAAATGCTAGACCATTTTGTCCATAAATGTGGAAATCAGACCCAGGCATCAAGCTTTCATAGCAGCACTTAAATGATATCTGAAGGCCAGCATTACTAGCAGAGTAGTTTTCTGTGGTAAGCTAGTGACTGAAGAATGTCGTATTACATGAATGTTGACACAAGCCTCTCAAGAAGCACTCAAAAGCAGGTTATTTAACATTGCCCCCAAGGCTAGACTACCAGCTGGGTGATTGCCCTGGGCCCCCAGACCCACAGCCTGGATTCGCTCTACTTCATCTGTAATCTGTGTGTTTGTGTCATTTTTTTTTAACCACAAATTTGTTATGAAATTCCGATGTAGAGTATCAGCTATTACATCATCACAGACCTTGCAGCAGCACTTGTACAATTTTTTTCTGAGACCTTATTTACTTTGTTTAGTAATGAACCCATTTGTTATAATGATGTTTCAAATCAAATTGCTTTATTTTTTTTTCTATTTCAGCAATTAACACAGAAAACATCTTACAAGGTTACATTATTTCTAAATGGAGGTATTGTAATGCTCTTGTACTTCTACGATAGCATTAATCTTTTTTAATAATTTACTGCTCACTGTGTAATATTAGTAACAAATGTCCCAATTAACATATTTAAAAACAATCTGGGAAGTGCAGGAAACTGGTCAATGTTCACGTTTGAGGGAATTTCTGGCATTTGTTTTTTTTCTTTTTTTAATGACCAAAACTGTTGATTTGTCAGCTCAGAGTGTTCTTTGGTTTCTGGCTAAAGAACAAATAAAATAAAGTAAAACGTTTCATAGGTTCAATACTGGCCAACAAGAATCTTTGTGCCCCCAGCCACAGTTCCTCTTTATAGCCTTCAAAATCACAATAATATCAACGAGGAGACAGTTCCACTCACTGCTTGATTGGATTTAGGAGACGAGAGCACCAAAGATCATGTTTTTGGTAAATGTGCACGTCGTTAACCCTGAATGTTAATGAGCACCTCAGATTTAATGCCAAGGTGTTCCGGCCACGCTTCAGCATGTGATGAGCTGGAAGTAAGATCAGGGTTGTTTATCCCACATTATGCAAAGTGGGTGTCTCTAGATTTTTTTGCCCTGTAACTTCAACCAGACTGGTTGCATCAAAGCAGAAGCTTGGCGGTTCGATTCCTGGTTGCTGTGCTCTGTGTGTAAGAGTCCTCGGGCAAGATACAGAATCCTGAAAAAAGAGCTTTCGGTTTGTCATTTGTCATCTGACTCTGTGGTAATGTATACAGTATACTGTGTGTGTGTGTGTGTGTGTGTGTGTGTGTGTGTGTGTGTGTGTGTGTGTGTGTGTGTGTGT
>JAVDPK010000214.1:270027-282144 GCA_034780415.1 Cichlasoma orientale
GTGTGTGTGTGTGTGTGTGTGTGTGTGTGTGTGTGTGTGTGTGTGTGTGTGTGTGTGTGTGTGTGAGAGAGAGAGAACAGGTGCATATGTCTTGTAGTGCAAAGCAATTTCAGTAATCGATAAGGACAGAAAGCACCATAAAAATGCAGTTCATTTCATTTGTATGTAATTGAATCCTTACACAAATGAAGTGCTCAAATGTCAAATAGCAGATGGGACTAAGAACTGCTAACACTCCACTAACAGGGCTAGCATGCAGTGTGGTCACTGGAACTGAAGCATAGATATTTTTACTGGTCACCCACACATACATTGGTGAGTATTGTCAGCCAGAACCAAAAATGTATGGAGAAGACTATAAAAGCACTAAACTGTCTTTAGGCTAACAAAGCTCTCCTTTATCCAAATATTACATAAATCAAAAATAAGGAAGTTAATATACTTTACTGAGTTCTCATTTGCATCTGACGTTTTAAGTTTGGGTGACCGTATAAATGCAGAAGCAGAACTGCCACAGACAGCTTGGAAGCACATTGGGCTGGGAGCCTGCCCCAGTATGCATCAGGCAACAGGCGATAGTTTGGCACTATTACAGGCTGCCAATCTATCACAGTCGAACACACACACACACACACACACACTTTCTCTTACTCACACATAACACATTCACACCTACAGGCAATTTAGAATTTCCAGTTCATCCAACATACATCTGTGGGAACTGGAACAAAGTCAAAGATGCATAGAAATACAGTTTATTTATTATTATTATTTTTATTGTTGTTGTTTTTTGTTGTTACTTTATTCATGTTGTATTTTAGCAGAAAACCTTTTTTTTATTATTTGCAAAAAAAAAGAGAAAAGAAAAGAAAATAGAGAAGCTTTTTGTTTATTTTTGTTATTAATAATTTCCTTTGAGTAATGCAAATCCAAAAATATAGCAGTGTCAATAACATAATATGCTTTGTGGAAATTCTTTGTAAGTATTGAACAGTGAGACTAAGAAGTGCAAATATGCTTTAAATCTAACAAAAACGAGGAGCTGTGTCTTCGAGGGAAACCCCCTCTGAGTCTCCTGAGACGTCTCTCCTCGTCACTCAGAAGACGTCTTTGCCAAATGGCACGGAGCCCTTTCATGTTACTTCCTCTGCTTTATCTGCGTCATGAAACCGCATTGCTGCTGTTAGCTGATGAAGACAAGGAGCAGCTGCGGTGAGGCAGCAATATTTTAATGGCTCCACAGATCTTTGAATGGTTTGTCATTGGGGGAAACGACCTGGGCCGAACCCCAAAATCATTGTAGCCTCCATCTGGATGGAAACAGTCACACAGGTCCTCGTTTCTCTCCATCTCAATCTGTGCAGCCCTCTCAGTGTTTACAGAAACCGGGCCCGCTTGAACCACCACTTGCCAAGATGTGGCATGTTTATCAGCGTCTCTCTGCACACAGTTACACGCAGGCACATAAACACAGATGCACATGCAAACACAAACACAAACACACATTGTCTATGTGTCCCGTTGAGTGGCCAGATAAGAAAACATGACATTATCTTTTTGGTGTGTCTGTGTACTAATGCATGCCCACTCACACGAGCGCATCTCTGTCCACACACTTGATGTGTGTACTATCAAAATGTTAGTGCCATACTGTATCTGTCTTGATGACCTTTTCTTCTTTGTTGATGCCCGGTGTTTTTATAAATACCGTGCTGATATCCTGGGATGTGTAATTACCGCACTGCAGCAACACACTGCCTCTTTATTAGTTTTCCAACAATGGCCTTCCTCATCACCGCTGAGTGCTCTGTGTGTGTGCGTTTTAGTGTGTGAGAGGCTATTCTGTTGTCCTGTTTGCACAGCTGAATCCTATAGTACACTAACAGTCCTCATGCTGCTGCTCTGTGGTTTAAGTGTGTGATGTTGCTTCTATTTATATGTCAGTGTAGCTCAACAATAGTCATGATATCCATAATATCCAATTTCTTATCCAGTTATTCATCTACAGGAGCTTCTTAGAAATTATCTCTAGGGATTCATAAATGGATCATATCCAGTCCAACACGCAGATGAAAATAGGATGGAGGGATTTAACTGAGCAGATATGTGAGTGTGCAGTATTACTTCAACAAATACCACATCAGATCAAGTTAGGATTCGGATCAGGTGTCTCCAGCTGGATTTCTGCATACAAAATGTCTTCTAACATTTACAATACAAAAGTAGAAGTGGGTTTCCTGTCTTTGTTGCATCACTGGTGTGCAGGGAAAATGCATGTCAAAAAGGTCTGTGTGAATGCGTAATGGGATCCCGGTCTGCACTGGCTCGGCATTTGTCGATAAGGATCACACTCCCCAGGTTCGACTCCGGGGATTAGGGCAGAGGCCCTTTGATCTTAGTGGTTTTGCATAAAAGTCACAAGTCTCCAGAATCCTGTAGCAAAGGAGCTGAGTTGGCTAATTGGGAGGGTGCTGCTGCATGCCGGGCTGGACTTCGTGTAGTGTCCTCAAGATGCCTTTGACAGAGCTGCAATTACAGTAAAGTCAGAGTGCTGTGCTAATGATGCTTTCAAAGTAGAGGAGAATGGGGGGTATTTTGAGTCATGGAGCAATTTACACACTGTAACAATGCTTTTAAATACAGCTAACAAACTCATACAGCACTGCGTACGTGTGAGCACAAACTTATCCCGATCACGGCAGGCACTCAGACAGGAAACTAAACTTATCCATCATCAAATGCGAGCTGTGGTCAGCGACAGCGTATCAGAACGTATCCTGCTCTAAAGCTGCATTCAGGGTCCCCTGCGTCCACATTGGATCCACATGCGCCTAAGCAGCCAACACAGCAAAAGCACAGGGGGTGTGCCAGTTACGGAACATAATTGCTACTAATGACCATTAGGAGTTTGGTTTTCATCCTCCAGGGACTGTAGAAAAGGCCTTCCGTCTTATCAGTTGATTAGAAACAAATAGAGGGGGCCGGATCCTGCATATTAAGTAAACAGGGGGCTAAAATGGTGTTACTCTATCAGGAGAAAGCCTAATGGAGTTGCGGGTAGCTCATCCTCTGCTAATGTGTCAGCAAATGGACAACTGCTCACAAACCCCCGCTCCACTCGTCAAATATTACAGTAACAGTTTTTTTTTCTCCTGCCAGTTGAAACTGTATCTGAAAATAACTAAACAGGAAAAAGTGAAAAAAAAAATTCCATCAGCCAGGGTCTTAGAGTTTAGTTTCCTACTTCTAACAGCGAAATGCTGCAGACCTTTGCGCTGCTCTGTAGTAAAGGCACTTATGCTTTTCCAGCAGCAGTGTTGGTATCCAACTGTCAGTGATGGCAGCAAAGTTGTTTTTTCCTCTCAGAGGATTCATTTGCATTATGCAAATGAACAATTGATATGGATCTTCTCCCCTCCGATGAACATTTTGCACAGCAATTTGCCAAGCAAGTAATTACTTATTGACAGAATGATATTACACAGGAAATTGTTGTATAAAATGGCAAACTCATCTCATTGAAATGGTGGCAAAAATAATAAGAATAACAATAATAAAATTAGAAGTCATCAGTTAAATGGACATGAGTTACGGAGGCTTGCACTCATCACAGCTCTTAGTGCACTCACTTCACTGCCACCTGTGGTTGCACTCTGGGCTCGTGGCTTTGCATTTTAATTAATTCCAAACATTATTAAGGATACAAATTCACTGTCTCACTCCACTGCACTGTGCAATGTAGTTGAGCTGCAGGAATATCAGCAATTATCCATATTGTGATGGAATATTTATGCAGTGTTTGTGTACCCTGCATGTCACATCATGTTGTAACTAGTGATAACGCTTTCCGGTTTTTTTTACTGGTCGTAACACGCCAAAACTGGAGAAATGGAAAATATTTTAAAGCAAATAATAAGTCACAATATATAAAGTGACAGGCTGTAAACGTGTACCTACCCCGCCTTTTTTTTTTATTTCGGCACCTTTTTCACTATTTAAATACAAATCAAAGAGTTGCTCCAAAAAACTGTAAACGTGTCTGTAAATCTGTTATTTTTCTTTTCTTAAGGTCAGAGTAACATCAGATCTGAGGCAGCATCGAGGCATTCATCAGCAGACGCTGCTTAAACACCGTGACCTTTGATAACCTTGGTTAAAAAAAAAACAGACTCCATAAAGCAATTAACATCGTTCCAGCAGGATACATGGCCAGTAGGATAACCTTAACTTCTTTTTAATCATCTAATTCATAAGGACCATTTATATTTCCTTTTTTCTGTTTCCACCTTTGTTGCAGAAAGAAATTATTTTCCAATGCGCTTGTGTCAGCGCCATTCCAGCTCTAATATCGAGCATCCCAAGAGATTGGCACCTGGAGGAAAACAGAGAGGGAAAAGGGAAAAAAAGGGCCAGTGTGCAGCTGCATTTTCTTCTTCAGTAATCGAATCCCTCAAAAGGGGTCCATTTTTCTTCATCTCCCCAGGTCCACAGGACCTTTAAACAGAGCAAGGCACCAAAAGAAGGCGCCATAGAACACAATTATAATTCCAATATAGTCTTGTAAAGAAAATGTAAACAGATAGCCAGGCTGCAAAGCTGCCCCCATTTTCCCAGAAGACTGGTAATAAAGTAGAAAAGATGTAATACTGGAAGAGGCTTTTTACCCCCTGTCCTTTTCTCACTAAAGAAATTGAAAAGTGTGGCTCTCTGCAGCGGTGCTGGTGGAAGAAAGGATGCGCCGAGATTTATGAGAGATTTAAAGGGGAGACAGACCAGAGGCGTTAATGTGGTTTTGCAAATGAACTTTAATGCACGAGTATTGATAAGAATAAATGCTGCTATGCAGCACTGGCTGAATCCTTTTTTCTAGTACAGTAACCGCATGTTTTGTCACAAGCTTAATTTCAGAACCCTCCAGACTCTGACAGGGGACGCAAACAAGCTACCATCCCCTCCAGAAATCTGAACAAGAGCAAATTGGTGGCAAATTTTGATTTGTAAGAGCGTGCAGCTTTCCTGTTGGCAAATCTTGAATTCTCAGAGCGGGACATTTTTTATCCTTTCCTATACAGTAGTTTCCCCCACTCGTGAATATTCTGTTTGTTGTGTGTTGTCTTGGGGGTAGTATTTGTTTTATGCCTGGTTTTGTTTTTTCCTGCGGTTTATTCTCGAGTCATTGGAATGCAGAGAAAAACAGCAATAGGCTACTTATGGTAATTTCCTGGCAGCAGTTGCAACTGTCCTAATAATTATTACTGGTACTAGAAGCTGCTGGGGCACGCAGCTCAGGGGTTTGTGCATGCGTGTGCACGGTCAGGACATTCAAAGCAGTCCTCACACTTGAAATCATCCATGATTTAAACTTCAGTAACAGTCGTGTAAGGTCGAGAATGTTCAGTCAATAAAACAAGGCTGATGTTTAGACAGTGCTGCTGGATTTTCAGCTGTTTTATGAAAAGTCTATTCTTATTATTATGCAAAAGAGATGATGACCAACATCTGCTGCTGTTCTTTGCCATATGGGCTGTTTGGTAAGATCCAGTGACATGACCTTTAGCATTTCAGTGTGAATCCAGTCTTGTAGAGTTACTCACTTTGCCTGAGAGAAAATCGGCTCCAAGAGTTGGTTAGTGGGATGAATGTGTGGCTGTGCAGTTTCCCACTAAGTGTAAATCACAGGCAGAAAGAGAAAGGCATGGATGCTTGTTCTTGTGAGAGTGTGCATGTATGAATATGTGTGTTCCTTCCTCCTGCGTGCGTGCGTGCGCGTGCGCGTGTATGCATAAATCTCAGTACGGGCCAAGAAGCAGTAAGGCCCGGCAGGCTGGGAAGGCGTGGAGAAGGGGGGTGTGACAGTTTAGTGTGAGAAGGGGAAATGGCATGGTGCTAGTGAAGCTAGTCATCCGTCTGCTGTGACACCCAGCGTGCATGGAAGATGTCCCCGGGACTCGGCAAAGGCAGAGGAAGTGTGGTCTTGCAGAAGAGTGGGAAGTGTCATTCTCTCTGTAAGTGTCACCGTCTCTGGTTCGTTGTCTTTGTGTTACACATGGCCACCGTATCTCTGATTAACATTTACTGTAGCATTTTAAATGTCCAGCCACCCAAACGCACAAACATTTTTATAGCCTGCTGACCCCTGACCTATTCTCCAGGTCCATGAAATATATAGCTATGCAATATATCGTCAGCTGTGACACTTTGGCACCAAATCTTATGAATGAAAGGACTAAAGGGTCTCAGATGTTAGGAACTATCACCACTGTGTTTCCTCGCCGCAGGGAAATCGACATATTTCTTTCTTGTTTTGTGTCCACAGTTGTGGTTGTTGTCTCCCAAGGACCCAGTCAGCTCTTTCAACCGTTCCATTATATTGGATCAAGAAATATATGCTCCACACTAAATTAACTCTTCATGAGGTACAAAGATAAACATGTCTGATTCACATTTTCCCCAGACAGACCTTTTAATGGAGTTTTATTTTTAATGATGGCAACATTTTAGGGAGCGTTCAAATTGCTTGTGAGTCCTTGTTAGGCAGTAAACACTACACAAATGTGATCGTCCCATCTACTGAAGAGGTTTAGTGAAGGGTAACTCGCATCGAAAACACTTGTTTAGATGAGTTTTTCAGATGAGATGCATGGAAAAAGGAATGGAAGGATGAAGGTCTACGTTGCGATATTTGAGGATAATGCTCATATAAATAAAAGTTTAACACAAATTGAAAGAAGTTGTTTTCTCCTCACATGTCCATGGGCTTTTAAAACACAACATATAGGTATGAGTAACAACACAAAGAAGAGGACAAACGGTAAAAAGAAAGTACACACTTTTTTTCATTTCTAAGGTTTTAGGTATCAAAACATTTAAAAAAAAATTATCTGGTCCTTAATGGGTTTAAAATTAGGTAAATACAACTTCAGTTGGGCAACAACACATGATGTATTCCACTGTTATTATTTACTTAAAATACAGAAATAGTGATCTTTGTTAATACAATGCCCCAAAGACATCAGCAATCATCTCAAAGAAGCAACTGTTGCTGTCCACCAAACTGGGAAGGGTTATAAGGCCATTTCTAAATAATCTGAAGTCATTCAAAGAGAGAAAGTTTCTTCAGAACTGAAAAACATTTGCCTTTCTTTCCAGGAGTGGACGTCCCAGCAAATTCAACCTAAGAGCTACATCTCAGACTCTACAGGCCTCAATTAGCAGGTTAAATATTAATGTTCACAATTAGAAAACGACTGAAGAAATATAGCTCATTTGGAAGTGTTGCCAGGAGAAGCATTTTCTCTCTAAAAAGAACTTGCAGCACGTCTCAGCTTTGCATCTAAACAAACAAAGACTTCTGGAATGTTCTTTGGACAGATGAAAGCAAAGTGCATGGCGGCATGTTTAGCAAAAACCAAACGCAACATACCAACAAACACCGCACAATGGTGGGGAGTGATGATTTGGGCTTGTTTTGCAGCCACAGGACCTGGGCACCTTGCAGTCACTGAGTTACCCAGGAGCAGTGATATAAAGCAGAGTGGGCATAAGTTCCTCTGCAGTGATGCGTGAATCATAAAGGAAGTCATCCAAGTTATTACTGCTAAAGGTGAAACATGAGGTGCACTTAGTTTTAAACTGTTTCTGCGTTTTGGTTTAATTTTTGCTGAATAAATTATGACAATGAAATGTAGTTACAGATTAGAGTTAAATAACTTTAGAACCTGATGATTTTTTTTATTTTAAACTGTTTATATACAGAATATGTTGACTGTTTATATTCAGAAATCAGCATTTGTTGTACATTCTGAGATTCGTACACGTTACTGTTTCACTTACAGTTTAAATTGTTGTGGATTTAGGTTTGTTTTGTTTTTGTTTGTGTTTTTGTTTTAATGGCAGAGAATAGAATTTTTAATAATCACGAGAGGCTGGTGTCAGAAAAAAATGTGTTGCAAATAGAAGTCCTGCTTTTAAAAGTTGAATATCTGTAGCAGTATTAGTGGAAACAAAATGTTGTTGCAGGATTCAAATAATTAATTGTGGATATTTTGTGTTAAATGGTATAAACTAGAAACATTTAAATAATAAACAGACTAGAACGTGCCAGTATAGCTATCGTCTAAACGCACTTTCCAAGTTGCACTTTTTCACTCAGTAACAATCAGCGGGGCTCAAGATAAATAATTCTTCCTCTCTGAATAACTTTAACTTATTTAATATTTTTACAAGCACAACCTATTACCTTCAGAATCATATTTTTCACAGGGCTGACCCAGTTGGGAGACGTAGAAAGACAAAGAGAGACAGTGAGACTGAGAAAGGAGCCAAAGTCGCTGGGATTTTAATGGTTCCTGCCTGCCAAGTGTGGTCATGAGCCTCCAGTGCAAAGAAAAGGCCTAATCAAAAGTCTCGTACCGTGTGAGCGACAGCATCAAAGTGCATCTGCATGCTGGAGGGAATTCTCTCAACTTTCTGATTTCTTCACAATTAAAGTGTATACAGGAATGGAAATGCATGCTGTGATGATTTCTTCCTCCTTATTTTTTTCACTCCTTTCTTTCTATTTCCTCTATCCCATCGTAAACAACATGAGTGCTTCTCCCGATTGCCTGCTATGTTTGTGTACATTATTTCCCAACCCTCAGGAGGCCCAGAGGACAAGATGGAGAATTAAAAAGGGAGAGGAAGAGCTGAGGGGTGAAAATATAGAAGAGACACTAAGAGAAACACAGCAGAGAGGAAGACGGGGAGGCAGTCAAAGCTAAGAGAGTGTGAGAGAGCTGTATTTTCACACCATTACTGTTTGAAGAACATTTTAGCACCCTGAGAAACTACGCTACATCCAAAAAAAAGATGTGCTACTGCATAAAAACATCTTTCTGGAAGACAACAGTGTGAGCACGGCAACAACAGTTGACCAATAAACTATAAACAGAAGTTGAATAATTTCCCGTCTCAAAGACGTTCCACAGAAGCTTGTCTGCGTTCGCTGGTGTTTCCTCTGCGTGTCTGTCTGCTGTTGCACATTGGCTTCATCAGAAACATCATTTTTTTGAGTGGTAGGAAGCAAAATCTCCAGAAGGATAAAATTTACTTGTCAGGTTTATAGTTTCTATCTCTATTTCCCAACCTGCCATTGGTGGATTGGCTAGTTAAGTGCTGCTTCCTATCAAGGCAGCAACAAAACTGCAGAAGCCAGAACGATGGAAATTACTTTTCTGGCTTCGATTTTTCTGTGTGGCAATCGTACCATGCCTGGAGTGCATTTCAAATATAATTGAGTTTGGTGTGTTCACAAAGGTATGATGGTGTGTTTGTGAAAATCTGCACATTATTTCACTTTTGGAGACACCGCCAAGCATTTTGCCTCCTTCCAAAATCCACCTGGAACTCGTTGGCAGTGTCATGTGATTGGTTTTGTTTCATACCTGTGTCCCGTAGACCTTCCAGTCCGCCCTGATCTCTTCTTCCAAAGTGACTCCAAAGCTCTTCCAGTTGGCTTTGATGTTATTAAATGAGAAGACCTCAGGTAGCAGTGGTTACACTGGCACTTGCTCACAGCATCACACTTGACAGCAGCCTTTGGGAACACACCAAATTCAATTTCTTTTACTGCCAGCCTAATGATGATGACACCCTCACAGAGTAACTGCAAGTTAAACTTTTATTTATCACAAGCTCTTAGACATTATTCCCAATACTGTGACATCCTTTGTTTTTTCATCCACCCGTACCAAGAGTGCAGGTCAATAGGTTTGGCCACCCTGTTTCTGTGTGTGTAAGCATTTTTGCCAGCATCTGGAGCGACTAAATGGATATTGGAAGCTGTTGCCGGAGCCGAAAGAATGTTGGACAATGGTTGAGATTGATGAGTGTTTGGGCGCTTTCCCTGTGACCCCACCGCATCTGGCAGGAACAAAGTCAGGCAGGTGTGACAGCCAGCATCCATCTACTAGTCAGCTGTAATAGGGAGGGGGCATTTGTACAGGGACACACACGCACAAATACACACAAACTGATATGCACACTACAGGCTGTGTTTTCCACACAGTTTAGCAAGCAAGGATGCACACACTTATGTCTGTCTCTCTCTCACTCACACGCGCACAAAAAAACAAAAACAAAACAAAGAAAAAACGGCAAATGCACACATTCATTCAAGCACACACACACACACACTGAAGAAAAAAAAGAGAGCCTTCCTGGCAAGCTTAACTGTGTGTCTTTCCAGGAAGGAGTCGTTTTGCAGCGCTGACTTTCTTCAAATGTCTGCGAGCTCTCATGTCTTATTACGGGAGACAAATGGCATGTTGTACCAACGGCGCGTCCCAACTGGTTAGCTCTGGACATGACAACCACTGCAACACATTTCACTTCACTGCGTGCGCTCTTCTGTTGGTTAAACACGTGAAACAGTCAGACAGCACACATGTTGGGATTTGACATGTAATCATGGAAATGTATGCAGCTTATTTGGGGTTTCGGTTAATTAATAGACACGTGTTGGTTTATTTCTTGCTAAAACAGAAGTCTTGAACCCAAACTGCATCATGCATACACTATTCATTTATGCTTTGATATGACAAACTTTGCACATTTTGTTACTCCTGCAGAACATCCCAGAGGTTACTGGTGCCCTGGTGATCATTCAAAGTAACCAGACTAATATGCCCATGGCCTTAAAAAAATATTCTTTGAAAATTGTACATTGTTTGCCTGATCGGTTCAGGAGGTTATCCAAGTGATAATTATTGAAATATAAGCAGCTTATCAGTTCCACTGGTGCAAATAAAGCACCATCTGAAAAGTTTGGTCAATGAGGATATTATTTAACTCCTGTATTAGCATCAGGAAATGCGGCTCTACAGTGTAATAAGCTCCCCGGTTCGATCCTGGAAGGAGACACAAATCCCTTGAGGCTGTGTCAGGAGGGCCATCTAGCGTAAAAATCTGCCAAATCACATGTGCAGCGCTACCTGCTGTGGCTCGTGAACAACAGAGCGGCTGAAAGTAGCTCATTAGGACCAGGAAATCTTTTTGAGAGTGATAGCATTGTCTAATCCTTTGCCCAAAGTCATGTTATGCTACTTTCATGTTGCAAGAGTTTGGGCTACCACTTGTTAGAAGCAGAAATATCCCCTGGTCTAACATAAATGCCATGATTTCCCTCAAATAAACAGCAGTGGCTAAAAGATCGCACTGGTGTAGCAAAATTAAAATAGCTGTCAGTGTTTCTGGTGGCTACAGCAAGAAATTCAGTGATTTACAGATGCAGCCCACAGATAAGGTCTGCAGAATTTACCCCAGGTGATACAATAACATTCAGTTTCAGGCTGGTTTTCCAGGGGCACAAAGGCAGAACTGGCTCCCCATCAGCACTAGCAGTGAAACGAGGTATCCGTGGAAAGACGTTACTTAAATTTAGCTTATAAAACACAATATTATGTAAGCCTTAGTATTACTCTGCAGTCAGAGTAATATGGCTTCCCGCCATTGTTTTATTTACAGGATCCAATTAAGACCTGAAAAAACTGTGACATAATCAGTGTTGTAAAGCCTTATGGCAAAAGCAATTGTAAATACAGTATTATGAGAAAACAGGCAGAACTATGTGAGACTGTGCTACACTTAGTTAGTGAAAACCACAACAACCGCTGTGGATGCATGGCTCTGCGCGTGATGTAGTTATTCTCACAGGCGTGACGGCGGGTGCGGTAAAAGGAGCGGGGAGACTCGTCTAGCGCGGGGCCCACATTTAATGCGATGCCACTTCATTGATAGATATGATTACAGGTGTTCTACAAAATGTTTTTCTCCATCTTTTTATTGAAGTTCTGAGATGTAACAATCAAACTATAATCCAGTTCTTCATCTTAGCCAATTTAACAGACACAAAAACACAGCAGGCATGAAACCACACAGTTAATTTCATCCCAGAGGATCCTAAGAGTCTGTGAGTGGCTGCTGTGAGTTAGTATTCTGCTCACCTTATACCAGTCTTTGACTGAAGGGGTACCTTTGGAAATCCAAACCTGAAAGATTGTTATGCATGATCGTTATACAATACAGTTTTTTAAACTGTCTACCTCAGTTTTTCATATATGTGTGTGTATATATATA
>JAVDPK010000214.1:286724-298761 GCA_034780415.1 Cichlasoma orientale
GTGTGTGTGTGTGTGTGTGTGTGTGTGTGTGTGTGTGTGTGTGTGTGTGTGTGTGTGTGTGTGTGTGTGAGTGGAGGGTATAACACTGGGAGTTTCTTTACTGATTGTAATTACTGCACCTTTTCTGTGCGGAGTTGGCTTCAATTACAGACCATCACCTTTCCCTGTATGTGGGTCATGACACCATCTCTTTCTCATTGTCTCAATAAAGCCGGCGTGTCAGCAGTAATAATAAATGAAGAGGAAAATATGTGAGGCACTCTTTCCTCTTTTTGGCCTCCATGAATACTGTGTTTGACCTCTTAAAAAAAGCAATATTGATTATTGTTATATTGCAACAGATGCTTACAAATCCCGGCGGATACGGTCCCATTGTGTCGCGTGCGAGACAGGAGCAGGAGATAATGAAGCCTTTAAAACACTTCATCCTGATTGAGTTATGTAAAAGAAATCTACGTGTGCTCGCCATAGAAGTAAAAATGAACGAGCCATATAAGATCTGAAAGGATTTACTTAACTCCTTTAAATTTGGCCTCATTTGTGCTATAAAGAATTGAAGAGCTGACAACATTTCTGGTTATGACATTTCTGAATTAAACTTTCCATTTCCAGTGCCCCAGCATCACACATCTTCACTATATGATTTCCTCCAATAAAGTCTTTTGTGGTTCACACCAGACGGGAACTTTTCTGTCCAATTTGATAAACCGCTACGTGCCATGAGACAGACTGGAGGGAAAATGTTTCCAAGAATAGCTAAGTGTATCATATATCATGCATCGCGCCATCTGTTCCGTACATTCAAAATGTTATTGCAATATTTAGAATTACAGATTATTCATGTAGGTGTAATTAACAGAGTCAAAATCCAACAAATGGGAGGAAGCTACAATTAATTCCAGACATGTTTGAGTAGAATCTATCTGGAGTAACTATTTAGGCTACAGTTGCCTGAGGGTGTACAGATGGAAGAAAAAAAGCTCTAATTTTATCAGTGGCAATGAATTACCCTCTATTGATCCCTCATTGCAGTATGAGGCCCTCTCAAATTATTTCTTTGGATTTCTTCTGCGAGGCAGCGTTACAGTGAACAGATGAGGAGAACTGGGCCATAATAACTGACTGAGTCGAATAAAAAAAGGTCAACATCTGGCTTTTACAAAAGGTGCTATGTAAACTAGACCATGCAGTGCGTGGCCTTGGGGTTCATATACATTTTACATAACAACAAGCAGTCTACTCCATATTTAATGGCATAACGTGGCATTTCCACTCCGTGCTGTAGCCTGGTCTGGTCGTGCAACCTCAGTTAAACAAACCCACATCAGGATTGTGCTAAACATGACATTTAGAGTCAACACAGTGATGCATTATACAGCACTTCTTCATGCTGTCCTGCACCTTTGGCAGTGTGCTACATTAAATGTGTTCAAATGCTTATATTATGTAATAACAGTGGAAGGGATCTAAGTACTTTTTACTGATTTAGTGGGCAATCTGGGGGTACTAGTACTGCGTTGGTACCGCTTTCTGATTCTTGAGATTTCTGCTCTTTTACATTTGAGAAGAAAATATGCGATTTTAAATAGTGCATTATCTGAAGTGTTAATACACCACTTACAGATGGATTAATTTACAGCTTCTCAATAAATATAAATAAAGTATAGCCAGCTTTGTTAAAAATTAAACCTGTTTGTCAGCAGCTCTGAAACATTTATCGGCTTTCCAAAAATAAAAGAAAGAAAGAAAGAAAGACTACTCATCACTTAGGCGGATGTTGGTGTAGTGGATGGAAACAGTAGCATTGGCATGAGGAGCAGATGTGAAATTTTAAATCTTAAATAGTTTGGTTGTGAGTTTCATATAAAAACAAGCAGAGAAAAGCATGTTACATATGCTCAGGCTGCATGAGTGCCTGACTTTGCTTCAACTTTGTAGAAAACAACTTAAAAATGCCTTTTTTTGATAGTTTGGGAGCCACAGGATTAAACCGGCAAACAGTGCGGTGCTTATATCTAAGAAGCTCATATATAATAATAATGTATCAGCCACAATTCATTTCTGTACACAAAGGAGTTCTTCCACTGCTGATACATACACAGTTGAATCCACAGAACCAACCTCTGACCCTCACTCTAACTGAAGTAGACTTTGGAGAAAGCAGTCCGACGCACAGTGTGCAGTCTGTTCTGGCAGACGCTCGCTGACAAGCATCACAGTGACAGTATCTCCTCCCTCTCGCTCTTCGCTTCAGTCTCTCTCTGTCCTACTGGTACATACATAGGAGGAGAACACGTCCTATCTACCATTTGGCCTGACAACTAGGGAAATCATTAGTTCCCTCTGTAGGGCTACACTTAAGCATCAGGAGCCCAGGCCCAAGGCGGGGGCGGGGGCGGGTGATATGTGGGAGTAGAATCTGTAGAATCTTCCTCATTAGGACACAGTGATTGTTCAAGTGATTGCCGTAAAAGCTCATCTTCAGCAGGGACTGACATGTTTCCTCCTCCGCTGACAGGATAAGCAGTCCCATGCAGCCCCTGATTGGGAGTTGCGGTTGGCAAATGGAGGTGTGCACTTTTGTGTGTGTGTGTGTGTGTACTGGCAGACAGCACTGCACGCAAATACTGCCAGGGGAAAATTTCCTTTGTCAACCAAGACTTTCTTCATCATTCTGAACTTCAGAACATATGGATGTCGGTCTTTTCAACAACCTGACCTACAGCAGCTGAGACGTAATAACTTTCCCAGCCTGGATGCACTTTGCTGCACTCACTCGCAACATTTCCTTTAATGGATTTGGTTTATGTTCATGGAATAATGTAGCCACTGTTCACTCTGGGTATGAGAAGACTGGAAATACACATGACAGTAGAAATATGCTTCAGAATTATTTCAGCTTTTGAGAGGTTTTGACTTTATACTAAGAAATACAGCTAATATCTTTAATAACATTGTTATTAAAGGCCAATGCAAAATCAACTCAGGCACAGTGGTGTATGTGATGTAAGCTTTCCTCACCCTGTTTTCAGAATACTTGTTTTCTGACACCAGTGTGCATTGTAGCACATAATCATCACAACTACATTGTTGTTATCCATTATCTGCTAGTTTCCTGAATGCCACAGTCAATGCCACTGATTACCGGTGCTGTTTTAGTTGCCCAGGCAACTTAGTTAATGACAGGGACCTGTGACAGACTTTTTTTTTTTTTTCACGTACGTAATTGTACTCTTTGATGAGAATTTGTGCACTCTGCTGTGAAGGCTGTCTACGAAGTGGGTGACCGGGGCATTTAGAGGAGACATCAGTGTTGAGAATTGTGCTCGGTTGTAGCCAGCTCAGCTCAACTCTCGGTAAAATTAAAGCCCAAAGTGGCAGCTTCTAGGAAAATGAAGACTGAATGTGGGACTTTTTCAAAAGAAGCAATGTGTCTTTTTACAAAGGAGAACGTTTATTCATCCTCTGAATTTGTGTTAGTTGTCAGTTACGAGGGAACGTTGCTCTACCTTGACAGCTATACAATGGTTTAAAATAATTAAAAAAGGTAAATGTTAATACTTTCAATAGAAGAAAAACTCAAACCCTGTTTTGGCTCAAAACGTGTTTTAATCAATGTTGCTTATCTTCAGAGGACAGTAAGTTTGTTTTTGTTTGTGGTAGTGGGGAAGTGGGATTGTTCTACCACAGATGAGCGTTTCGGAGAGCAAGAATCAATCTCCAATCTCATCAAATATTAACCCAACACTAAGACCATAATACAAAAGTACAGAAATACCAAACTTGCTCTGACCTTGCGAACAGAAAGTAATGAAACATTTTTAATTAAGCTCTACTTATTCATTTGTTCTGGAGCTTTTGACTAGATCGTCAGCAGATTAAGTTATTGTGCCGTGAAACTGTAAATGTACAAACTTTACCACGCTTTGAGCACCTGCAGGATTTTTCAGCCACGATTGATTTAAATGTTGGAATTAACAGCTTATTTCTGAAAACTGTTTTTTTCCACAGATATCCATATTTCTGCAAGACGTGGCCTTAAGCCTCACAGTGCATGCATCAGTGCACGGGTAACCTCAAGGTGGAAGTCACTTTAGTATTTTACCTGGTGTGATTTTTATGGTGTGGTTTTTAGTCATAGATTTGGATAGTTTTATACCTTGCATGGATTTTATTTTACTTTTTTTTTTTTACATGCTTTTATTTGTTAATTCATACCTACATTTCCCCAGTGGACAACATTAGCTACACCTGTGCAGTGCTCCAGGTTTGCTGTGCCTGACCTCCTTTCAAAGACGGAGACGGCGGACGAAGCTACAGCGCGGGACAAACGTGGACGGCAGTGAATTTGGTGGCTTTGGTTTTTTGGAGACTATCAGACACTGATGGAGGCAGGAAGAGACAGACACAAAAAGCGGCTCAGTCCTCAAGAAAAGACTGGCAGACGGGCAGGATTCAGCCTGCCTCTGGGGCAAATTGTGCTTCAGCGGTGGTAGCACGTTGGCAGTGTGCTGGCACTGTGTGGATGGGGTAGTGTCAAAAATATGTGGTACAACTGGTCTGTGGGCTACTCTTGCTTGAGCTGTTGTTGGTCCATCAGCCAGCCGCAGAGAAGAGCCAAAGTTATAAAATACAAAGAACTGAAGTGAAACCGAGTGTTGGAAACAATCCGCTGCAGCCACTGTCTGCACTTTTCATACTTTCATCTTTTCATTTTTTTTCATTTTTGCACTTCTCATTCCTGGTGAACTCAACTTTCACTGCCTTTTCTGTTTCGACCCAACCAATCAGCATTCGACCAAGACATAGCATCATCAGTAATGGCGGGTTTTTGGAGGCTATCAGAGAAACATGTTTGCATTGGTTGAAAACTTCTCTCTGTAAGCTCTCTGTAAGCACCCAGTTAGTGTCTGTCACTCAGTTGGCCCTGTGACAGACTGGTGACCCCTCTAGGGCGTACGCTGCATATCGCCCTGTGGCAGTAGGGATATGGGTACATGGAAGAAACTAGATGGATGGATGGACCAAATGAGGAAGTGGAATGTCACTTTGAAGCACACCAAATATCTGTGATTTATGAATAAACCAAAACCAATATGCAGCTAAAATAGTCACTTTGCCCCCTCTGTGGGAAGCACCAACATGCAGTCATATATGCTGAGCTGCAGGCCTGAGACTTCACACAAGTAGTCACACATTGGCTAAAAAAAATTATGACAGTCTATCATTAATTTGAGCTCATTTAAAGAGTTTCTCAGTGTGCAGGATGTTGCGAGGCATTTGTGTTAATGAGCTACATCATTCATGTGAAATGATGGCACAATTAGGAAAACAAAAGTGCAAGGTGTGACAATTTAAGCGAATGTGCTTTGTCAGTGTCTGCAAACAACACCTCGGAGACAGTATATGCATAAAAGCCAAGTTCTAAAAACATTGTGGGGGGTTTAGGGGTTGGGATTTTCTACCTTTGCTATTCTGCACCCTCACCACGCTCCCACAGGAACCTGTGTTGAAACACCGTGGCAGGGAATGAAATTAAAGCTGCTGAATAGATGTTTTGATGTATGCCCGTGAGCTTGGTCGTGTGTGTGCGTGCAAGTGTGTTTTTTTTTTTTCACATGCATGTATGTTGACAAAAGTACAAACTGAATAGCGGAGGGCTTCCAGCCGTGCCCCGGCTATACTGTTGGATTTGTAAATGTTGCTTCTCCTCCCCTCTGAAAGTCACTCACTCCAGGGATCACGGGGCTTATATGAACAGTGACTTAAAAGTAAAGGAAGTGCTCGGTCTGTTTCTAGGAGCAAAAATTAAATTCTTTGCTTTCCCTTTTTCCCTGACCTCTTTGTGTCCATACCATTGTATCTTCTGCCCTTCCAGTTGACCCTTTTAACTTGAAACAGCAGATTTCGCCTGCTCTTCTGTCCACGGCCTTGTGCAGGATTCTCAAATTCATTAGTTCCACTCAGCCCGTGCAGCGAGTGGGATCCAACCACTCAGCCGAGCATAAAGCTCTAGTGAACTAATGAAACGGTAATTACAAAAATAATGAGAAATATGCACCATCATCCAGTATCTTTGGGGCTAGTTGTTTGTAAGAATGCATCATTGTGTGCAGAGTTTCCTCTTTAATTTTTTATGGATTTCTTATTCTTGCAGTGTTGTAGAATGAACATTCAAAGCAGATCTAATGTCTTTGTCCAGTAAATTTCAGACTGTAGGGAGCAATATACCCCATAACATGTGTTTGTATGATGTATTTGTGATGTATAACGAGGAACAACCTAGACTAAGGTCCATTTCCTGTGCAACTTATAAAGTTATTGTCCCCAGCGGGCCTCATTTAGTAAAGTGTAGGCTATGCCGAGCCACGTTTAGTATCTAGTTTCCACAGAGTACAGCAGCAGCAACAACACATTACGGTCATATTGTATACTTACCTGCATTTATGTGGTGAGAACTTGTAGAATCTGCTGAGCATATCAACTTGCATTCATTAAAAGCCCCCTCGCTCACCCCCACTCTCCGCTCCCCCAATTTGTCTTTACACAGTGGGCTAAAACTTTGCCACAAATTTTAATGTATCCTTTTTCTTCTCCTTTTAATTGTAGCTACACACAGACAAGGTGCAAAACGACTCAGCCAGGTACAGCCTTGCAGGCGAGGGGGCAGGCACCATATTCGCCATCAACGAGAGAACGGGTGACATCCACGCCATGAAGAGGCTGGACCGCGAGGAGAAGGCTGAATACACACTAACCGCCAAGGTCACTAATGTCAATACAGGCCAGCTTCTGGAGCCTATGACTGAGTTCATCATCAAAGTCCAGGACATAAATGACAATGCACCAAAGTTCACTGAAGGACCGTATCACGCCGACGTGGAAGAAATGTCTGCTGTTGGTAAGTCACAATACAGACAGAGCTCATTTCTGCTCCCTGCCTCACACAGCAGCCTAATCAGTGTGTGAGATTTCCGAGACGGCTGATCTCTAATGGGCTATTGCATAAAAATAATGAGTGAATAAGAACAAGAGGAAATGAGTATGCCTATTTACACGCTTGCCTGCTATGAGTATTTTCCACAAATGAAAATACAAGAATGATAAATCAAATCAAATCACTAGGACTTCACCCATAGCTCAGTGCTGCGACTGAACATCTAACGTCAGTGTCAACACACACTTAGGGAAGGCCCTCAACAAACAGCTCACTTACAAAGAACTAACAATATGGAAACATGAGCCAGACAGCATTATATTGTAAACAACTCACCACATGAGGAAAGCATAAAATGCCTTAATAAACACAATCAAAATTCTGCAGAAGCTGAAAAAGCACCAGTGGCACATTTCAGACATGCTACAGCAGCATCAGCATGTGCAGATACAGCCTCGGGGCAAGCATAAAAATGCTATTATCCACTTCGTATAGGTCAGGAGCCATTCTTTCTGATATTTTTGAAATTTTAATTGCATTCTTTAACATTTTCTGCGTGCGGTCAGTTATCTATTATAAAGTGGTGATCACTACGATAAATATTTATGTAAAGATTTGAAAGTGCAGAATGTAATACTGACTGATGTCAAAACAACGGCAGAGAGATTAAAGAGGGTGAACCGCTGTGGACTGTGGTTATGTTGTATCTGAAGCATTTAGAATGAGTCATTTGACCTTGTTGTCCTGTTTCACGCAGCAGTTAAGCCCAACAGTCCTC
The DNA here is from genome assembly GCA_034780415.1 of Cichlasoma orientale. NCBI lineage: Eukaryota > Metazoa > Chordata > Actinopteri > Cichliformes > Cichlidae > Cichlasoma > Cichlasoma orientale. The sequence goes on from JAVDPK010000214.1 coordinate 294,440, forward strand.
AGTGTAGGAAAGCTTGATGCGGATGGATTTTACTTCACGATTTAAACATAATATTAATGTTCTGGATGCGGAAAAAGTGTTTGCGCTCACAAACCGTCACTTAGCTTGACAGCGCTGACTGATGCTAATTGCCACAAGCTACTATTCTTCAACCCCCCACAAACTGGTATGCAAAAATTTCCCATTGCATTGCATGCTAATATATTCATATCGTCTCATTCTTATTTCATCCATGCATTTAAATGACCACTCTGTGATGATAATGCAGCTCATCTAGGACAGACAGAAGCATGTAAGTGGATCGTTACAGTTTTTTTTTTCCCCTTCTGGAGAGCCTCACCACTGACCCCAGAGCAGCAGGAGTCTTGTAGAAAAAAAATGTTTCCATCAGTAGCAGGAAGGAGATCAGAGTGTGTTTTTATGCTGTTTTGACACCGGAGGAGTTCAGCAAAGATGCTGGGGTCTGTTGTTGGGTGGTAAACATTTGTTATTGTGTTTCCTCATTGTTACCTGTCACAAGACTGACATAACGTGCCAGGGCAGATGGTGTTAGGAGTGTAATGGAGTCTGCTTGGTACATCCCATAGGATGCGGTCTTTGCATCGGCTCTCAGAGGCAAAGCTAAACATATATAATATGTATTTCCCGTCAGCTTCCCGTGATAACTGCATCTGCTTCTTATTAGCTGCTGCTGTGGAGGCAAAAAGGAACAAAACACAGTGCAAAAGTATCCATGTAAACACAAAGTAACAGTGAACTCCTCTCGTCTGAACTCTGTTACTTGATCCCTGCTGCTCAGCTTTGGATCTCAAATGAAATGTACTGTAGCTCTCCAAGGGTTTTGTCAGTGGAGTGCGGTAACAACCATAGTGATGGGGTAGAGCGCAAAGTGGTAGTTGACAGCACTCTGTGATTTGCCAGTGGGAATAATGCATAAGAAATGGAAATCGGCATCTCTTTGTTGATTGTTGTTCCCTTTTGTCACTACTGATTAATTAAACATTCATGAAGGCTCAGTTGTTAGCTTGAAAGGCTTTTCTTTTAGCAACTGGTTTTCTTCTTGTTAAGTTTTCATGCGCTGTGGAATTATGGGGAGAATTAGACACTCTGGACAAACAAACAATAAGTCACTCATCTTGCTCGCCTCATATTCATAAATCACTGGTTTCTTTACAGCAGTGTTTCATCTCTATCGAGCTGAAATTAAAATTTGTGCAGGATTACTGGATTTTGAGCAGTGCATAACTAATAAAGTGCACGGGGAAAGAGAGCAGAACAGAGATGAATGTTGGTGAAGGCTGCTTCATATGAGCAAATCTTCACAGCGACAGGACACTGGGAAATATTAAAATGTAATTATTGCATATGCTAAAAGAGCCCACATTGCATCTGAGACAATGCCGAGTGTGCTGATGAATTTCTGCTTAGCGTGAACCCACCTGTGTCAAATAATCAAAAATCTAATCCAGACTGGAACAGCCCGCTTCTCCTGACGATGTTATCCACTTACAGAGCTTGTCAGTTCCACTTCAGACTTCATCAATGTCTTAGCTGCTCCCTGCTTATCAGGAGTGTATCCACACAGTATCAGTGAGACCAGGGACAAATATCAACACCTACCTTTTATCTGTCACAAGGACTATGGCTAGATAGAGAATCCTTGCACTGAATGTCACCATCCCCCATAGAAAACGGTCCCCACAGCCGCGTGAGATATGTGACACAGGTCACCGAGGTCGCCATGTTTCCTGTGTGTGCGGGAGCATGGAGGTTAATGGGAAATGAAGGAGAAATGCCTTTTGTTCTTCCTTTAAAAGGCCCGGTCGGATAAGACGTGTGGCTTTCTGTGACTTTTGTCTGACTTTCATTTTCCTGAATAGCTGAAAATGGAGGTGACTAACATTTTAATTGTTTAGTGAATTTCCTCCGTACAGTAGGTAAGGAGCAACAATAAGATGAACTCCACTAGAGGAGACATGGCCTATCAGAGCAGAGTTGGACATCATTAGCATAAGCAGCCAAAAACCTTTGTAAGCAAATTGCATTGAATTGTTGTGTAGGGGTAAAATGTGTTTTTCAGAACTGTGTTAACAGATACCCCCACCATCCACACCACTACCACCACCACCACCCAGTGTGGTTCTACTGTTCATGCTAGCTTTCTGAGAATGTGATTTTTCCCTGACTCATGGTAAATTTGACAGACCACCAGAAATCAGCCACTTGCAACAGCCATTTTTTTTTACTGCATTTGGGATCTTCTGGAGCAAATTTTAATCTGATTACATCATCATGGTGATACATCAAATTTCCCACAGCTAACTTCAACAGGACCAATTGCTTGCAGCAGAAATGTTCTTCTTTAGCTGGCATTTCAAGAGTGAGTGCAGCGACACCAGTTTCTCGGGGTCCTGTTGTCTTTCTGCCTCTCTCCCCATCTGCCCTGCACTGTCTTTCATTTCGTTTAGCCCCTTGTTTCTGTACTCTGCTTTGAATAAGTGCAGCCAGCCATCCTCAGCATAATCTGCTATTGCATTTAGCTATTGACTATTTTACAATTAGCCGTGCTGAAATTAAACATTTGCTACAAGGCATGGAGAGGTTTTGTTTTCTACCTTGGCATTAGCTTTTTCAGGAGGATTTACACGTACGTGTTTCAGGCTTTAATGCTCTCGCCTCTCAGCAGTGAACGCGAGGCGAGAGGAATGATGTCATGTTTCCAAACTGAACTGTGGATCTGTTACTTCACTCTGCTTACAGTACTTGTGCTGAAAAGTTGAAGTTCAACTTTTTAAGCACTAATGAAAGACCAGTGAATTAGATACATTTATTGAAATACTTTAGTGCTGTTGTGCAATTATTAAAATATCTCAAGAAAACGAAGTTGTTTCTTGTGCAGTTTGGCATCAAAATAAATATGGCAAATATTGTAGCAATAAATCACCATGCTGTATGTCAATAAAGTAACAGGGAGATAACTTGACTTATGCTAAAGCTCTGTTAGCTTGCCTTTGATTGGCTGTCAACACTGTGACGAATAACGATGTCCCTACTGTCAAGTTTCCAGCAACACAGCACTATCTCACTCTGCTGTCCCCTAAAAACGTTGTAATTCACATCTCTTGTGTAGGACTTGTAGTCTTCCTGTACAACATCCGTGCCGCATGTTCATCAAAATTGTTGAGATGTCTTCATTTCTTTATATTTTATCTTGTTGCTTGCAATTCCTCTAGTGGCTATTGCTTTTGCTATAAGAAATCATACCCAAAATATATGTGCTAATTTGATCTGCAGAAATAATTTGTGGTGAAATGATTTTGGTGTGTTTTGTAAATCCTGGGCTTCTGCAATACCATTTAGTCAGTTCAATTCAATTCAGTTTTATTTATATACCACCAAATCACAACAAACAGTCGCCTCAGAGCCTGTGTGGCTCAGGGGTGGAGCAGGCGACCACATTCATATGCCGCTTTGCGGTGCGGGCGGTGCGAGTTTCAGTCCCGGCTTGTCACCAATTTGCCCCATGTCTTCCCCGGTATCTTTCCCCCATTTCCTGTCCCTCTACACTGCTGATGAAAGCCGCTGTGGCCAAAAATTCAAAAAATAAAATAAATAAATAAAACAAACAGTTGCCTCAAGGCTCTTTATATTGCAAGACCCTACAATAATTACAGAGAAAACCCAACAGTTAAAACAACCCACCACTTCCCACCTGGCGACAGTGGGAAGGAAAAACTCCCTTTTAACAGGAAGAAACCTCCATTAGAGCCAGGCTCAGGGAGGGGCAGTCATCTGCTGTGACCGGCTGGGGCTGAGGGGAGACAGAGGACAAAAGACATGCTGTGGAAGAGAACCAGGAATTAATAATAACTAATGATTAACCCTCAAATAAAGTGCAAATCAATATACATTCATCATACATTCATTTGATCAAATTACCTATGTATATATATATATATATATATTACCAGTCAAGGTTTGGACACAGCTTCTAATTGAGTGGTTTTTCATTAATTAAAAATTGTCTACATTACACATCTAATTATTTAGTAAACAAAAAGTGTTAAACAAACCAGAATATATTTTATATTTTCCATTCGTCAAAGTAGGCACCTCTTGCTTAGATGACAGATTTGCACATCTTGGCATTTTCTCAGTCAGCTTTATGAGGCCGTCACCTGGACGGCTTTCAGGTAACAGCTGTGCCTGTCAAGAGTTAATTTCTTGAATTTCTTGCCCTCTACCGTGTTTGAGACCATCAGTTGTGTTGTGAAGAGGTAGAGTTGGTATACAGTGAATAGCCCTGTTTGAGTAATGTTCTA
>JAVDPK010000214.1:319952-331081 GCA_034780415.1 Cichlasoma orientale
GGTCGTTCCTCTTTCATTTACCCCGTTCTTCAGCTGCATGCTCCAGGCCTGCTGAAATATGCAGCTTAGCATGAGTATGCATTAGTCCTGCTATGAAGACCGATGGGTTGCAGGATACCGTGTTTTTGCTTGTTTTTTTGTTGTTTATCCCCCCCCTCCCTCCGCTTTGCTGTTATTTACTCTGCCATCCTATAACGTAAAATACTTACATCTTCCTCATGTGGATGAGTGAAAATGATGACAATTGAAAAGATGAGAGTTGTGAGGCTGCACTGGCAAATGAGAAAAGCTCTCACATGCCAGGTGTTTATGAACATGCTTATTTGTTTAAGGGTTTTCCTTAATGCCCATCTGCATTGTTGCCATAAATGCCCATCTGTAGCCCAGGAACCTAAAACTGGCTTTGACTACTGTCGGAAAATCAACTGGCAGTGCTCCAAGTATGTCATCTTCTCCTCTGAGAGACTAAACGGACGGGGATGGTTGGATAGATGAAAGGATGCCTCGATACGCTTGTTTTCTCCACCTCGTTACAACCGTTTTCTGTGTTATCAAGAGCTTTGGCCTGCCACACTACAGCACCGCACCACACTTTGTGTTTGACAATACTCTGCCTCACAGTGCTAATCGCCTCTTAATTCTTGCATTACTCCCCATCCGTGAACATGAATTTCAATCGCAGAGGTGGTACTGTCCAAAAATAGTGCTTCCAGCAATGCCTGGAGAGATGGGCTGTCAGTCTACCTGTCTGATCATGAGCTATTATCCTCTCTGCCCACAGACAGGAGAGAGAGCTACACCAGTGTCTATGTGATCTTGATCAATACATAATCACTTTCCTGTCACCGCAATGGTGCTATCAGGGGACAGTCCAGCCTCATGGACCAGCCATTTTAGAAAAAGGGATTTGGCACGCCATCTTTTTGACCTAGAAAGACGGGGCCAGGGGTGGGGGTAGGGGGGTGGAGGGGTGGAGGGCTGTGGCTAACTAAAGGCTGGATACAATGAAACAATAAGTACCACCGGATTATTACGTGCTCAGTATGCTTGGATTCATCGCATTAGTTTTCATGCACTCTTGTAAGAGAAATGACACTTGACTCTAAGAACATTTCTGACATGGACAGCCTGCATACTGATGATATGAACAGCTGCAGTAAACATGCAGTTAACAGTCGTCAAATTTACCAGTTGCTGTACTTTGAGCTTTGCTATTTCATAATAATAGATACAGATTTAATTAAAGTGTGTTGTTGACAGTAATGAAATTATGAAAGTATAAAAAAAAAGTGACTGAAAATGTTTCCAATACAGTGTCAAATTTAGCTCAGGGAATGATATATTATGCTACCAGTTAGTTAGAGACTCAACAGTCCTTCTGCATTCCAGACAGATTATGTGAACATATTCTGAAATGTTGTGAATAAAGCACATCATCATCACAGGGAACAAAGGGATTTATAAAAACCATGTAAGGTTCAGAAACGATTTTGTAAACAGTATCAGTGGTGCTGCTGCATTAACATCACATTTGTTGCAGGTATGGTGCATCATAGTCACATGATTTTCATGATGAGCAAATTGACAGAGATCCCATGCTTGTTTGGAAGCATAAAAACATGCATACGTTTGAACAAATTACGTATGCATCGATTTACTTACATGGTTACTTGGTTACATGCACTGAAATTTAAGAACATTGCTTAGATTCTGTGCTGGAACATCTGTCACCAATATTCACACTTGATTCATGTCTGCTGATGTCAGTAACACACTGAGTAATGATAAACACGCTTTAATGCGCTGAAGTATCCCTGTGATATCATCATATCCACCATAATAGTTGTGGCTGTCCAGTGGTGGAAGAAGAAGCTCCCCCTATAATATATAATGACATAAAAATAAAAAAAACAATCGGTACTTCTGGATAGGTGCAGTTAATTAATTGTAGATCAATTCATAAAGACAATATAACAAGGGACTGCGTATTACATAGTCATATTAAGTTATAGCATATATACTACCAGTCAAACGTTTGGACACACTTACCCAATCACAGGAAAGGGTAAGTGTGTCATTAGTTGCTGAGTAGTTGATCACATATCGAGAGATAACCAGACAGCTTTATAGCCAACACACTGCAGCCAATAGCAGTTAAAATTTCAGCTTTACAACATTATATTGAAGCTGTTTTAATCATGTGTTTTTGCTGTTGTTAAGTTGATCCAAAAGCCATTTGGGGGCAGCTATTCTTAGACAGCAGTGTTTTACTTTAACAGGTTACAGCAGCTCCACAAAGGATTACAGAAGGAGCAGCCTTTTATTAACAGAGAAAATTTTGCAATATCAGTATCTGATCTGCATATTAAGAACATATCCAAACTATCTAGCACTATAACTGTCTGTGCCTTTTACCGTCTATCCATCCTGGTTTCTCTCTCTCTCTCTCTCTCTTTCAACACCCCCAGTGTAAAGCCAGTCAGACATAAACAGTATTGTTTTACCCCAGTAGGGCTCACAGCAGGGCACTGTTAGCCCGACGCCTCATGCAGCCCACAGCTCTCCCCATGCCTCAGTGATATCCCTTCTCCACGGCTCAGTGCCTGCATACATATGAATGCCCCCTGTCTTCTACCCTTCACGGTTCTGAGCTGGTCCAAGCTGAGAAGAGCTGAGATGTTACACGGCTGCCATGCTTGTTGGACATACAGATATGGAGGAGAATTGTAGCATTGCAGTGCTCGTAAATGAACTGTAATGACACATTCTTTGGAGTGATTATAGGTATGATGGTACTTGAACTCAGGAGTGCTTCCCTGCCGCGCAGTTTGCTGAATTGCATTAAACATGCTGAGGGTGAATTTTGGGCAATAAAGGAAAAAAGCAGCTTATGTTCTTGGTACATCAGTTGGAAAATGTAACCAGTATGTGTATACAGTAAACATTATAATGAAGACTTTATAATAGTGTTGTGCAGTGCAGTGTTTGAAACGGGCAAATGTTTTTGTCGAGGAGCCCATCCTACAGTATTTCCTAGCTGAGGCAAATAAGCACAATAATGTAGCCATCGCATTTTTGGACACTTGATCCTGGAAATATTGCGGTTTAATGGCGGACATTCTGCTGACAGGTAGATCTGTAAAATAAAAATCCCTACTTAGAGATGAAGCTGGAGAAACGTGTAATGCTAAAAATGTTACTTCTTTTTCCGTGTTCTGTCACACGTCTGCAAGTATCTGTAAACGGGCATCTCATTTAAATGTTTGTTTTTGCTACTTTTCCCCGTTTGCTTTTATTGAGATTCCTTCTAAGGAAATAAGCAGACTACACGGATGAGGCTGTGTTACAGTATAATGTGTTACAGAAAATAAGCTGCAGTGTCCTTCCACAGCCATTGTGTGTCACACCGGGCTGCATCTCCCAATTTATCCCCTCTCTGGTCCAAGAAAGATTCCTATTGATTTCCTATCACCAAGCCAGTGTACAGAGTAAATAGGAAGTGTGAGCCCTATTATTTCTGTCGGTTGGTAAAACATGAGGCTAGACCCCCGTGTCTTTATCACGAGGAGCCTTTTAGCCACCGCATGCCCTTCAACCAAAACACTACAGCTGTAAATTTTCATACACTGTACAGTAATGATGTCCTTCGAGAATGAAGTGTGTTTAAATTATTGGTGTGGTATTAAATCCTGTGAACTTCAGAACATGATTAATGCGATTACACTTAACGTGGGAAAACACCCGTAAATGCAGGCTGTATTTTCATACGTCCTTAATGCATATTACCCTGCGGCCCACTGCCCAAACCAACAGAGGGAGAATTGCTTTCCCGGGAGAGGCTTCTCTGCACTCTTTCAGTGTCTTTGGATCTGCTAGACAGCAGGAAACAGGTGAGACGAATCCATTTAGGCACAGAGTAGCATGATTACATGTTTCTTCCACACATGTAACAGGTTAGAAACACTTCTGAGGAAGAGAGGCTGCAGCGATGTGTGCAGGACGTCAGCTGAATTCCAGTGAACCGTTTTCATATTCCATTGTAGGCTCTTTACATACTTAATCCCTTCCTGCACGTTTTTTGTTTTTAGCAACCATTCAGATTTTTCATCCCAGGACATTTATACTGTAGGTGTTGTGTTGCTATTATTGTAGTCGCCACAATGCTACAGGCTTCAAATAAAAGCCAGAGACAATATTCCTCCTACAATTGAGTTTCTGTGCCCATTGCCTGGCCTACAGCTGCATCCATTGCTGCAGTGTCCCTGAATTCTCTGTGCATTATCAAGGGAAAGGATGAGCTAATCTGCACTGATTTGAAACAGGACCAAAACAGTGGCTTTCCTAATCCCTCATTTTTTTTATCAGGGGTAGTGAGGAGCATTTTACCCCTGTGGGAGGGAAAGAAAGAGGGAGCTATTTCATGCCTCACTGGTTCCACTGTTTTTATGAAGATTTTTTTCCTACCCCTACTTTCCTACTTCAATCCATAGTGTAACTGAATTTCTAAAGCCTGTTTGCAATAGTCAGACACCTTTTAGAAGTACGAAGGTACTTTTCATAATTAGGGATGTGTAGATGGCTGCCTTCTCCCTCTGTAGTAGTAGTAATTTAACTTTAAGGCAGATAAGGCTCTGTATCTCTCAAAAAGGGAGGTGCAATTTCCTTAGCTGTCTTTCATTTTATTCATTTGACAATTGGCAAACACCTATGGCACACAGGATATAATTTGCTTCCTGGAAATACTGCATGAGCGCTCCAATTTGGATTAATGCACACATCTGTGAGATATAATTCAAATAATTATGTTTCCTTAAATTCTGTCAGCCAATTTATTTGATACTTTATTCACTTATGTAACACATTTGTTGGAAATTTCCACTTTATATCAGGTGCTCTGGCAGAGCTGTCAGGCGCAGACATGGAGGCCCTCATACTGACGTGTTCTATATTTCCTTTAGATTCACATCAATGTGAGATTCTTCAACAGTTTCTGCTGCATACAGTTTGTGCAGCTATGTGCAGTGTTAGTGGATGCTGAAATGTGAAAAGAGGAATAAAACTTATGTAGACTGAAAGTAGTTCCTGTGAATGACAGTTTTAGTAGATTAAAGAAAAAAAAACATATCTCTCTAAGTGTATCAGCGGCTGAAGCTTAAGTTGTGCTGGTGTTTGGGGTTTTTTTTCTACTAGTGCTAGTGCAGCGAGCAGAAACACAGAAAAAAGAGCTCATTGATCTGCTATGATCTAAACACTGCAAAAGGCATGGGGTGTAACAAGCTCAGGAAATTTACAAGGTAAGCCTTGGCAACACAACAGCATGGGTCATCATAAGACTATGAATTACTGGAACACCTCAGTCTCAGAGGACCACTTGAGGCTCTCTCACTGTGAAATAATTGGGTTGCAACAGTGAAACTGCTACAGCAGTTAGAGTGCAAAGGTGGCTCTTGCTTTGTTTTGCTGTTACAAGACCGCAGACACGGCTGTGACTATTAATCAGCGGGTGACACGTGTAGCTGACGGCATAAAATGTTCAAAAAACGGTGTGAAAATCATCTTATTTGTATGTTTTTTTTTATCCGAGGCCCATTTTCTTGTGCAGTTGTTAAACAGTACTGAAGCGCTTTCGATATTTGGATATAAAATATATTCTCATTTTTCTCATTTAAATCATCAATGTGGCGCACACTGGTGAGCAGGCTCGATGGTAATTGTTTCGGTGCTCGTAAAAGTAGCAAACGATAATATACAAACATAATACAGATGTCTGATTTGTTGGCTACACACTGTAAACTATGCAGCAACTGTTCATATCACATCTGGCACATATTTTTATCATTTTTTTTCATGATTTAATCCATAACTGGAACATCTGAATCGCAGTCCTGGAGCCAGAGCACTTGACTTGCCACAGGTCTTTACGCAACAAGCGCTTTCAGCTGCCGCGGACAGATTTAGGTGCTTGTGGCAGGACCTTCACCGTCTGCGACTGGGGACATCTCGCTTTGTTGTCAGAACACCTCTAAACATCTTTCACAGAAACAATTACCATACCATCTGTAGCGTTCTGCCAGCATGTTGCTCACTGTCAGCATGTCAGCTTCTTTTCTCTTCTTCTCAGATGCTCTCCCTCACAGGAAGACTGATGAGTAGCTGGGTCACTTTAGATTAAAAAGGATGATTTTAATTGCTTTAATTGTCTCTTTATATTAAGATTTTCTGTGCACTTCTTTTCCTGACACCTTCTAATGGATCTATGAATGGTGGATTGAACTGTCACTACTCTATTTCCTGATTTGAGCATTTGACCGACTTTGAATATTGATGAAAGTCCTTGCATACATTTTTCTCATAAAGACCTTATGAAGCTAAACTTTTATTTGACAAATTCAAAGAAGTGTTTCCTTTGTGGTTGCATCTGAATATCTAATGACCTTCAAGAGAGTGGTTTCAGGTGCTTGATGTGCTGATGTGCATGCAGTCTGCAGTCCTGAAAGAGCAAAACTGTGAAAAGAGTGCAGCATCTGTAGGTGCAATTACTTTACTGCTATATAAATATATGACACACTAATAACTGTCACATTGACACATCAATTGTCACAGACAAGACAATCAACTTCTTTGCTCAATTAAGTCAAACTCTCATTATAACATCTTTTCAGATCATGTCGTATTTACCACAAGTTGACACTGACTCCAGAACTGTAAAGTAAGGATAACGTATCAAAAAATACTGTATACAAAAACTGCACTGGTGATGTTAGAAGATACATTTAAATGTTTGATTGAGCAACAGAGGGCTTTCCTTTTCTTCATTGTAACTGCAAAGTTCAACTACTCAGTCACACAGTCCTAGAGACCAATCAGCTCAATGTATATTTGCAGTCAGATGGCGAGTAGTTGCTGGTGGTTCTTGGCTGTCACCCAGGGAAGTCAGTTGCAAAGTGGGTTCTGCGCCAAACTCCTCCATGTGATTGCTTTGATGCTAGCTGACTGCCCGTAGTTTGCGTGAAAGATGCTGTGCTGCACTAAACCGCCACAAAAACCGGAAATGGAGAATATTTCCTTTTAAAGTAAAAGTTCTGCCTTTTGAAATGTATTGATCACAGTGGCAAGGCACAACAAATGTTCCCTGTTCCCCGTTTGGATAGCGGTTTTCACTGCTTGGTGTGTAGTTTCTGAGTGTTTGCAGACAAGTCAACATTTTTCATGTAAATTATCCATCTACGAAGTTCTAACCGGCGGTTGATGACCCGGCGCTGCGCTGGGCTGAGGTACTGTCAGGGTGGGCTGAGAATTTCACGGTTCGCTATCGGAACTGTTCGCTAGTACCACAATTAGCAAGCAGGCCTCCCGCCTTACTGTGAATTTTTTTTTTTCTGGCTAGATCCCTGCATGTAAATGACGACTGCAGGAACCTGCTATAGTGACCAAAGCGATTTCAAGGAGGTTTTTGGTGCAGTACTGTAATACCTCTTTACGACCAATTTTGCAAAAGCCAGCAAACACTTGCCAACCCATTGCAGAATATGCTCTTCTCTCTGGAAACAGATAGCTGCTAGGCGGTCATTGACTGGTGTCTAGGCCTGCATGATTGGGGCCTTGCATGGCACAGTATGGGATAAATGGGACTGTAGTCTCATCTGGATTGGCTCAGCACTCAGCATTTTAGTTTACACTGACATGGATATGATTGCCTATAGAGGTGTTTATAACTCTGCCTTTCTGCTCCACAGGTACCCCAGTTATCACAGTAACAGCTACAGATGCAGATGATCCAGTGTACGGAAACAGCGCTAAATTGGTCTACAGCATACTGGAGGGACAACCTTATTTCTCTATTGACCCCAACTCAGGTAAGTCTAGTTCCCTGATTATTGCTGTTTTAGAATGTTAAGCTTAATCTCCATTGCAGTGGTACAAATGTTGTTTTGAAGTGGCCACTTGACTGACTGGAGTGGCCAGTGACCTACAGTGTGTTCTTGTCATCCAGGAAAGCTAATTAAACCTCAGATTACATGTGTGAGTTAATAATCAGATGTGTTTAAAAATAAAAACACTTCTGTCTTTGCTCATGGAAACCGAGGAAATTTACTTTCAGTTTTGGTTCTTTGTTTTTAAGAGCCACCTGTGCAGGATCATTTTTTTCCCACAGTTTAAATAAATAAATGAAACACTGCTAAATGCTACATGTGCAATAGTTTACAGGTCTTCTGTAATTATAGTGTTTTTGCACAAGGAGAAAAAAAAATGGAGGGCACCTCTATGGGGCACGCAAAGCCCTTTGTGCTGTTTTTTATTGTTTGCTTGACAAAGCCTGACGAAGATTTCTGTGAGATCAAAACGTTGCTTCATTAAATTTAATGGGAGCTAATACAATGTGCAAGTCCTTTGTCTGCTTCTAACCAATAGAGAGCATAATGTATTACAAAATGCAATGAATGAACACGTCGTCCATAAAGGGACAAAAAAGAAAGAAATAGGTTTTTACGGAGAGTCGGGACAGTGATTACATCTAAGGATTATTTCATAAGTCTTTTTCTTCCAGACGGGGCCATGCACATCAGGCCAGAACCTTTCAGTATTTGAACACTGCCCTTTTTCATTACCTGCTTTGAGTCAGAAAAATGAGCTTACAATGTCATCTCAGGTCAAGTTGTGGTCTATCACAATGTGGGCGACTCTCTGGTTAAGTCCAAATGACAGGAATAACTTTACCTGAGGCTGCACTTATTATACATAGATGCAAATATATAATGTAAAGACACAACTCTGTATCAGATCAACTAACAAAAACACTAAAAGTTAAACAGTAGATTGCAGTGGGGCATTGTTATGTAAGATTTCAGACTAGTAGCTCATACTATTTTAGAAGTCTTAGGGTCACTTACTGTATTAGTGCTGACTCTGTTTTTTGTAATAAAACACTGATGCATGTTGCAAGCTGAATTTTAAACCACACTGAACCTGTTGCAAAGCAGGTGTTGGCTTGAAGTGGACTTTTTGGTGTGAAGTCCAGAATAGGTGGCAGATTTGTTCACAAGCTGAAGCACAGTGAGAAGCCCCCTCCTTTGTGCTGGTCTTGTGTTACGTATCCCATCTGAATTATATTTTAGTGGAAGTTTAGTTTGAAACCACTTTATATTCATTTATAATGTAGCCCAGTTTTTGGTACCAAATAGAAAATAAACACTAATGGAAGAGCGGTGAGTGGGATCCTGATTTTAACATGAGCACTAATAGCAGGTGTTACAGGCTGTACTGATTCCAGCAGGTGGAGATGCAACCGTTTCCCCACCTGTTTGCCCACCTGAGGTGATATCAGTCTGTTGGATTGCATTTACGCTTAAAGTGCAAACACTTCTGAAAGGACTAACACATAACTGTGTTAACAAGCCCTGTATGTCTGCATTATCATGTAATCTCACCTCTGTTCAGCAAGGCTGTGAGGGACAGCATTACATGCGTCCAAAAAGGGGGGCCTAACATGTTTTGGTTATTTGTGTAAAGACACCATTACTGCAGGTAACTCACACCATCTGTTTTTGTTTTGTTTTGTTTTTTTAATGCTTGTAGATTATCGCTGCATGAGGCTACTGTTAAATCTGGCTTCCTGGCTCACTCCCTTACACTACAATTTCCCTCTGCAGCTGCTCATTCATGTACATTTATGCTTCAAAATTTAAACTGTACGCAGGGGCGAACACATCTGGGGGCACTGTAACTGCACTGAGGGGTGTACAGATTTAATTGAAACTAATAATTAATTCATCTGAAAAAAAAGCCGCACACATGAATGAAACACAAATACAGTCCACACACAGGCTCCCAACACAATTAATGAAATCACAAACAGAAAATATTACTGACAATATTACTTAAAGGTGATCTGTATAATAACCTAACAAACCCACTATCACTCAGAACGGCACTGAAGAGCACCAAGTGGCCCTGAAGCACTCAGAATGGGACTGAATGAGAATGATACATTTATAAGCTTTTGTAAAGGGAAAAATAGAATTATGCATGTATGTGGCTAAGGACACAGTTCGGCCTTTTATCAGTGGATACATCAAACCATAAGGCTTATTATTATGTTTATCTTGGATAACTAAGCTGAACAGCACTGTATGGTTCCACAACAGGCTGCATGAAATTCATTATTGAACCCCAAATGAGATTTATATGAGGAGAGCTTTGCATCAGTGAGTTGCGTGTTTCTTTCAGTTGACTTCAAGTCCTAAATACTAAATGGGCCAGTTCTCCTATGCTGCTGTGTTCCATAACATCACAGGGTTATGAATTCCAAATAATGGCAATAATAATTACTTCTTCCTTTCACAAGGCAGACTCTTCAGCAGCGTCATCATGCATAAAGTTATCTCAAACCACATTCTAGATTGGATCTTTAATTGCTTTTTCAGCTGACTTTTTAACATGTGTCTGTAAGCAATATGATTAAATAATGGTGAAATGACATTAATAAGAAATGAGATGGAAATCGACGGCTCACAATTTGGAAAACAACGCACAATAAACAAGCTTCAAGAAAGGGGGCCTCAAAATTTATGTGCATAATTAGAACGAACACTCATAAGTTCAACACATAAAAACCGGTCGCCGCTGTAGGTGTCGTAATCTCGAGGCGTCTGCAGACGTATCGAAAACAGGCTGAATGGACAATTTAGGGATTAGCATTCATGCTCTGTGTGATCGCCGCGCACGTGCAGATGGCTCATTCAAGTGAGCCAGATGTTTTAATGAATGTTAATGAAAAATAAAAGGTAAGGGGAAAACAACCATTAGAATGAATTTGACACAACACCACATTGAAAATGAAAAGCATTCAATAAATAAATAAACATCATGCCCCAATTCATCACTTGGTTAATGGTCGGTGGAAAACAAAAAAAAGTTGAAGCAAATATCTATGGAAATGAGTGTTTGTCTATCTTCCTTTTTCAGTGATTAGGAATTAATTTGAATAATTAACGATGATCAACAGAGATGACGGCGTCGCTTGTAGCAGGATGACGGAAGTGTGCTTGTGTGTGTGTGTGTGTGTGCGCTTGTGCATGTGTGTGGAGCACAAGCAAGTTGTTTGTGTTGCTCTTTTTCCTTATTGACAT
>JAVDPK010000214.1:331091-348926 GCA_034780415.1 Cichlasoma orientale
CCCACCGTGGTGTTGCCCGTCAGAGCTTACGCTTAATTTAGAGACCAAGTAATTTAAAATTCTATTTCTTTATATAATATCTGTCTATTCATTAAAACTACAATGACTTGATGATGTTTGAAATGTTGCTGCCCTTGGAGTAATTATCTATAACTCTGTTCACATGATTTTGCTTCACTGATTTAAAAAAAAAAAGGTCTCTCTAATGTTCTCTATAAATGTGCATCTATGTATAATAATGTTCTAATGTTCTCTAATGTTCTCCAGGTGCTCTTAACACTAGAAACACAAACCTAAGAATGTTTTGTTGGCTTGAAACTAAATGTACAAAGTGTAGATGCCGGGTTTTTACCCAGAATGCAGCATTTTAATACTTAATACTAAGGCTTTTATCAACACCATGTTTGAAGAGGAAAATTAATTAATTAGAAATATCAGCTGTTGTGCAAGACCAGACAAATTAGCAAGTAAAACTAGTGTTAAGAAAATGCGAGAGCAAAAATCAAGACATCACACTTGGTGGACAGAAAAATCTCGTTGAAGGTTAGAACGTGGGAGGAGTGATCGGTGGCCCCGGTGTTACCAACTGGCCCGGTTCAGTTCGCTCTGTTCAGCTCACAGTCGCCAAATGCACTTTTATTTTTCTTGTGAAGATAATAATAACACAGCAGAATAAAGGAATCCTTTAATAAATGACTGGAATAACAGGGGTGTTTCTTCTTTTCAGTGCATTCTCACCACACAGGCGTCCAACTCCTTGCCCTTCATTTTCGCTCGTCGTTCAGCTCATCAGTGTCATGTGTGACCTCCAAAAGCAAAACTGACTCTGAGATTTCTCTGAGGAAAATCTATCTCAAGAATAAAATGCAGATACAGACAACATCCTAACCCCTCCCATGTTTCCCATCATAGCCGAGCATATTATCATTGTCTGAGGCAGCTCAGGACCGAGGCAGGGTGTCATGCCAAAGCCTGGCTTTTATGAGGGGTTTTATATTCATTTGATGATCCTGCGGGCCTCTGTTTCCTGAGTGGATTATCCGTATATGCCGGTGCTGAGCCCTTTTTATATTCAGCGCCGCGGCAGAGTCAATAAGGTCCATTCTGCATACAATATTCAAGATTATACAAGACAGACAGCATAATTCACACTCAATCAGAATACAAATGACTGCAGACTGGGGAACAACACATTCAAAAACAAACACAGCTGATTCTCAGTGCTGGGACCGGCTCAGTCGTGGCCGCCACATTCACCCGGACTGTGCTTTTTCTGAGACCGAACCTGCAGGGAAATCTTTACCTCTGCTTGGTATGGAGTCCTTGTTTTTTAAGGTCATGGTCTAAAATAATGCAAGTTCTAAACTGGGGAATAATGTGGGCATGAAGGTGACTGCGTGCTTCTTTTTTCTTGAGCGTGCTTGTGTGTACTCTAATGAGCATCATTCCAGTGATGTGCAGAGTATATCAGTCATGCTCATAATTGCATTAATGTGTTATGAACTGTTTCCACCTCCAGCAACCATAAGAATTGCTCTCCATGGGATGGATCGTGAGATGAGAGAGGATTATCAGGTGGTCATTCAGGCTAAAGACATGGGAGGTCACATGGGTGGCTTGTCTGGAACGACTACTGTCAGCATCTCACTAAAAGACATCAATGACAATCCACCAAAGTTCTCTAAAAGTAAGTAACTTCATAACCTTACCCGTCCAAATTGAATAAAGACTGCTGCTCTAAATGAGTATTTCTCTGATTAGTCATAATTGGGAAAAATAAATGTTATTTTGCAAATTTCATCAGATGCGCTCCTCGGAAGCTAATTCCTCTAACTGTGTAACGTCTAATGATGATGCAGTGCTGTAATATGCTTCCATAATTGTGTTTAATTTGATCAAAGTTTCTTTAAACCAGAAAGCGCTATGTCTGTTCATCCTCAGGTTTGTATGAGTTTGTGATCCCCGAAGACCTGCCGATCGGCAAAGAGGGCGGCAAGGTGAAAGCAAACGATCGGGACACCGGCGAGAACGCCAAGTCGACGTACAGCATCATCGAGGGAGACGAGCACGGCGTGTTTGAGATTGTTACAAACACAACGACACAAGAAGGGATTCTACAACTCAGAAAAGTAAGAACTGGATACTTTTTCTTGTCTGTTCCGATCATCAATTTACCAAATCAATCAAATATATTACTATATATATATATATTATATTATATTACTGCCAATACACATAAGTCAATAGAGTATAAAGATTGATGTTTATCTCTCTCTGTAGCGCTCCCTCTTCTGTACTACTTCTAGTGATTTTTTTCACATATATGCTTTTAGAGGAGGCAGTACTCAACAGCATACCATCAAATATTAAACACTGAAGCCTGCCCCCTGAGTAGCTGGGAGGCTAAAGGAACACTTTTTTAATACAGTTCTAAAACCTGCTTTTATTTTATTCAGAAAGATCTATGAAAGAAGAAAAATAACAAATATCAGGAATAAGTTTAAATGTAACTTTAAACACATTTTTGCCAGAAATAAAAAATGTGTAAACTGCGTGCGGACGGACGTTATTTGGACAATATTTCAAAGTAAGAGGTCTGAGTTGACGGGATACTCTTATTTTGGCGTTACAGTCAAATTAGCTGCAACTCTCTTAGCTCAAGGTAAACTCTTAGATATTGTAAATTTGTTCTGCCTACATTCAGACTTTGCTTAACTTCAGTTTTGCTGGCATCATCACCATAAGAGCAGATGGACTGAACACAGAGCTGCAGCGCTAAAGTTTGGCCCCAGAAAAACTTTAGGAAGTCAGTTGCTGGTTAATGGCCTCGGCACACTCGCAGTATTTCAGAGAAGAAGAGACAATGCTCATTTGTTAATCGAGATATGTTTGGATGTGCGTTATTGAGGAGAATCTGTCATAAAACTCAACCTTTCACCGTGAGGCCGTGCGTCAGGCAGGCAGGTTACAATGCAAGTGTAAGTACAGCGCATAAGACACATGCTTTGCTGCTGATGGAATACGATTTTAAGAATCTCAGCAATTTTCATACAGTATCACACAACACGATGCCTTTCCAGCAATGCAGTATGCATATTTCCTCCAGGTTCAGACCTTGAGAAGTTTGATCCTGGATGTCATTGCTTGCCTGTAAACCCTTAGAGCACCCACTCCCATACTGAGTTTAATACAGAAGTATGCTAAATTTACATTTGAAAACTACAATGCATTTTAATAACACCGTAAGCTGCAGGCAAATCTGGATGCACCCGTATCTCAAGGACATCTGTAGAAAATCAAACTGAGATTTCAACAGTTTCAAAAACACCACACTGCATCCGATTCATATCTGTTATATATGTATGTATTCTATATTCAAAGACCACAGAAGCTCTGCTCAGTATGTTTACATAGACTCAATCATACACACATGATTGATGGACGGTGTTTTTAAGTCTTAAGTCATGGTTGGTTCAGTGTCTGCTGAGAACTATACATCATTCGAATGTGCAATGCCATTGTGTTGTGATGTAAAATGACATTACCCCAAGGACATGTGGTGTGACTTTGTCAAAGTGTGAACAATGAACTGTGTGGGGGTGGAATGTATAAGAGCTAAGGCAATCTGCTGGGACTACAATTCACTGCCACTAAAGAAAACATCAGTGCTGCAGAACAAACTTGACACAAAGTCATAAAATCTCTAACTGTTGACAAAGCAAATGTCAAATGTGTTAGTCTTTTAGGCAACCTCCACTTCCGTGTCCCACAGAGACACTCATTCTTCCCATGTCTGCTCAGTTTTCTCTCTGTGGCCCTGAGTTGGCTGCCTACATAACCGAAGCAAGATAGATGATAATGTGCAGGGAAAGTAGCAAGACATTTGCACACTTACTGTTTTCACATCCCCGCGGATGACAGCGTCTCAAGTTGAAAGAAATTAACCGAAGCAGTTGCTTCACTTTTGCTCTTTTGTTGGATGCCTTCACCAGTTCCAGCCACCAACTAAAGTGGCAGATTAAACCTTCAATGTAACTTTTTCCCCCCAACGCGCCCAGTCTCTGTCAACAAGTGAACAAGTCTATGAACTCCCATCTAATGCAGAATTAAAATTATTAAAGATTCTTTCCGGCAAGGTTAAATCATATTGATCTGAGGCTGGAGAGGCACAAACCAGGGGAGAGATTCTTTTCTGTTTGAGTTTTAAGCTTTTTATCTACTAGCCCCCAGGCCTGTCGAGGGATGTTAGCGAGATGCTGAGCTTTCACCCCTGCAGCCAATGCTGAACTTTGAAGTCTCTAAATGGCCCGTGCATACATACTGATTTGATGCTTGAATGAGACAGAAGAACGACACAGTGGTGTTGTTGGGTGGGACACGACAGCAGAGATGGTGCTAACACTGATGCGATTCTCCTTCTGCTGTGTGTGCCTTTCTTTGCTCTGTTTTAAATATGTACAGTGATGCGATTAAGACACGTTGTTCGGTGGGAACGTTTGAGAATATGCGTCGACTATGCAAACTTTGCTGCGTAATGTCTGGCAGCAACAGCAACAGTATCACCATGCATACTAATAAAAATCAAAGCAACTCTCGCTGGATTATTCAGTCAAAGCGCTGAGTTCGTTTAGTGAATTAATAATTCGAACTGGTTATAATATGGCTTGTATTCTGATTCCATGCGCTGGCTATTAAACTGTTTTAAAATAGAAGTTTTGTACAGATGCTTTATTTGATTTTGCAATTTATATTTAAAAAAAATTAATTTAAATTTAACAAGGGTAATTAAAGTAGCTGTTTACAACTGTGTTTTCCTTAAAGTGGATTTGCTATGATTAAATATGCCTCCAAAGCCTCCCTCTTCCCCTTTGCTGTTAGGACACTGGAAACAAATGTAATGAGTTGTTTGTACATAATATCACGTGGGAATTATACTGAAATATTTTAATAAGAAGCAAAGCCATCTGAGCAAATTTAGTGAGTAACTTTAATGTAAAAAAAAAAAAACAATTGCCATACTTATACCAAGTTTACTTTGTTCTCAGACTGCTGGCTTACTTCTGGTTTCCAGAGTTTTCAAAAGCCTTCAACTATCAGGCCCCTCTGTAATGACACCAGCTCCCAGTATGGATTCAGGAGACAGACACCCTCTCTATTTTTAGGATTAGGCTTAAAACTTTCCTTTTTGATCAAGCTCATAGTTAGGGCTGGATCAAGTGACCCTTAGACTTGGGCTGCTGGGGGCTTCCCATAATGCACTGAGCATCACTCATCTCTTTTCACTCTGTGTGTTTATCAACACTACTGTGTTTCATCATTAGCAATTATTAAACTCTGTTCCTCTATAGTTTGCCTTTTGTCCTGTCTCTTGCAGCTGTCTTCTCTTCCCCTCACCTGCACCTGGTTGCGGCGAATGGCTGCCCCTCCCTGATCCTGGTTCTGCTGGAGGTTTCTTCCTGTTAAAAGGGAGTTTTTCCTTCCCACTGTCACCAAGTGCTTACTCATAAGGAGTCATCTGATTGTTGGAGTCTCTTTCTAAAAGTGTAGGGTCTTTACCTTGCAATATAAAGTGCCTTGTGAATTGGTGCTATATCAAGAAAACAGAATTGCATTGAATTAAACCGAAGTTGAGAACCAGTTCAGAATCTTAAGCCTGTAATAATCATGATTTTTTTTTATAATATGGATGTGGCTGCTCATCGTTAGGCTGATATTGTTTACGTTATCCCCCCACAGTTCCAAGATTACACTAACTAAACATCTGCTGGATTTATGGAAGTAGCTACTTGCTAAAAAAAATCAGATGTAATAAGTAAAGGTGGAGCTTTAATGTGATAGTGTCTCTTGATGCATTTGCAAAGATGGTACTGATATGCATATGAAATATTCTAGTATCCCCGACCAATTATTATTCAATATCAGTAAGCCAGTGGACCACCTAAATAATATTTAGATGTATGAATTGCAGAAACTACTTTAAAAAAATACAAACATGAATTTTTTTTCACCTCTGCTGAACACCAAGCCTTTAAACTATCTGTATTATTAAACGGCAGTCACAAAATAATTCGTATTAAAACTTGGGTCTTTCCCCATCTCTCCATTTCCATAAAATCATTTTGAGTGTCCAGCGAAACATTAGACAAGCTCTTACTCTCCACTACCTCTGAATTAAACTGTAATCCATTGGCTCAAGGTCCAGCCTCACTCTGTACTTTCTCAGCACAGAAGGCAGGATCAGTGAGAGAGAAAAAGAAGGGATGGAGGAAGGGGGTGGGTGTCAAGTGAGGAGGAGGGTGAGGAGGAGAAGAAGGGGAGGTTAATAATGAGTGTTCCAGAGAGCTCCTCCGACCGTGGAGAGGCCTCAGAGCCTTTGGTCTGTGTACTAGTGGCCTGATGACAGAAACGTAGAAGTGTGGAAGTCAAAGCTTTAGGTCACCTCCAGCATCCTCCCAGCTGCTGCTGCTGTCTCAAAGCTGGGCCCCCAGACACCCCTCCACCCACCTGCTCACTCTGGCCCTCAATCTCTCAGCACTGGCCCTCTAGGACCTCAGGGACAATTCCTCTTGCTCACTCCTATTTTTTCTAACTGAATACATTTCTCGTTTTGTTCATCTCTTTCCTCCAAGTCCTTCTCTCTTCCCCAGGCCAGCTCTTGTCCCCTCAAGCGGCAAGGCCCAGTTTTGATTTCCCTATAAATCCTGGTTATGGAGCGTGGAAGTGACTTGATCCCATTATTCTAGTAGTATGAGAGCGACCAGAGGTGATTCAGGATGAAATTGTGACAGTCTGGGGTGTCCTCAGAGATGCCAAGAGAGTAAAATTGTTACTGTCCTCTTTCTTTGAAATATTAATGATGGACCATCAATTGTGAAAAAAGAGGATTAAACAGATATGGCGGCCACACAATGAGATGTTCCTCTACAAAGTGTTTTTATTTCCCTTTGTAAAATTACACCTTTCATTGATAGTCTTCAATAAACACCTGTCTCATTTAGTTTTTGTGAGCTGGTTGTGACGGCAGTATGAAAGTGCCAATAATCTGCTCCAACTGAGAGCTTTAGCAAAGAGATTTGTGTTCTTTCATGTTGGTAACGGTTGAAAAATATTTTCAGGTTATATAACTGAAAATTACACCATGACTAATTGATGTGTTGTGATGTTGAAATAATTTCTGGCCAAATAAAAATTGCTTGCTTGGAATATAAAAATACCTTAGACATTATCATAAGCAGCCACAATCTCCAACTCTTCAAAACAGCGTGCATGTGTGTGATATGAAAGTGTTTAAAGCAGGAAATAATCCTGATGGAATGATAGCAGCAGGCATCGCTTTCTGGCACAGCGTCGTCTGCGACCACTGGGAGGCTCTTGAGAATGTTAAGGGTTTATAATAATGTTTTTGAAAGCTTAATAATAATTCACGACGTGAATATATAGCACGTCCCTTTAATCGATCACTCTTCATCATGATATAGTGTGATTATATGTCAGCTATGTTCAGTTTCATCAATGTGCTTAAAAACTTACATTGACTGAGTGCATGTGCTTTTTACCTCTGGACTGTACGTTACATTTTAAATAGAAATAATAGTCAGTTTTACTGGACAGGGAGGCATCTCTTCACCACTTCTGTTTCTGCTCATTTACAGCCTTTAGACTACGAGAGCAAGAGAAACTACACACTGAAAGTTGAAGCCACCAACGTCCGCTCAGAGCCCAGGAGTAACGGGCCCTTTAAGGACACGGCTACAGTCAAAATTGTGGTCGAAGACTCCGACGAGCCTCCTGTTTTCTCCAAACCTGTGTACTTACTGGAAGTGGATGAGAACGCGTCCATCAACAAGATCATAGGCACGGTCACTGCCAGGGACCCGGATTCTACTGCGAGCTCCATCAGGTAAGATGCAGCTAACGTGAAGCCACTGACAGGACTTCCACCTCTGCCTCGAAACTATTTGCTATTGAGTGACCACAGCAAAATGAAAGCAGTGTTGGCAAAAAAAAAAGTGCTTTGACTTCAAGCAGTGGAGAGAATAGGTTAACGAAATGAGTCTTTTCAGGCTAAAATGACTTGTTTTAATAAAAGGGTTGACAGCGAGGCATGCAATTAACTCTCTTCATGTCTGTGACCTTTGGAGATTGTGGTAGAGTCTTTGACATTGAGGAAGCGACTCAATGATTGTTCTCATTTCCACAATTGTATGGGAAAAAGTAGATTATGAGTTGAAGGCAGCAGCACTTTATATTTCATTGTACCACCAGACCTGCTGTCCTCTCTTCCGCTGTGACTTAGTCTTGGAAATACCACAAGGGCACCTTGAGGATAGGTTATACAGGCAATTTCTCTCCCTCCATCTTGGCATTTCATTAATTCTCCAGTGACTTGCTGACCGCATTCCCAGGACAACACTCAACAGGTTGTGTGTAATTGCGTGGCTGAGGAGGCTGGGTTTCGTAGATTGGCTGAGGTTATAGAACAGGGGCCGATCATTCTACTTTTTATTTTTCTTTCTTTTTCCTTTTCTGGTGTCATCCTCATGTTTAGTGATGAGATTGCCAGGAGGAATTGAGCCCTACGGCTGCATGCCCCTCCGCTGATAAAAAAAGAGAAGGATATTCATATATAATGGCATCCTTTGCCTCACAACTCTTATTTTATGCCACGGCGCTCTTATGTTTGTTGATGAAAGTCTGCGTTGGGGGAAAGAGACAAGGTAGTATATTACTGATTATTTTCTTACATTCTAAGTGTGCGAAAGCCCACTTTATCATTAAATACACTCATCTCATAATTGCATTTTTCTCTGAAGTGGGCGTACTTTTAATCGCTACTTGTGTTCACATGCTCCTACTATTTGCTCTCTTCGGTGGATAATTATTGAAAGAAAACGATATTTAATAATGAATGAGCGTGGCTGCAGATGGGAACACCCTGCTCACATGATCTGCAGTGAAACTGTCCAGATAGCAACATCCTGTCTTGGCATTAAATGTTTTGAACGTGAAACAGTCCAAACTGAGTCACTGACGGATGTGTCATCGCACCGCGTCATTTGCATTTTTGCAGTTTAGGTCCCTTTTATCTTTCTTTATCATGTGAACTTATTACAGAAACAATCTCCGAGCTTTTAATCAGCAGTTTAATAATTTTTGCAGAGACACTGTTGCATTTGGAATTAATAGTTGCTCAAGGGCTTTATGTGATTGTTGCCAAAAAACATAGAGCCTTTTCAAAATGTTATCAAGAGCTTTTATTTATTTATTTTTCTAAATAAAGCGCATTCTCAAATTTACATCAATTTTAATCTCAAATAGAAAGCGGGCAGGACACAGAATGGTGTCAAAGTTATTCTTCAAAAGAACAAACACAAACATTCAGCATAAACACACCATTACTTACCAAGTTGCATTTTGCAGCAACAGTTTGCTTCACCCTGACACATTAAGTCCAGTCACTCATTTCCCACCCACAATGCAAATCTTTAAGGTGATCTATCTAAGTGAGTGAAGGAAATTATTGCCATGGGGGGCTTAATATGTTGTATCACCAAAGACCACTTTCACTTCCACAGTATTAGCATGTAATTATTCAGCAGCCTTTAATCTTTGTAAATATACAGCCTGACAGAAGACTGCAGGTTCAGTAATGCTTCATACAGGATACCAAGTTTTTTTCTATAATAAAGAAAATCTGCCCTCATCATACAGCAAATTAAATATTTAGTGATTCTTACTGAGTAACATTTGGTCTTAAAAATATCATAAAAATATAAGAGGTGTCTTTCTTAAATTATTTTTATTTGTCCAACTTAACCCCAAGAACAGCACAATGATTCACAGTAAAACTGAGCCAATGTAACACATTTACACAGCACAGAAGCAAAGTTTGAAAACTGAAATATTAAAGCACAGTGTGCAGTTTCTTCTGCTCTCAGTTCAAATCATAAAATAGTTGCTGATGGTTTCAAGTAGTGTGAGAATATTGCCAATTAAAATCTGTCGAACCTCAGGCAGAAATCATGATCAGGAACAAGGTGATATATAAACATTCACATTGTGTTTGGTCTCACACACACACACACACACAAACACACACACACTGTTAGTTGGGGAAGTAATGTGCTGTTATCTGTGGTCAAATTATTTTTTAAAAAGAACTGAAAACGAAAGAATTAAATCTTAATGAACATGTTTGTCGTTGTTGTAGCACCATAAGTTTAAGCAACTGGAGGGGACAATGTGGCTACAGTGCAGCTGACAGTTGACCAGAATCAAACACACTGTTGTTGAAGCAAAAAGAAAAAAAGAGGAGAAAGTGTATTTAGTTATTTTAGTGGTTAAATAAAGAACAGAGATGGACGGGCCCGTCCCTGATGGCGGCGAGGTGGCGTGAATGCTCACTTTACTGGGACCTCTTCTGCATCTTCAGCAGGTATCTCAGGGTCGCCAGCCTGTACACTTCGCCTGAGCAGGACAGCAGAGGGTTTCCATCTGTGAGATCTGACCAACCATCATCATCTTTAACTGGTCTCAGCTGCTGTGGCTATCTCCTCCATGGCTTTTTTTTTTCCATTGTCTGGGCTCTAAGCTGACCTTCTGAAAGAAATAATTCACTGATGTTGCCAACTTCAATGGGAAATAAGGCTGCATACCATCTTTTGGCAGTGGCCTCATCAGCCAGATCTTGGAATGTGACAAACTGAGAGCCTTGAGATGCTTTTAGTGCACCTAGACAAGAGAATCATGCTTGGGTGGAAAGTAGTTACTGCCGCATCTTCTGGGAAGACGAGCTTTCTTCTGAGATCGACTTGCATCCCCCAGTCGAAAGTTTGGTGGTTCAGGTTCTTGGCTGTTTTTCTTGCCTTTGCAGCCTTATCTCCTTCCCTTTGAAACCTAATAGCTCCGACTGGGAGGACTGGATGTTAATTAGCTTTGACTCTCTGGAAGTCTGTCCATTTGGTGATTACTGAAAGGACCTTATTGTGTCTCCACCTGTAACGGCCTTTTCCCAGAGCTTTGGGGTAGCCACTTTCTGTAATATATGATTCAAACACTGGTTTAAAATATGTGGTTTTCACACGTTATTACACATAAATCAGTCATTGAGTCAACTCTATATTTTCCTCCACCCTCCTCTCTGTTTTTCGCTTCTTAGTCTCTTAATTTTTTTGTTTTTCTAAAAGAACATGTTCTCCAAAAGAAAGCTATCGTTAGTGAAGGTGGATCTATAGCTGTGTAGTGGCAGCAGTAATAGCACCATTAGTTGGACGCTCTCCTGCCATCATCTGAACGAGCGCTTGAGTCGACCCCTCTGATTAGAATCACTCTCTGTCTTAATCCCCCTCCCGCCAGACCAGACCAAACCAGTTTGAGTCGAAACCACTCGGGGCGAGTGCTCTGGTGGGCTGCCATGTCCTCTGCACTCAGGAGACAAACAACCCCTTAGCTGTACTTAATGCATCCAACCAATAACATTTCAGGTGCACTCCATGAAATACTCCCTCAGTACAGCTTCTCTATGGAGCCTGTGCTGTCGTTTTCTACCTGA
The DNA here is from genome assembly GCA_034780415.1 of Cichlasoma orientale. Classification (NCBI taxonomy): domain Eukaryota; kingdom Metazoa; phylum Chordata; class Actinopteri; order Cichliformes; family Cichlidae; genus Cichlasoma; species Cichlasoma orientale. The sequence goes on from JAVDPK010000214.1 coordinate 342,643, forward strand.
CTGATCACAAACAAAAAGCAATGTGACATCTGGCAGTCACTAAGGTTGTCTGACGCAAACTGTTGGATTTCATATAATACCTGTGAGTGTATTTTATATCAAAAAATAGATTCAGTGACAGCGGTAAAATATTTTCAACACGTTTGATTTTCATGTTTTTCCTTCATTCTTTTTTTATTACTGTTACTTTTACTTTTGAAGGAAATTATGGGGCCGTAATGAAATCCTAAAGCTTGTTTGTTTCTGCAGCCTTGCTGTGTAATGGCACAGCTGACATGCTACATATGGTAATACAAGTAGTCAAGCAGAGGAGATGGTTTTGAAATGAATGGAAATTTGATGTCAGTCAGGTAAAGAGCTTCGATTTCACAGGGATATTTTCCCTGTATTTTTAATGTTATTTATAGTATAGCGTATTTGTGACTCTCAAGCAAATCATGTTCCCCATTAAAAGGGCCTGAAAATGAAGCTGAATAAGCCATTGTGTTCAAACACGAGCGGTTTACATCTGTGATCCTCCCAGGGGAATAACTGACCTAATAACAAGCAGGAATGTCAGAGGCATTTTGTTCTCTCCGGACCGAAAATAATGTCCTCGATCTTTTCACCTTATATTCTTCCAACTTGCGCAGGTGCTCAGTCACTCACATTCACACTCAAACGAAGATAAAACCCGAGCCAAACACAGGGCACAAAACACGACTCTGCTATCGGCTGTTTAGCCCAGGAGACAGACCAGTACGTATCCACAGCACATTTTAGGTACATTTATAAGTTATTGTGTGATATTTGCATAACAGCATGTCAGAAGATAAATAGAGTTACATGAAAGCACATGAGTGCTGTGTGCATAGTTTAGCCACATTCTTTTTTAAAGCTGTAGCGCTTCCTTTATAATGACTAAGTTACTGTTTGAACTCTTAATAACTCATTTGTACTGTTACACAATATTTAGCGTCGTCATGAAATTTGCTTTTTCATTGCATTTGTAAATGTTAATGATGTCATCAGGGTTCATTTGTCAGACTTTGGAAGCTCCCTCCAAAGAACAGAAGTCACATGTAAAAATCATTTTAATTTTAACGTTAAATGAGGAGATTCTTCTTTTTTATGTGTACATTTTTTTTGCACTCGCATATAAACTTCGGATTGAGTTATAGAGTAACTGAGTTACTGAGCCGAATTTTGGGAAAGTAAAAAACTTAATGTCTTATTCAGTATATAATCGAATCATTAGTGCCATCACAGTGATTCATTTAGCACTGTCTGCATAGGCTCTCAGCACAGTTAAAGCTTCAGTGTTATGGACTGATGCACAGCACATTGTTGTATTAGTCAAAAGCAAAGGTAATTTTTCATCTTCATTTTAACATTAAGTACAAAAATAATATAAAATAATATATAATATGTAACAAGTTTTTTTTCTTAGTCTACGTTATTAACTGAAGAAGATTTTGTGAAATGACCAGTGATGACAAACACTGTCACCCTCATAAACACTAACAGGGAAGTCCTGACCCGGCCATACTGTGTGATAGGTGAAAAATGCAGTGCAGATCACTTAAAAAAAAATGTAAAAATTATAACTTGTAGTAATTTTAGCTTGTGTTCCACTGATGCGCGGTGATGGCGTTTATAGTGATTCTATACAGTGAATATATTGGGATGTTAGCTGCACCACAAACAGCATCTGCATGATGTTTCACTATTTGACTTCGGTCTGTCCACTGCCTTTAAAAAAAAAAAAAAAAAAAAGATGTGATGGAAACACACAGACGCGGGAACACATTTGCACCCATTCTCATATCACACTCAGGAAAACTGCGCACGTATAATGTTGGATATCATTTTTTATTTGCTTTTAATTCTTTTCACATCACGTTGTCAGTTTGAGTGACAGGTGGCAGAACATTTCAGGGTCTGTCTCCTCGCTTCCACGTGAGGCTGTCAGAGTTTGACTGGGATCCACTCAGTCTGCAGGAGAGAGGCTGCTCCCAGGTGGGTTGCTGCTGTCTGCCTGTCTTGAAAGTGCTTCGCGTCTGCAGGCCAAGAGAGAAAGGAGAGAAGGAGCGGTGGGGTGTTGGTGGTGGGGGGGTGAGGTCCTTATGGACCTCTTCCAGCCCGGCGTCTAGAGGATTTTACACCATTTCATCTCAAAAATGGAAATGTCATGGCTCGGTACATCTCCCCAACAATTGGAATCTGGGCCAGTGGTTTATTTATTTCATTTCCTACCATTTTTGTATAAGCAGCAACCTTCTTCACATAAATAGTTATTGTGACTTTGTCTTTGGCATTTTCTGGTGCTCTATTTTTTTTACTTCTCTTTCCTTTCCTCTGCATTCCTTCCCATTCTCCTTTTCCATTCAGTCTCTCATATAAATACTGCAGATTTCCTGCCAACAGGTCTGCACTGAAAGGGAGGAGCAGTTCCACTGCGAGACAGAATGAGACCCAGGGTGAGGAAGGAAGGGAGACAGGGTGAGCAGTGCGCCTGATGGCGGGGATGTCTGTGTGGGGAAGGGGGTTTGCTAAGAATTGGATAGGGGGATTGGATTAGAAAGAGCTTGTGACCCAGCTGGATGGAAAAGAAAAAAAAAAAACTTTTGCAATATTGTGGGTGGGTGGGGTACTGTGAGGAAAGATGTGAGAGTGAGACAGTAACAGGGACAGTGTGTCCTGGAGGGATGGAAACACTTGTGCAATACGTGCAATTAGCTCACGTGAATCACTGCAGCCTTGTGTTTTGGGTGTGTAGGATGTTTATGACAGTCATAGATAATGGCAAATGAAACGCGTGAAACCAAAGATGACCCATAATGACAGATTCTTTTTTAGTCAGTTTTGTGTGGGCTCGTCCCAAGAATTGGCACTGTGCGCATTGCAACATGAAAGAGCGATTTCACAGCTTCAAGTGGCATCAGAAAATTCTCTTTTATGTGCATTCCAATTTCATACCCCGTGCTTCAGTTTTTTTTTTTTCTTTTTTCTGGAGAGTTTTATGTGTTGCCGCTGTATTTATTTATTTTTTTTAAGACTGTACAAGTCTCAGTCAGTATGTCACAGGCGGGGTCAATTCAGTCTGACAAAAGGACAGTTGTGAAAACGTAAATAAATAAATAAAGCATGTCATTCTGTTTATTTGTATCCATCTAAAATGGTATCGGCTTAAAAAAATGCTAAAGTCAAGGGCACTCTTAATAAGCAGGTCACTGGTTTACTTCTATTACATCCAGTACCCCCCCCCCCCCCCCTCATGCCGCTCTGTTGTTAGAGTATTGTATGTGACACAATGCTGTCCTAACTCATTAATGCAAAGCCTTTGGGAGCCATTGAGTGTTGACAGATCCCAAACAGGGTTAACAGCACCACGTCTCTTACCCTGACATAACATGTAGTAATGGTCTTTTTTGCAGGAGGAAGCATTGCCTTGATGGGGGAGGACTTCTAGGCTTTAATGTCCCCTGCTGCTCGTGTGCAGGCAATAATTATTTCCTCAGATGATAATTATTGATTTCCTATTGTTTTTAAATGCACATTGATCTGCAGGTTTCTCCTGATGAATTATGGCCCCGGCCACAACACCCGGAGGATTACAGAAGACGCTTCAGCGGTGCTGCCGCAGGAGCGTTTTGGCTCAAATTTCTGGTGTTTGTTTGTCTTGGAAGGTACTTCATTGATCGGCACACAGATCTGGAGAGACAGTTCAACATTAACGTGGAGGATGGCAAGATCACACTGGCCAAGCCGCTGGACAGAGAGACAGACATGTGGCACAATATTACAGTAACCGCCACAGAAGTCAGTAAGTAGCATTTTCGGACTCTTTTCTCCCCTGCTCTGCACATTGTTCCTTATGATTTGGAATGTCCTTAGTGTCCTCAGCATACAATCAGACTCAGGTTTTAAAAAAAAATGTAACAGCAGGAATGCAGGCATGCTGTCTCCTTCCTTGGAACAACTTCATGGGTGTTCTCAGTCAAAGGAATCACTGACTTGGTACACAAAGTTCTCTGTTCAACAGTATAGCGCTTTGTAAACCAGTACTTTTAATCGCTCCAAGAGTATGGCACAAACAATTAGCATTTGAATCCACAGAGGCATTAAATACGTTAATTTGCTGAGTTTTGATTGAATTAAACAGCTCAGTAGTCAATTTGTGAAAGTGCAAGAACATTAAGACGTATCAAATAAACAGTTTTAAAGACATGCTCCAGAGTGGATTGCTCCAACGCCAGCATCCATTACAGATTAGAGAACATCTGCGAACCGCAAAACTCACTGACTACGTAGAAAATCTTGCCGGCAGAGCTACAAACAGCTCCAACCATATGTAAGGCTTTATTTGCATACAGATTGTTTCAGGGGGGCTGTATGTTGTGATAAAGCTTAATGTACCCCTTTAAGCTATTGGAATAGAAATTTACACAGCTTGTAACTTTTTTCTGTCTGATTCCACTCTATCGCTTCCTCCTCTCTCTGTCTCATCGTCTCTCCGTCCCTTTCTTTCTTTAATCAAAGGAAACACATATTAATTGTCAGGGGGGGAAAAAAATGAAAGCCCGTACAATGTCATAATGTTTTGGCCATGTAGCAAAGACAAATCCCACCATCGTAGCAGCCCGTTGGAGGAACTGAATGTGTCTCATTTGATAAGCTTGTTCCCTTGTCATGTCGTGCACCCGTACATTGAAAGCACATTTTCATGCCTCTTGGCAAAGTAACTGTGGCTTGAGATAGTGGCATCTCTGAACACCTAATAGGAATTTGCCAAAATAAATACAGCAGTTTTGCTATTCTTCACAGATGGGGAGAGGAAGCCGGTGTCTTCTCTGGCGTGAAAAGCAATAGATGTGTTCCCAGTTCTATCCCGATGCCATTTGCCACCCAAACCGAGCAGCGTTCTGCTGCCTCGCACCAGTTGAGATCTGACTAATCAGATTCTATTCCCTGTCTGCTACTAGGGGAAAATCGTTTGCGAGGGGAGGGCACACTTTCTCCCCTCCCTCTGCTCTAATCCATCTATCACTGTCTATCAGACTGTCAATTTCCGCTCACCTCACTGCTTACCTCTTTCTCAATTCATCTCCTGGAAAGGCAGAAGGCCTGAATTTCTCGGGCATCCACTGCTTCACGTTTAAGTTTTATTAAAGATCGATTAGAACGAAAGAATAAAAGTAGAAATGTAAATAATCCTGTATTTCAAGCTCATAAATGCATATTAATGTACTCTTCCAGTTAAAGTGTGACTGTGTGACTTTTTAAAGACAGCAGCAGCTGGAGTGGCCAGAGTTATGTACATGAGCAATAAAAGGCAGTCTAACTCATTTCATTGCGCTCAGGATTTCTGCTGCTGCAGCTTCACTGAGTCCGATGTGGCCAGTTGTTTATGGCAGATCCAATCAGAAAACTTTGGGACGATATGATCGCATTTGCTGACCTTATGATTTGTTACCTGTTACACATCATTAAGTCTGTTATAGATAAACATGTCATCAAGGTAGCTGACTCGAGATGAACTTGGAAAATTAAGGCAAATTAGGCGACCGCAATTACCGTTCAAGAAATCGTTGGTGTACGCCTAAAATGCCGTTGCAAAGCATTCTCGTAAATCATTAAATATACAAATCGATAAAAATCTTTTTAATAAAAATCACTGTTGTCACTGGTCACGGTGACACAGCCCTCTCGGGGCCACATTAATAGATAATTGCTTTTAAAGTTGGCATTTGCACCACTGATTAATAAATACGCCATTCACAGAGACCCTCGAAAAGGACTGTCAATTACTGGTGATGAATAATTCCAATCAAAATCTAATCTAATTAAACTGCCTTTTATTGTCTTTTTAGACTTCAGTTACCAACGACTTATTAATATGCATGTTTTAACCCTCATGTTTTAAACATTACAGTGTACAAGGGATTTTCAAAAGCACTTTGAATGGGATTTTTTTTTTTCCCATTTCTGTTGCCTAGAATCCTGTTTTGCATCGTTGATACCGGCTGAAATTTAGATTGATGTGGCTTATCATCTGTCCTCCCATCAGCCCAGGAAATGAAGGGAGAAATAAAGATAGAAAATAAAGGAAATTAAAACTAGGTCACAGAATTTACCTGGCATTTCAAGTATAACGTTCTTTTTTTTCCATCACTGTCTCTTCTTATTTATTCATCTCCACTTTTCCTCTCCATCTTTTGATTCCTTTTGATTCTATCTATCTATCTATCTATCTATCTATCTATCTATCTATCTATCTATCTATCTATCTATCTATCTATCTA